>VWYH01072609.1:820726-904497 GCA_013399365.1 Pampusana beccarii | reverse complement strand
GAAAAAAAAAGAGTAACCCCAAACCAACCTCGCAATTTCCAAAACAAACGACTGAAATGAAACAAGCCCCTGCGGGCTCCTTTGCTGTCTGATCCTCCTGCCTGCTCCTTGGGAAGGGTTGCCTTTTGTTGATGCTCCTGTCTGGGGTTTTTGGGGCAACTGGTTTCTTCACCCGCCCAACCTGCTGGGTGGGGATTTTCTTTGCACTTTGGTTCAGGCGGTTGAACTCACTGGAAAAATCGATGCCTGGAGGCTGGGTTGGGTTTTTCTCCCTACCTGGTTTGTTTTCCATGTGTGGTTTAACCAGGAGGCAGACAGTGAATCTTGCATCCTAAGCAACCCCAAACTTTGCTCAATTTATCTGCTTAAACCCCCAAGCCCCAATCTCCACTGGCAATGGGGGGCCTGGCAAAGACCATGAGATGGGTGCATCCCATCAGCAGATGATGACATGGATCATCCCCCAAAACACCTCTTAGGGAGGCAGAGCCAGAGGCAGCCCCGTTGAACGGGATCCCCACATTTTCCACCTTGCAGGTGCTACCATTTGGGACAGGCAGCAAGCAACGCCCCCCAAGGAGCATTTCCCAACAAACAGTAACATTGACAGCAAAGGGAGGACGGGTGGGAAGGGGCTCCTCTGAAGAACAATCCAACACAAAAAGGGCACGTACAATAAATTTACACACGCAAAAAAAAATTATATATATATCTATATATGTGGGGAAAAGTGCGTTTTTAAGGATATCTTTGGCAAGAATATATGCAGTTCTTTGTGCAGGAAGAAGGGATGTGTTTGTGTGTGTGTTTGTGTGAGAGAGAGAGAAATACCATCCGGCTGCTGACAACGGCAGTGTGATTACAACGAAACATATGCTGGGCTTAACTCGTGCAAGCTCAAATCTCAAATACCATGACTGCATTTAAAAACCAAAGAATAAAAACAAAGAGTATTTTCTGTCCCTTTCATAAGGAAAAAATATCAACACTGGGTCCCCACCAGCCCCAGGAGCTGGGTGATCCTCGATGCCAGCTGACAGTCTCTCCTGGGGGCAGAAAGGGTAGTTACATCTAAAAACGTAACTTTAAAAAGGAGACAAAATTTTTTAAAAGTGCCATTAAAGGGAGCTGACAAACACCTGGCTACATCATTGGAAGGTGATTAGCTCTGCTAAAAAAATAATAATCAACAGACAATTTTGTTAGTGTTCAAGATTTGGATACGGTCTTAATCTCCATCTAGCAGGTTAGTGGGGAAGCCGTGCGCGGCCCGGAGCAGGTGTGATGCTGTCGGCACATATCTGCTCGTGCCGGCTTCTACACAACACCTCTGGGGTACTTAGATCTGCTTCATTTGTACGGGGAGAAAAAGAGGGATGGGAGTTTCAAGCACTGGTTTCCGAGGCAGCAGATTAAAATAAAATTACATTATTATCATCTCTTTCCTTAGCAGTGAGAAAACAGAGTCTGAAAAATAGAGGCTTTCAAAAATATATCTTTATATATCTATAAACACAGTGTCTTCTCTAATCGGTGAACGGCAGGGTGAGGAGATTACAGGTGAGATCATCTCTCACCTCGCTTGAATTTCGCAGAAGGAGGGAAATCGCTTTTTGGAAACATCAAAAATGAAAAGGTCTCTGCATCCGTGCGACCAGGGAGGGGGGAAGCCCCCCCGGAACCTCCTGTCCTGCCACCATCTCACAACCAACTCCTTGCTATGCATCCTTTCACACATCAGTACAGCCTCCGGCCGCGCCAGCCCCTCCGGGCGCCCACGCCGCTCCCCCACGCACACGCACACACGCACACACACATGCACACCGGGCACACACGCGCTGCCCCGACACGGGGGGACCCCTGCGCCTCTTCCCCCATCCGCATTTTTCCTTGCTCTGCATTTTTTTTTTTTAATGTGAAGGTGTTTCCCCAGGGAAGGGGGGGGCAGGCAGATATAATGGGGGAGATATGATATGCAGAAAGCGATATGGCAAAAATAAATATTTTTGGAGTGTAAATTCAACCTTTTTTCTTCCTTAAAATTTTGTTAGCTTACAGTATTTCGTCAGTATAGCTCATACATATATTATAGCTATCAAGGCAAAGGCAGTCCAAGGGAGGCAAGCTTTCCGGGGGGCTGCAGTGCTATGTTTCTAATTTTTGCCCCCAATAAACTATCTGGGCCACTTTGCACTGAAAACTTCTCCCAAAAGGCTCTCAGGAGGGTGTATGCAGCAGAGGGCTCAGCAATGACCGTTCCCTGCACCCCAAACCTGCACATGTGACCGAAGCATCCTCTGCCCCACCCAGCACCATGGGGCTGGAACCTCCACCTGCTGACCCCAACCACAACCCCCCCTTTGCCGCAGCAGCATGGGGGGCCCTTCGCTGCTCTCAGCCCCAAGCTGGCCCTCCTCACCTCCCGAAGCAAAGGGAAAAGCCGACAGCACCGAAGTCACTGCAAAACTACGGTGCATTTGGGGAAGGGTAAGCCTCCAGCCAGCCAGTTTTGGGGGTACATGCGTGCTGAGCAGGGTGGCTCTCGGAGGACCTGTTACCTCCCCACTGAGCCAGAGTTGCCCATTGACTGCAGGTCCTTTCCTTTTTTTTTTTTTTCTTTTCTTTTTCTTTTTTCAACTTTATCTTCTTTTTTTTCTTTTTTTTAACGTGGCCTCCAAAATAAAAGGAGAAAAAAAGCGCCTGAGTTACTTGTAGTCATTCGCCTTTCGTGCAACTTGAACGTCCATGCAATTTAAAAACCGCTTGCGCTTCTCCGAAGAGCGAGATAGGGGTAGCCACGGGTCTGCTGCTTCGCACAGGGAACGCACCTGTGCCAGCATCCGTTATTATTATAATTATTATTATTATTACAATGTTTTTCTTTCCCTTCTGTTTTGTTTTGGTTTCTGTGTTAAGAGAATATGTGACAGGCTGCAGGAGAAAATTGCCAAAGAGGACTAGTGATGGGAGGGAAAAGGGGAAGATGGGAGAGGAGGCGACTTTCTGCATCCTCCCGGGAGGTTCCCAGGGAGGGTCCTGCCTTTCCAGAAGCAGCAGGAGCCCCCCCGCACACCTCCCCGAGGGCTGCGGGGCACCAAAGCACCCCTAGGGAGGTGGGGAAATGCCATGACCCCCCTCTCTGGGTGGACTCAGCTGCTCACCTGTGACCAGCGCTGGGCTCTGGATCAGCAATGGAGGTCAGCCCATGGCCAAGCTCCTGGGGATGGGAGGGCTCAGGACTAAGCCCCCACAAAACCCCAGCAAGTCGCCAGGCAGCCAGCAGGTTTTGGGAGAAGTGTGAGGGCCAGCGAAGACCCTCCACTGCAGCCATGCAAGAGAAGGTTTCCAAGGGCATCTCCTCCAGTGTCCCGCAGACCCAGCCCACGTTGTTATCTCCTATGGGTTGTTTCAAACATGCAGCAGACGTTCACTGGTGGAGCTGCTGCGATGGAGCTTCTTCCATGGGTTTTGCTGGTTGTCTCTTTTTTTTTTTTCTTCCAGATGGAAAATACCAGTCATGGTCCCGCATTCGGTCCCAAGTGGATGTCACCACTCAGGACAGTGATGCTGAAAGCTGGGAACACACCTCTTGCTGCTGCCTTTGCTTTGGTCACCTTCCCTGTGCTGGGACATCGTGCATCCCCTCTGACATGACTTTGTGGCTTTCTTATGTAGGTGCGTGGTTTTGGTTCCTCTATGTGTGTGTTTGGCTTGTGTTGAGTTCTTAAGGGTTTCATAGGGGTTTTGTTTGTTATTTGCTGTTTTCCTCCAAAATTCCAACCCTTTTCCCCCCCAATTCACTTCCCTCTCCCACAATGCACTTCCTCACACTCCTTCTCGGATCAGCTCCAAGTCCTTCTCCAAAATTCAAGAATCACCTGCAAGCACCGGCTCATCTTTTCTGGCCGGAGCCAAGCATGACCCTGGAGACAAAGTTGACAATGGCTGCAGCTGGTTGGTCCGGGTCCAGCTCAGCAAAGAGGTGGCAGACATTGTCTGTGGTGCTCCCTTGCTTCCTGGCCACAAAGCCAAAGAGCCTGGGTGGAGAGAAGGCGAGAGGCTCAGTGAGGTTTGACAGCATTGCTCACCCAAGGAACACCACAACCCTCTTCCAGCATCGTCTTGTCCACCTCTCATTCTTTAACATCTGCCTCACATGGCCCAGAGGGAAACATCACAAACAGTCTGCATGAAGACCAGTCTACTCTTCCCTTTGCTGCAGTTTCTTTCAAGGCCAGCACTGCATTTCCATCATCTCTTGGCCAAACCTCCCTTGCTCTGACCATCCCTGCCACCCTTCCCTAGATCGTTCCCAGGAAGGGACCTTCCAGATGATCACAACACTGCCTCACTTCGGGCAATGACCATTGAGCCCACAGATGGGTTGGGCATTGGGGTAGACCCTGTATGAGAGATCTCGTAACACTGGGAAGGCCACATGGGGACACGGGGCACTGGGTGAGACCATGCGGTTATTTCTGTCTGTCTCTTGTCTGATAAATGAAGTGTTCTCTCTTTATTTTTTTTTTTTTTTAATTAGAACGTGCAAACTCAAGTTATAAATATGGGGGAACAGAATGTGAGACAGGCCCAGGCTGGGGCATTTCTAATTGGAGAGGGGAAATATCCCAGCAGCTGTACATCCTAATAAAAACCCTTTGCTAACACAATGGCTAAAATTAGTGGGAACTGACCCCTGGAAATGGGCTCAGCCAGCAGCTCTGCACTCCTGTGGGTCAGGACAGGGAGGACAGGAGGAAAGGGAAGGGCTGGCTGGCTGCTCACAGACGCTCAGCATAACCCCCGGCTCTGCTCCATGAGCTGCCTCCCACTGACTCCACTGAGAGAGTTTCCAGTAAGGCCAGTTCAGCCAGGGCCTTGCCTGCTCTGACCAGGAATTTGGGGCTGAAAGGTGCTTCCTGAGTACCCAGAACCACAGCCACATGCTTGGCTCCCGCAGCAAGGAACTGAGCCCATCTCACACTGCCCTGCATGGGGCATCTCCCAGCCAATGCTCAAACACAAGCAGGAGCCACCCCGACAGCAGCTGGAAGGAATTGAGCACAGAAAGTACTTACTTGGCTGGGCCACTGCCATCAGTTTTAGTCCACCTGCAAGGAAAAGAGAAGATGTGAGGGATAGTGCCTCCTGCACCCTACAGAGAGACGGGGATGGGATAGGGGCCATGGCAACAACAATGGAGGGCCAGCCTGGCTTTGCACAGGCTTGGTTCTGTGGAAGAAAAACATGACACTCCTCTCCCCCAGCATGCTTGGAGATACCAAGAGGTCACCAGGAGAAGCTGATGTTGCCCCACGGTATCCAAGGGGATCCTTCATCCCTGCCCTCCACAGGAGTAAGGAGGACAGAGGAATCAAAAACCCTTCTCCAAGCAGCCCAGGAGTGTCACAGAGGGAAAGGGGCAGAGAACACTTGCTCCCCCAGGTTATGGCACTCACTTTCGTTCCTGGGGGTCCAGGTCGCAGAAGGTGACAGTGTTGAGGGGGTAGTGTCGTCGGAAGAACAATCTGAAAGACATGGCAGGGAGCATCAGGGCCAGAGAACCCCCACCACTGCCCCACACAGCCCAGCCTCCCTGGCATAGGGGACACTCCCCTAGGATGCTCCAGGAGTCAAGGACAAAGCCCAGACCTGCCCATGACCAGGTTCATGCCACCCCAGGGACAGCCTTCAGCCACACACTCTCCAGATCACAGCCCTGTTGGCTTTGGGGACCCAGGGACATGGCTATGAGGGCTCTTACTTCCTCTGGTTGTCGGTTAAGGTGATGCCTTGTGCAGAGACTTTGAAGTGGACGATGGTAGCGGTGGGCGTGGGGTCAGCCACCAGTGTCTCAGCGACAGCCTTTGCGATGGCCTGGGGGCCCGTCAGCGACTCCATCTCCACCGAGTTGATGAAGAGGACATTGCAGGCTGGAAAAGGAGACACCAGGCAGGGGTCAGCCACTACTCTGGGCCACATTCACCCCGCAACAGCCCCCGCTATTCACCTGCACCCTGTTTGAGGAGGTCTGTGGCCGAGTTGGTGGCCGATGCAGTGTCTTTCTTTTCCTCCATGGGATCTAGAAGACATTGGACAGTTACTGCTGCTCCCTGCTTGGAAATCCACCCCATCCCTGCAGGCTGTTGGGGCGGATACATTTCCTTCTGGTCCTGGCTCTTACCTCGGTCAGGAATGACGAGCTTGCAGGGCAGGGCCAAGGGCATGATGGAGTGCTGGTACACCAGAGCCGAGAGGCAGCCTGGGGAGAGATGAGCGATGGTCAGTGTAGGGCTGGGGACATGGGTTTCCCTGGTGGTAGATCATTGTTGCTCCAGGTGGATGGGAACAGGCTTTTTGGTGGGTTTTTTCACTGGTCCTAATGCCACATGTGCCATTTCCTCTTGCTGAAACCACCATGACCATGGAGGGCTCAGAGAGGGGGCAGAGATGCCAGGGCCACCTTAGGAGCAACGAATGGGGCAGATGTCCTCATGCAGCACCTCAGAGCACATTAACCATGGGAAAAATGGAACAAGGGGAAACCCCGCCCTCCACCCTGCCCAGCAGCATCATTTGTCCTACACGTGTGTGCAAGAAGGTACATACCTTTGTATATACACACATTTGTGTACACTCATGAATGTGCTTGGCCCCAGAGGCTCCAAATGCTCACAGGAGTTGCTTGTGCAGGGACAAGAGGCAATAACAGTGATGGGGGCTCTCCCAGATAGTCTGTTTTGATAGTCCAGCAAAGGCAAGGCTTTCCCAACCCAACTCCACACACCGGAAGCACACTGGGGGCACTCACCAAAATAGGGCTCATTGGGGCATCCTTTTAGTTTCACACCCCGCGGGCTGGTCTCGATGAGGAAGTGCCTCACCAGCTCGTTGGTGATGTCTCCTGGGAAGAGATGGGACGTTCTCACATCAGAGCCACCCCACTCCTCCTCCCACTCTGCAGTCCCACATGGAAACCAGTGCTCCAGCTTGAGGGAGGGGTCCCTGCCAGCCCACACACCCTCCCCAAATCCAGGCCTTTGCACATGGTTGACCCCAAGCCAGGCTCCCCCAGGGTGCTGGTGGGCCAGGGGGGTTGTGCCCATTTCACCATGCCAAAGCCTGAGATGCAGCTGCCCCTGAGCCCTCCACTGCTCAGAGCAGAGGGTGTCTGGTGCTTCCCTGTGCCCTGTGAGGGAACAGCTGGGAGGGAGGGATCCTGCCACATCAGCACATACCCAAGGGCACGACAGGCACAGCAGACCCGGCTGCCCGCTCGCCCTGGCCGAAGGATGGCAAGCATCTCAGCGTGGGATGGAGAAGAGAGCACAATACCTTTCTTGTTCTGCTGCATGACCGTGGGAGGCGGAGAAGCTACTTTCATGGCGAGGCCATAGGCTCCACGGAAGGAGTGGCTGTCTCGGATGATGAAAGCCCCTGGCTCCCTGTCCTTCAGCAGTGCGATGGCTGCAGGAAAGGAGGGAAGACCTCAGAGCTGGCACGGTGAAAGCCAATGAGCCCTCCAAAATCAGCAGGTGTGTAGGTTGGGATGGGGTCCCCCAGCTCATATGCATATCTGGGCAGGGTTCTCGAGGGGATCTGGAACAGGCAGGGGCTCACCTCCTCCCAGACTCCGCTGCCCTTGCACGGGCAACTCAGAGCATCCATTCCCACCCAGCTCAGCTCTGCGCAACTGAGCACTGGAGAGCAGGCAGGGATCAGGGGACAAATGCTGTAACCTTGACCCTGAAGGCACCTTGTCCCCTCCTTGTTCTCACTTCTTATTTTAGTCATGTCTCCAAGACCCCTCTGAGCTCTTTCTACTCAAGATTTGGGTGCTTTGCACCCCAAACTGCATAGATCCACTGCATGTTGTGGGGACCAGTGTTCCTCCACCAAGAGGAAGTTTTGGGGAGCCCATATTATGCAAACCTGCAGCTGAGCTGGGCTGCAACCCCCCCTCTGCCATAGTCTGAATATCCACAATCCACCTTCACTCCCAACCACGGCTCACTTGATCGTATCCTTCTCCCTGCACCATCTACCCACCCTGCTCCCTGGAGATCTCCGGTTTGTACCAGTACTTGGAAGTGTCTTGCACAAACTTGACATTGGCACGAGTCTCGGGGCTGATGTCTACAAAGAAGGAAGGAGAAGACAAGAAAAAAGTTAAAAGATGCTGCATCTAAAACTCCACAGGAGCTTTTAGCAAATCTGGCTAAAGCATTAAGACCTCCTCCTCAGGCCCAATCACAACCCTATCCTCCAAATGCAGGCAGGCTGATCATCACCTGGAGCTGAGGGGGCTGCTGGGCATCTAAAGCTAAACCCAGACCCAAGGGCTCTCAAAGGGCTGTGTGTGGGATGAGCCTCCTTGCCACACAAGCAGACACAAAATGGGAATTCATCGTTTAAAAGTGAGTTGGTCAGGTGAAATGAAAGCTGTTGGAAGAAAGAGATATGTCCTGGGTGTGGTGGAGAGATCCCTTAACTTCAGAGGACCTTCACTGCTCTCTGATGTTCAAGATTGCAGCCCCCAGCCCGACCCTGCCTAACTCAATGCCCACCAGCAGGATGGATCCAAGGGGAGCTGTCGTGAAGCCACCGCTTTACTTGGGCAATGTTTCCAGCCACCAGCTTTCCAAAAACAACCGAGCAAACAACCCAGCGGGCTGGATAGCATCACTGCTGGAGACATGTTATCAGCCCTCTGCAATCTGGTCAGCTTCAGAGAGGTGGGAGGCTTGCTCCCCTCCCCAGCGCGCTTGTTAATTGTTACGGTTTTTAACTGCTTGTGCTTCCCAGCTGGGAAAGGTCCCCAGCCACCGCAAGTCACAGGGCCGGGGCGGGTGCCAGCCTGCCCACAAAGGGCTGTGCATTCAGCAGCGAAACTGGCTGGGCAGCCAGAGCTACCTCTGCCCCACGGCTTTATTCCCCTTGTCCTATCGTCCCAATCTTGGCGTCACCGAGATGTCCCATAATGGGAGCCGCAAAGGCATTCCAGGCACGGCGACACCCAGGGCACAACACACCATTTGAAACGAGGAGGCAGCACCGCAGCAGGGTCTTGTCGGGGTAAAGCCCACTGGGAACGGGGCTGGGAGGTCAGCACATCCCCACGGCAGAGAAAAACTGCCTCCGGGTGCTTTGATCTCCCTGTACACAACTCTGGGTACTGTTTACACCAGTGATGTCGGCTCGGTGCTTTTCCTGTTTGGATTTACCAGAAAGTGCAGGAAATGGCCTGAGCCCCGGCAGTGTAACCGGTTTGAGGATGGGCAGGAGGGGTAAGTCAGGACGCGGCTACAAACTCCTTCCCTGCCAGCCGGTGAGGAGGAGGAGGGAAGAGACTTGGGCACGGGGACACGGGGACCTCTGACAGCATCCTTTACCTGGCATGGAGAACTTGGAGAAGTCTGGCAGCGTGTGGGAGAAGGTGACGGTGTTCCCACCGCTGGGGCTGGACATGCCGCTGGAGAGGGGCGAGGACGCCTTGCCGTTGATGGTGGCATAGTTGGGCAGGCTATTGGAGCGGTCCCCTGTCGATATCCGCCGCTTCTCAGGCAGCACGGGCTGTGGCGTGGGGCTGCCCTGGTGGTAGGCAGCCGAGTCCGGGGAGGAGGAGTGCGGTGTGCTCGTGCCGGGGTAATATGCCGGCGAGACGGGGAAGGATGGTGTGGAGGGAGGCTGGTAGCCAGAGGAGCTGCTCTGCCGAGACAGTGTTGGGCGCCTCTCCTCCGGGCTGGGGTAGCCGTACAGGGGGCTGCCAGGGGGGACGGCTGTCGCAACTTGATGCCTGGCCAGGCTGGGGCTCCCCGGCGGGGCCACCAGGTTGCTGTGGGCTGCCACGGCATGCCTGCCCAGCCCAGGGCTGCCGGGAGCACCGCTCACACTGGGGTTGACGGCTCTTCGCCCGAAGCCAGGGCTGGGTGGCGTGTTGGTAGCCACTGTCCGGTGCAGGGTGCGGGGGCTCCCTGGCAGGACGTGGGCCCCCGCCATGCTGACCTGCGGCTGTGGCCGAGCTTGGAGGTCCGGCTGGAGGCCAGCTCGGCTATCAGGGTAGTCGGGGCTGGAGTATGCTGAGCCTGGGACCCCACCTTGGATCATTGTAAAGGAAGATGGAGATGAGTTTTGGTAGCTGCTGTGAGCAGAGGGCATCTGTGAGCCAACAGGTGACCGGTAAACAGGCTCAGCCGAGGCGTGGGGAGGTGTAAGGGTGCCGTGGGGGCTGCCCTCCGACGGGTAGCTGCGGAGGGAGGTCCTGAGGAGAGATGAGAAGGAGGATTCAGCACCATCACTTGTTCCTGCTGCTGGCTGGCACCTTCCTGTGAGTGGTGCATAGGGAAACTGAGGCACAGTGCCAGCCAGCTGCTTGGTTGCCCAGAAGCAACAGTGGGATGGATCCTCCCAGCTGCATAAAAGCAACTGGTGGCAGCTTTAGCTCCCCCATGCATCCAAATTCCCTCTCAAAATATGACTTACTGTGACACAAGAGCATTTTCCAGCTCCTCTCCCAGCAAAATGCTGGGTTCGTTCCTCCCTGCCAGCCTCACCAGGTGAGCTAGTGCAGGACACCTGATGGGCAGGGTGGAGGGGGACAGGGACGATGGCTCCACTGCACCAGAGGGCACCAGTGCTCAGCCCAACTAAGGGCTAGGGGTTAGCACAGACCCCATACCTCCTCCCACCCCAAGGGCTGGGTTCCCAGCGAGATGCTGCCAAGGACCAATGACCACCAGTGACCCAGCTTTGTGTCCTCAGGGCAGTGAGATGCACAGTTAGCCAGGACCCCTAAACCCTGCACAGGGAGGTGGGGGTCCTTGCAAAGGCAATTTCAAAGTTCAAATTTCAGCCCCAGCCCCACCAGCCACCCAGACCTGCACCCACTGCCTTACCCATCCACACTGTGAATGGGGCTGCTGGTAGAGACGGGGCTGGGGGCAGTGAAGGAGTTGGCAAAGGTGCCATTCCTGGTGGGCATCTCCGGGCCTCCGGGCTGGGCGGCGGGCAGGGTCCCTCCTCTGCCCGTTGTGGCCGTGCGGGCCACTGACTCGACATAGCTCCTGGGCTCTGCGGCAAAAGAGAAACAGATGAGCCCACAGCTCCCATGGGCAGGGGGCCATGCCCTTCCCAGTATCCTCATTTCAGACAGTGAAGGTGTTTGAGCTGAGCTCCTCCAGCTGCACATTTCTCTCATCCCTTATCCCACAGGGGGTGTGGAAAAACACATCTGGCTCATCTGGGCCTTTAGGTTGCTCCAGTGGATGCTGAAGACCCAAAGCCAGGGCACGGGGAGGGAGGTAGTGCCTAAACTTTTCCCTAAGGGGACCAGAGCACATAGGACCGTGGTCCCTTCCCGTGCCATGGCCGCTCCGCCCGGCTCTGAGTCAGCGTCCCTCCCCACCCGGGATGCCACAAAGCACACGTCGTGCTCCCTGCTCATCCCCAGACCCTAAAAATAGAGTCATGACTCTATCCAGTCTGCGCTGACTCACACGGGACTGACGAGGATGCCTGGCGGTCTCTGCCCCGTGCAGCCCACCTCTGCCAGCCATCTCCAGCAACAGACCAGAGAGCAGCTCCAGCTATTTCCACTGCAGTATCCAACACTCTCACTGCCAGCCCGGCTTGAAACGGGAGCCCACAAGCATGACCAAGAAAAGTAATTTTCCTTTGGAGCCGCCGAGCTGTCCTGTGTCAGGAGCAGTGGGCTGGGCTCGCCATCACCAGCCAAGGCAGCCGCCAGACCCAGCCCTCTCTCCTCCCTTTCTCCTCTGCCTTCTGCTCCATCCAGGATGGTTCCTATCCCTACAATAGCCCCTGCAACCCCCAGCTTCTCCCAAAAGCTGTGACAGACGAAGGGGCTGCAGCTTCAGCCCTGTTGCCCTATGCCCCAGCAGCCATGTCACACGTGGGCTGGCACATGCCACCGACTGCCTCCATGCCGGGGAACAACACCCTAAGCGAGACCCGCTGGCGTCAAATGCTAAGGCACCCGTGCAGGTCCTCGGCTCCAGGCTGGCCGTGCCTGAGGCGGCTCCACAGTAGTAATTAGCATGGCAAACATTATTATTAGTAGTAGTCATAACAGACAGGCTCCGGCTAAGCCTACCAGCAAGCCAGCCTGCTCAGAGGCAGCAATGCCAATGCACAGCTCTGTGTCCAGTGCTGGACCAGGGGGTTGCAAGGAAAAAGACTGCCTTGGGTCCTCCTCCTTCCTCCCTAGCGTCTCCATGCCCCATTCACCTGCAGACAGGGAAGAACCATCCACCCCTCGGGCTGATCTCCCTGCCGTGCCCTGCTCAACCCCCCAGGGAAGATAGGAGCCAAACCAGACCAAGGACCTCAACACAGGCTGGGTACCAGCATCCGAGGCAGGACACACAGGTCCGAGTGACAGGGACACGGCACTGCCCAGGGGACGCCCAGGGCAGCTGTGAGAAACTCATCATTGCTTAGGTAATTAAATTAATTTCACAGCTACTCACTTTTCTCCCCCAGCTCCCCACCCCTGACTAAAATTAGCCAGACAGTACATATGAGTCAGCCTGCAAGAGGTTAAGACCAAATGGTTGCGAAAATGCCAGCCCCTCCTGCAAAGGTGGGGGCTGGATGGAGGCAGGAGCCAGGGGCTCGGGGAGGGGGACAGCCCACGGGGAAGCATGTTGTGTTGTGTGCCACAGCGATGTGTTCCAGTTGTTTGGCTGAATATGGGGAAAAAAGAAAGAAAGAAAAAAAAAAAACCCCACAAAACTAGGAAGTTTCAATCAAGGCTTTTTNAAAAAAAAAAAAAATCAGATATTGCATCCTAGTGGGTTTTTTTTAAGAGGCTCTGGAGATGGGAAGACAGTGGGAGAACAGACAGTCCTTGAGTCACCAGGGGGTGGGCAGTCATACGGGAATCCCAAATCCAAGCAGGGCTCTGCTCCAGCCAGAGATCCCCAGCACTGCGACTGTGCCGGGCTGTTCTAAAGGTGGCAGCCAGGCCCCAAGCTCCCGCGCTGCCAGAGCATCCCCCGGTCCCCGGAGCAGCTGAGCAGAGTCCAGCAGGGTAGGGATCCTACGAAGCCTGTGGCTTGGTGCAGAGGGCGTCAAGCCAAAGCTTTGTTAAGCCAAAACACACATCCCTCCAGATTCAGTCCCCCAAAAAACCATCATGTTATGCAAGAGGAAGGACTAAAGCAGGGCAAGAGGCTGGTGGTGGCTACTCAGCTCGGCCAGAGCAGGATCTCCAGACATCCTTTAATGTACCCAAGAAGTCATTGCTGAAAAATCGGAACGTTTGCTTCAAGCAAACACTTTCTCCCGTATTACACAATACTCATGTTCTGGTAATGTGCATTTTGAGGAACTCCTGGGGGAGAAACACTGATGGCTCCCGGGGCCACAGGAAGCATCGCAAATTCACTGAGAAGAGATATCCTCTCCCCGAAATTCATCCCGAGCACACAGTTCCCCATACCAGCCCTGAGGGCCTGAAGTTTTATTAAAGAAGAAAGTAAAACCAGCCAACAACGGTTAGATAGCAGGCAGCACTCCAGGGAATCACGACCACTCCCTAAGCCTCCATCCCCCTGGGAGATGTGCCACCCCGGGAGACATGCCCCCCAGTGTCAGTAGAGCCACCCCCCAGCTTCTGTCCCAGCTCAGCCCAGTCCTCGGCATCCCAGGAGAGGCATAGCCCAGGGATGGGAGAGGCGGGGGGAATTTTGGCAGCCTCCCGGACAGTGGAGGATGCACACCGGCTGCCGGCACTGTGCTGCTGTCCGGCCGGCTGAGTCGGCAGCACACTGGTAGCCTCTGCGCCTAGTGACCTTTTGTGCTGCACTTTGGTTTATTTTCGCTCCAAACAGCAACAGCAAAGCCAGAAGGGGAGGGCAGGGGCCCAGAACTGGGGCTGCTGCTCCCAGCCCCCCCACCAGGCTTGTCCAAAGCTGGCCATGACATGCCAGCATCCCCAGCATGCCACCGGCAAGGATACCATGCACTGACAAAGAGCTCTCAGCCCCCATGGATGATCGCCACCCAACGTGACAGATCTTCAGCGCCAATTTGGACATTGGGGGAGCCAACCACAACACAAAGCACAACGTTCCCTTTCTCCAAAGGGAGTGATACCAGCAAGACTCAGGCTCTTCCATCCCTAGGGGCCAGCACAAGGGAAGGCTGCTGGCGCAAACAGTGGGAGCCTGCTCTGAGCAACCGTCCCAACAGCGAGCACAAGGAGAGAAGAGATAGAGAAAGAAAAGCCTTTCTTACCTTCTTCAGAGCTACCACCCACCTCTCCTTCTAGCTCTGAGAGATGGAGGGGCAGGGGAGCGATGGGATCAGGGAGAGGAGGAAGAAGGGAGGTATGAGACAGAAAGAAAGAGAAATCTGAGTTAAGCAGCTTTGCCTTACTCAGGCAGAGGCACACAGAGTGCAAAGGAGAGCCCCACAAATCCCCACACAGCACCCCAAACTCAGCCTCTGGCCTCACGCAGCCCCAGGGTCCACCTGGACATCCCAGAGATGATGTCCAAACACCAAGAGGCTGGTTTCAGGTGGGGAAGAGGGAACAGTGGGGAGCCACCACAAAGGGCTGTTCCAGGAAACCCAGCAAGCACCAAAAAAGCATCAGCTCACCCTTGGGGACAGAGGGAGAAGGGCATCCCTGGGTGGGCTCAGCCAAGCCATGCCCCACAGGCTTAGCCGGGATTTGGGGAGGTGACATTCATAGATGGCCCAGGAAGGGGCCTCAGGTGTTGGGGAGCAGTGAGGTCTGGCTTGGCAGGCTGCTCTGGGACATGTCCCTAGGACAGCAGGGCCTCTGCACCCAGGGACCACTCTCTGAAATGGAGAGAGCTCTGGATACTGTTTCCAGCTGACAGGCTCAGCTCCTGGAGAGCAAATCCTCTCTGGCTGTGCTGCAGAGGAGAAGGGAGGGAAGAAGGAAGAGAGGGAGGAAGATGGGGCTGGGGAGGAGGCAGGACCCCAGGGTTTTCCAGCCTCCACCACCAGACACCCTTCTGGGCTAAGCCTCCTGGGCAGCACCAACATTCCCTACCCTCACATAGACCCAGAGCTGCCACAGCAGGTGACAAGGACCTCAGGGCTACCTGGCCCAAAAATGGAGGCAGAAGTGCCTTCTCCAGCCAGGGGACCCTTCCAGAGGTATCCTCACAGACACACCCCCCCAAAAAACACCTGCAGGCCCTGTGCCCACACTCACCTCCCACTGGATGCAGCAGGATCTCGGCCGGGTTGTGGGGTTTCAGCCCCAGTGCTGAGAGAGGGGTCTTGGCCAGGCCAGGGGGAGAACGCACTGTGGGCACAGAGAACACAAGAGTGTTAGTTGAGGAGTGGGAGGTGAAGCCTCAGAAAGGGTGAAGCTGTCACTACCCAGGGGTTCATTCAGAGCCCACATGACACATCCCACCCACCAGCTGCAGTCAGGGGCCGCCAGGAAGAGCCCCTGTATGAAGCAGCACCCTGGGGAAGGGCACCCATCCCCCTCTCCGTTTAGGGATGCACATAAGGCAGGAGGTACCCAGGAATAAGCAGTGTGCCCCACTGCAGGGCTGGCAGGATGGAGTAAGGGGGCAATTCTCGGGGCAGGCCCAGACCCCATCTCCCAGCAGCATCCCCAAAAGGCAATGGTCCCACCATAGGCATGAAGCCTTTTTCATTGCCCGTGTGCAAGCAGACACCTCCCAGCACAGCACTCCCAAACCTTAACCCCCCTCTGCCAATTGCCACGTCTGGCTGAGGTGGGACTGTGCCGTCCCAGGGCAGTTCATCACCTCCACGAAAGGGGCAGTGGCACTGCCAAAAACCCCCAGCCCTCCAGACCAGCTCGACAGGTGGGTGAGGATGTTCACACAGAGCATGTTCCCTGAGGGGTGGTAATGCACACATGAGGTCTGTGCCCCTGTGCCCATACGTACATACCAAGAGGAGCTGCGTATGTATGTATGGCTATGGTATGGACACACCAGCAGTACAGGGCAGCAGGGTTTCACAGGGCGGCGTGGACCTCCCCAGGCAGACTACACTTTCTCTCCCCTCCTGCCCTCTGGCTTTGACCCATCTCCTTGATGCTGCATCTCCCTGGGTCTCATCTCCAGCAAGAGGCACCAGAGGGCACAACCCTCCATCAGCATTTGAACGTCCCCAACTGGTGGCACGGGGCCCACAGCGAGGCCGGGAGGCGGTGGGTGCTCCAGAGGAAAGCCAGACCCTCACCCCAAGGCCAGGTCCCCCCAGCAGCCTGGGGCTGGAGCAGCTGAGCTCCTGGGAAACGAAGAAGGCAGCGTCTTCCCCAGCAGGTGTCCAATTTCCCCAAATCTGGTTAGCCACAAGCCACAGTGTCAGCTCACACTATGTTGGCTGACAAGCAGTGGGGTCCTCCTGGACCAGGGAATTCCCCTGGGACCAACATCTCCCCATGGAAGGGAATCTCTCCTCCATCCTCCCCTGGGAGCACTTTGGCAAAGCTGCAGCTTCAGGGCTCCCAGGCCTCCCCGGCTGGTGCTGGCTAAGAAGCACTGCCTCTGGGCCACATCCACAGCCAGGCTGTTCCCATCACCTCTGCAAGTGACTCATCCCCCAAAATGAGTCACTGTTCCACTGCCAAGGAGCTACTGCCCTGGGGCCAAGCTCTCTGGGTCCCCGGAACAACGGGGCCATTTCTGAGCTGCCAAAAGCCCCGGGGACAGTCTCACACTCCGGTCACTGCATCCCATGAGACAGGGCTCAAACACCAGCAGGTTGCAGGGGAATAACAGCAACAGCACAGGAGGAAACAGCCTTGAGCCCCATGGGCTGAGCTATAGGGGCAGGCAGCCCCATTTCAACCAGGACGTGGCATCAGAGAGGGCTCCACCCAGCCTAAGCATCCCCAGGCCCAGAGCATCCCTCAGCATCCAGCCCACAAAAGTGGTTTTGGTGGGGAGGTAGGAAGGGGCTGCCAACTTTTTGATGGGTTTCCCAGTTGACCAACTGCTCCATTGCACTGGTCCAGCCCAAGTTATGCTGTGCTAACATGAAGCTGCTCATCAGGGCTCATAGCTCAAGTCAGTCACACAAACCCAGTCCACACAAACCCACCACAACTGCACAGTCAGAGTTAGTCAGAAAGGAGGCATGCCACACTGGAGGAGCAGAGAAAAGCTGCATGCAAAGGGCTGGCATCTCTCAGCCTTCTCCCCATCCTGCTCTGGAAACAGCGAGTGAGAAGTGGCACAGCATGCAAGGGTCTGCCCCGAGCGCCCTCCCAGTCTCCAGTCCCTCCTGCCTCCCCCTGGCTCGCCTGCTACTGCAGCCTCACTGCCGTTCTTGCCATGCCTACAGAAAAGATGAGGAGGTGCAGCACTGGGATGGAGTGCAAGGATGCTGTCTTTGGGACCCTGTCTCTCTCCTTCGGTCACTTGGAATCCCAACAAAGAAATGTCTCAGGGAGTAAAGGATGGGAAAAAGCCAACAGGAGGGTGCTGAGCACAGGATGCTGATGGCGGTGGGATGCTGAGGGCAGCATGAAGTGGTGGGATGTGGAAGAGAGAGAAGGATGGAGAGGAGGAGTGATTAACATGGTGGTGGGTGTCTGGAGCCTGGAGCTGTCTGACCCTTGGTGAATTTCTGGCTTGCCAAGAGCCACCCACCAAGCCCCTCCGCCTCCCGGAGCCGCAGCACTTACAGGGGTTGGAGTAAGGGGTTTGTGGCGAGACGGGGAAGGCTGGGGTGGGGGGGGAAATCTCACCGCCGCCGGAGGGTGGGCTGGTGGGGGAGGCACCCTCCATCTCTTCAAAGGCTTCCTTGTAGCTGTGGAGGTGAGGCTGGAGAGAGCAGGAGAAAGGGTCAGTCCCGTTTCTACAATGGTCATGACCCTCCAAGGACACCACCTCCACCAAAAGCACCATTAACCCACATGCCCTGCAGGATGTCATGGATGCTAAAAGTCCTATACACCCCTCTAAGCCTTCTCCTTCTCTAGAGGTGGCTGCACCCCACCAGCCATCCCCTTACCCCAGCATCCCTCACCCCAGCACACCTCTTTAGGCCTCCCTCCAGGGTTGGCTGCGATGGTGCTGACCACCTCAGGGGAGAGGATGGTAGGGCTGCGGGGCGAGCTGGGCTCCGGTGAACTCTTCTCATAGTGGCTGTCACTGGGGGTCCGCTTGCGGGCAGGGACGGTGCTCTCCTCCAGGGGCTTCTCCCGGGCCTGCACCCCTGCAGGGGAAGCACAGGGTGGCCAATGGGTGAGGAGCTGCCAGTTGAGATGGGAACCAGCAGGAGATGCTCCAGGGCTGATCTGAGAAGACCCCCAGGGCTGAGTACCACAGAGAAGGCTCTGCCCACCTGAGATGGCAGCTTCAGCACTCACCTGCATCTAACCCCTAGACCAGCACGGTCAGTTTTGAGCTGGAGCAGATACACCCTACGGCACTGGCCCTGGGCCAAGCAAAAAAGCAAGGCAGAGTTGTGTGGCTAGTGGCTGGACCACTACACTAGCCCTCCCAAGCACCTCGAATCTTTCGCTCAGAGGCAGCATCCTCTGGCAGTGGGTGAAAGAGGCACGAGCATCCTGTGAGCAGCCCAGCTCCGCAGAGCTGGGGAGGACCAGCACCTCTCAACAGCATCATGGTGGGAAAGGGTCAAATCCCCCAGCACTGGGGCAGCCGCATTCAGCTGCATCCCCGCTCACGCAGCCTGATGCAGCTTCAACCACAGCAGCGGAAGAACCCTGTTTTTGTGAGTCCCTAAAGCAGAGGTCAGTAGGAGAAAATACCAGGTCAGTAGGAAAAAACACAGAGGGATAGTGCAGGAAACCCCAAGAAACCACTGCTGATCTCCTACCACCAGCACAACGCCTTCCTAAAAGGGGAGATCAGCATCTCCTCTCCATCTGCCCCCAAAACACCTTCCCAGACCCCAACACCAACAGTGCCCACAGCCTGGGGCAACACCAAGGGGCTCCAAGACCCTAGGGGGAAGAAGGGAGCAAGCAAGTCACTGTGGGATAACAAGTTACTCCAGGCTGTCAGGGTCTGGTAGAGCCCACTGGCGATCCCATGGGCTGGGATAAAGCCCAGGAATGAAAACAAAGCCAGTACAAGGCAGGGGATTTGGGGGGCTGGGCTGAGGGGTGGTGACCCAAAACCCCCCAGCAAGGCCCAAACACACACTCTGCCCCATCTCACCTGACAAAGAGGTTAATTAGGGCTCAGGGACAATGGTGCTGGGTTCAGTCCAGGGGAACCAGGCAGAGCATCACAGCTCAGAGCCCCATGGGACTCCCGGTCCCCCCTCAGGACCCACACAGCAGCGGGGTGACCCCTGGTCTCAGCCCCACTAGCAGAGGTGACAGCACCATCCCCTCCACCTTTCCCACAGAGGCAGGGAGGGCTCACACTCCCCTTGGCCCAGCACACTGCAGGGTGGGGGAAAAAAAAAAGAAAAAGAAAAGAAAGAAAAAAAAAAGAAAAAGAAAAGGAAAAAANAAAAAAAAAGAGGCCAGCATCACGCTCCAGGAAATGCACTTTTCAAACACCAACTCTTTTCCCACGGGCTGGCGAAGGAAAAGCAGCCATCAGCTGCTTCCCCTCACTCCCCGGGGCTCCGTGCGGGACCCACGCCTTGCACCCGCTGACCTCCCCTCATCCCTGCTCCCGCACCAGAGCTGTCCCGGCCCTGGGGAATGGGCTGGGAGCAGGGAAAGGGCTGGGGGCGCGGGGGGGAGGTTGCCTGGGTGCATTTCTAAATAATCAGCCCAGCGAACGGCAACAACAATAAAATCACAGCTGGGGGGGGAGAGGCGGCCGGGCTGCGAGGCGGGGGACGCGAGCCAACGGGGCTGGCTCCAGCCACGGAGGCGGCCTGGAAAATTCCACTAAGAGCAGCTTTGAAACACAACTCCCCGATCCCTTCTGCAGGTGCTCACCAGCGCGGGGGACAGCCATTAAAAAGGCTCGTGGAGAGAACAAGGGGAATGAGAGGGTCTCTGGGAACCTGCCCTGCAGGCACAATAGCCATGGGTAGCATTGTATAGGGCCACCTTTATTTTTTTCCCCTGTTCCTCACTTTAAGGGAACAAAGCCCTGAGTTGTAAGCATAGGGAGAAACAAAATGGGGGAGGAAAAATAAAATAAACCCTTACATTTTATTTTCACCCCTCCACTTTGTGCACTGTGGGGTTTCCTGCACAACCCAAGAGCATCAACAGGAGCAGCCCTTGGAACATCCCAAAGTGAGCTGCAGCGACCAAGCGCTGCGGAGAGGCAAGGATCACACATGCCTGCCTTGCTTTGCATTTTTAACTTGAGAACCACAAACAGCAGCTCTCCAGAGCACGGCTGTCAGTGCACATTGCACACCTACAGTGTGGGACCCCCTGCTCCATACCGGGGGCTGCATATCACCCAGCTGTAGGGTGCCGGATCTGGCCCATCAGGACACCCAGGCGCTCACCGGGCTCTGGCTGCTTCGCTCCCCAGACATGGAAAGCGGCTGGAGCTGCAGGGAGGGGAGGGACGAGAGGGGAAAAAAAGAGATTCATTGTTCGGGAGCCGAGAGTGGGAAACTTTACGGGCTGCCCGGAGCAAAGCCTGGAGGAAACCCAGGCTCTGAGCATGGCTCCCCTGACCCCCTGGGGTGATTTATGGGCTGGAAACTGCGCTTGAAAAAACAAATTCTCCTTTCCCCTGCTCACTGTGCCCCTTCAGCACACGTACAGCCTTCCTTAGCCACAGTACCATCACCAGTCTCCCAAGGACGCTCTGCACGGCTGCAGGAGGGGGGGTTCCCCATCACAAAGGGGGAACAGCACCCTGCTCCCCACCCTTGCCACCACTATTTCTGGCACTGCCACCCATTCTGCTGCCTATTTAACTCCCTAACCTGGCAGCAACCCTCTCCCAGCAAAGTCCTGCCCTTGGATTATACACAGCTCTAGGGCTAGGGAAGGGCAGTAGCACAACAGCCAGGAGAGAAGGAAACAGAAGAGATTTAAACCCAGGTGGTTTTGCGGTTGGGGAGCTGGGTCTCTGGGCCAAATCAGGAGGAAGCTGGTTCTGGGCATGAGATGCTGGAGATACTGCCAGGCAAGAGCCAGGCGACGCCCCCATGGTGGAGAGCAGAGGGCAAAGCAGCATCCCATGGCCCTTGGGATGCAGCACCCAGAAGATAAAGCCACACAGGGACACACAAGGAAAGCGAGACCCTGCCAGGCCAGGAGCTGGCTGAACCAGGGGTCTGCAGAGCTGCACCCCAGCTCTTGCCTTCCCAAGGGCTGACCCACGGCCAGGGCAAAGCTTGGAGGGGCTGGAGCGAGGGGCTCGATCCAGCATAGCAATGAAACCTCACCAGAGAGCAGTGCCAGGCTTACATGAGACGCAAAGCCAAGCGTGGGCAGGGGAGTTGGTACCCAGGACCAGGGGCTCCACCATCGCTGGAGGAGGTCAAGGGGGGCCCTGAGAAAGAGGAATTGAGCCTGCATGGGGAGGGTCTCCCAAGGTTCCCTCCATCCCACATGCATGCAACACACAGAGCACTCAGCATGCAGGGATGGGGAGAAAGGAGTGATGAGGGGGAAGGAGGGATGAGAGAGAAGAAAGGAAAAGGAAGGATGGAGAAGGAAGGAGGGAGGAGAGAGGTAGAAGGAGAAAGATGAATGGGAAAGGATGGTGGACAAAGAAGGAGGGAGGTGGAATGAACAAACCGGAGGAGGACCGTTGCTGGTTCAGAGGAGGACGGGGGACTTTGGTGCTCT
The DNA here is from genome assembly GCA_013399365.1 of Pampusana beccarii. NCBI lineage: Eukaryota > Metazoa > Chordata > Aves > Columbiformes > Columbidae > Pampusana > Pampusana beccarii. The sequence goes on along the minus strand of VWYH01072609.1, from coordinate 882,752 downwards.
TGTTGAGTTCCCTGAGCTTGGCGTTGTACTCTGCCAGCATACCAGGAAAGGGGGTGCAAGGAGGGTGTGAGGTCACACAGGACAGACAGAGTCCCCCATGGGGAGAGGAAGGGACAAGACAGGACAAATGTCACAAGATACAATAGGGAGACAGAGAGAGAAAACAAGAGAAAATATTAGATGGGTGCCAACAGACGAGATTGGGGTCCAAGGAAGCTCAGACAAATCTTGGAGCTGCTTTCCCATCACCCAAATTGCCTGGCTCCAGGCACTGCTTAAATCCACACAGGAAATCAGCAGTGGCTCCCAGCCACACGTGACCTTGTGCAATGCCATAAATGCCCATCACTGTCCCCTTGCGGATGGCACTGTTCAGGTCTCCTCCACCATGAGATGTCTAGGGCTGGGGCAAGAAGGGATGACCCCAGATGGGAGACGATGGGGACTGAAGGACAGCAGGACCAGCTCCTCTCTGCGGGGAGGCACTGGGGACGCCAGTGCTGCCCCATCCCATCTCTTCCCCTCCATCACCAGCAGGAAGCGGGAACGGGAGCTCTCCCCCGCCAGGCATGGAGGAGGTGCGAGATGCTCCTCATCGCTGTGCCGGGACACGCAGGCCATTTATAGCAGCAGGGAATGTAAACAAACCCATCCGTGCCCCACCATCCCCATCAGCCGTCCCCTCCCAGCGCTGGCTTTGGGACACCTCGTTCCCGCCGGAGGTCAGGCTGCCCGCCCGCGCAGGCCCCGCCTCGGCACAGACCGCCGGGCTCCAGCGGCGACAGGTGGCCACAGGCTGGGGATCATCCCTGGGACACCTGTCCTCCCCAGGAAGCCCAGCAGCTGCAGGGGGATGAGAGTGACCTCAGCCCAGCCTTGAGGACGTGACCCCAGGGTTGGAGGGGATGCATCTTTTAGTAGACACCATCAAATGTCCATTTTTCACACACTGCAAATACTGCTCCACCTCTCCTGAGGCTCTCCTCTTCCACCCCATTTTTAATTTCCATACGCTGTTTCCCCGAAAATAAGACAGGGTATTATATTAATTATTGCTCCGAAAGGTGCTTACTTTTTTACACATGAACACTATTTAAATTGACTTTTTATGAACTGTAACTAGGGCTTATTTTTGGAGTAGGGCTTATATTTCGAGTATCCTCAAAAATCCTGAAAAATCATGCTAGGGCTTATTTTTGGGGTAGGTCTTATTTTCAGGAAAACAGGGTAGTTGAGGGGCGATCTGCTCCCTATAACATTCAGTCCAGACATATAGCATGGTTTGGGCACTCAGGCAGTCTTGGGTTTGTTTAAACCCTCTGTGCAAGCTCTGGATCCCTCTGTGCATCTGGCCTGGATCACCAAGGCTGGGTTCGGATGCATGCAAACTGCCTCCAGCACCTTTGCACCCCTCCACATCCCCTACCTGCCCCTCGCCCCGGTGCCGCAGGGTCTCAGCCCCTGTGCCTGGGAGATTGGTGGTGCTGGATTTTTCCAACCAAGCCTCTTCCTCCTCCCTTTAATGCCGGGCGAGTTTCTGGACTGAGCACAGAACTGGAAGAGACGGAGCTGCCAAGCCCCAGCATCATGAGCTGGCCCGCAGCCTGGCCACAGCCCCGAACCCTTCCCAAATGTCGCTCCACAACCCAACAACTGCAGAGGAAGCAGCAGGGAGGGAGGGCACCCACCCTGCCACAGGGCCATAGCACCTCCTTCACAGGGGGCTGGGACCCTCTGTGTCCCCAAAGCCCCCAAGCTGGAGCCACAGGAAGGCAGGGAGTCAGAGGACACAGATTCCCCTCTGCAACACAGAGCAAACGCCTTCACCCAGCCACAGCACTGATGTTCAGCGCTGCGCTCAGCCAAGCCTTGCACCAAACCCCTCTGGCAGGGCTGGGAAATACCTTCCCAGCTCCTGACCATCACCCCAAGGCCAGGTCAAGCTTCAAACCACCCAGGGCCAAGCTGGCTGGGCCACCAGGAAGAGAGGCTGTCGCCAGCCTGCACCCTGCCCCCCCGGCTCTAGCAGCACCCCGGCTGCCCAGGGAGGAGGTCTGAGCACCAAGCTCAGAACGCTGGGGGTAAAGCAGGGGCTAAAATCAGGGAGGAGCCCAGCTACATTAAACACAACGCAAGTTCTCTGCTGGGACCTTACACAAGAGCACGCTCCAGGCAGGAAGAGCATCCTGTCCAAGGCAGGGTCCAGGCAGGACACCCTCGGACAGAGCTGAAAATATTTTCCCAAACTGATCCATACTCTCCCCAAAAGGGAGAAATACCACTGGGACCCAGCGAGTGGCCCTGCCACAGGGGACAGACCAGCCCCATACCCCAAAGGGGTGAGGATAGGCAATGCTGCTGTGGTCGGCGAGCTGCAAGGGGGGTGGTCTCGGCAGAGGAGAGAGGCACAGGCTGCCTCCCTGCCCAGCATGTCCCCACGGCGGGTGGTTCAGTCCCAAGCCCGTATCCAGAACGGATGAGGAGTTGCCACATCTCCCATCCCTGGCTCCACCATGCATGCCACCCCCGTGGGGTCCAGCTTCTTCGGACATGCAGTTTTCCCCTGTTCCCTCAAGGAATCAAAGTGTCCTACCTGCCACCCTGTGGGCCACCAGGCCCTCCAGATTCAGAGGCTCTTCTGCCGACCTCGACAGGTCTTCGTAGCTCTCCAGTCCCTTGGGGGGCATCTGGGTTTGTGGTGTGATGGTGGGAGAAGGCGGGGAGGAGACATGGAGCTGCTGAGACCCCACGGGGCTGTAGGAGGTGCTGAGTGGGAGGATGCCCATCGCTGCTCCAGCTGGGGCTTGGCTATAGTTCCTCGGCTCCGGCACTGGGGCTGGCTGGTAGCTGTAGGGCGAATAGGTTTCCCGGTACTCGTGCATCCCATAGTCTGACTCTCCGGGAGAATAGGCTTTGCCCACGGGGCTCACAGAGGTGCCAAAGGACCTTGGCTGGGCCACTTGTGGAGTCGGCTGGGCATAGAGACCAGCGACGGGCTGGGCTGAGACAGAGGAGAGCAAGGGTCCCACCGGCTTGTCCTGGCGGGAGGTGGCAGGCACACTCTGCGACTTGTGGACGGCGGGCGCGAGGTCCAGCATCAGGACATCAAGCGCTTCAATGGACTGCTCGATCTCCCGGCGGGAGGGTGCCCGGGGGAACTCGGGCATGCTGTGGCTGTGGGGGGGCACTGGCTGCAGCGGGCTGGGCTGGGGGCTGCAGCTGGAAACACTGGGGCTGTGGCTCTCCAGGCCAACCTCCTGCAGCCGGGAAGGTGGCCGGCTTCCCCCTTGCTGCTGCCAGGAATTCAAGCCCCTCTGCACAGCCTCCCGGCTGCTGGTGCTGCGAGCTGGGGCCTGGGGTAGTGCCGGGTTCCCACCATACTTGGCCATGTCCACCACTGGGAAGGACCGGGAGCGGTAGGTGCCGGGGGGGTCGTAGCTGTACAGGTAGGGCTGGGAGCTGGGCAGTGGCTGGGGCTGCAGCCAGCCCGGGGCATGGGAGCCCGGTGGGCGCTGCGGGTAGCCAGCCAGGTGGTCCTGAGCAGATGCCGAGGGCCGCAAGGGAGGCAGCGGGTCACGGAGGTGGTGGCCCATCAGGGTGTTCTGGTTGTTGTAAGGGTAGCCACCGTTGGAGAGCGGCTCGCTGTCATACAGTCCTTCCTTCAGCAGCTTCTCAGCCCCGTTGCAGCTCGAGGGGCCGTTGGGCAGGGAGGAGAGGCTGCCCACCCGGGGCGCCTCCTGGTAGCCGGCCTCGCTGGTGGTGGTGGTGCCGTCCAAGGAGGAGAGGGTGCCCAGGCTGCCCACACTGTGCCCGTCCTGGTTGGGCAACTCGTCATCCAAGATATCCGTCTCCCGCTCAGCCACGAGCGCCGCTGCGTTCCCGTTGACATGCACCTGAGCCGGCACCACATGGCGGCCCGGCACAGCAGGCAGGCGCGCCGGCACAGGCCCAGGCGCGTGGTTGTGCATGGGTGGCGCGCTCTCCAAGCCAAAGCCGACAAGGAGACGATCCAGCTCCCGCTTCTCCTCGGGGCTCAGCACTGCCTGGCCGCTGGGCGCCCTGGGCACCCCCGGCTCATCGGTCCGGTCGGTCTTGGTGGAAGCGGTGGAGTTGCCCGAGTCGCTGCTCACTGAGAGCGTGTGCTCAACGTGGTTGGGTGTTGCCGAAAGCGGGAGACGGGTGGCGTTGATGGTGCCGGTGCTGCCGTGGAGGGAGTCTTTCTTCTTCACTTTAGCGTAGAGGCTCCCGTCCAGGGGCCCTTGTGTGTGCCCAACCTCTGCAAGGGGAGAAATGAACACGAGACCCCAGATCAATTGCTGGCTCTCTGCACGGAGCTAATGGGTCCCATTAGCCGGTGGTTTCGATCTCTTCCGAGCCGCCAGAACGCTTAATGACCAACATCGCCGCTTCCTCGGCACCCTCCGCAATCCCACAGGCGCCACCATGCAGAGACACTGGAGCTAGACAACCCCATCCCCATGCCCCCACAGACCCCTCTCCATGCACTGTCCTGCCCTGCAAGCAACACCTGCTCCACTGCGATTCACCAAATATCCCTCCCCCTGGTTCCAGGAATCACTCCTGGCAATTCCCCTCCGTGGCTCACGAGGGCCAGGGCTGCCCACACAGTCAGCCATGACTTCACCACCACACCGCAGGGCTCAGCCAGCCCTGAAGAGCCACACAGCACCAGGGAGGTGACCAGGGAGGGCAGGGGAGATGCACCACGGGCCATAGGAGAATGGGCAGAGATGGTCAGGATCTGGCCTCGTAGCTCTGCATGTCTCCAGCTGGATGGATGTACACAACCCCCAGGTGAAGGACAGATGAACCATGGACCCACCTTCCCCCTCCCTGCCAGATGATGCACAGATCCAGCCAGTTGTCCCCCTTTGACACTTTCTTCCCTGGCTACAGACAGGCTCTCGCCCTTTCTATACTTCCCCTTCCCTCTCAGAGGCCAGTGGATCTGCCCCACACCTTTCCCCACAGCTGGACACTGCCCGGAAGCTCCTGCACAGGCAGGACCACTGCCCAAATCCAAACATGCAGCAGCTCATCCCTAGGAAGCACTGAGGGCCCCAGTGCCGCAATTCAAGGCTGGTGTGAGAAGCCGGCTTTACTCTGCAGCCCCAAAAAGCCGGGGGGCAGCCAGAGTACAGCAGCATCACCAACAACAACCTTGCATCCCAGCTCTGAGCTCCCCCTTTAAACTTTTACAAACAGGGCAGACAGATTTGGGGGGCACGGAGGGACCCATGGCCACCAAGACAGCAATGGGGATGGCCCCCAAGCCGTGTCCCCCACAATGGAGCGTGCACGGCACAGGCTGGGCTGCAGACTCTTGTTTTTCCAGCTCCCCGCCGAGGTTTCCTGGAAGGGCCCGCAAGCAGCATTAAACACTTTCTTTTGGAGGAAAAAATGACTCTTCCCTGGCAGGGGGCCAGGCGGCTGACTCAGGGACGGAAGACAGCCCTAATGCGATAGTGTGAAATCAGAGCACCCCTCTCTGTGAGCAAAACACTTCCGAAAGCCAGCCGCGAGCTGAGGACAGCTTAACCAGTCCCACACCACCACACCCGCACCCCAGCAGCTCCCGCACTGCCGATCCCCCTCACTGTAAAGCAGACAGGGGCGATAACACACAGCACGTGTCCTACCAAGTAAGGGTCCTCTCCTCGCCACCAATTTTCCACTCCCGAATCCCTGCCAGCAGCATCTTAAGGAGGCAACCAGGCCCCAAAGCTCCCCCTTAGCTTGAAGGTACCCCAGGATTGTGCAGCAAGGTCCTCTCTGGGCGCTTGGTGCAGGAAAGAATGAGGATAGAGGTCCACAATTTCTCCTGGAGACTCAGAGCTCCTTCATCCAGCCAGTGTAACCAGGAACCAGCAGTGTTTGACTCCACAACACCTCCCATACAGAGGAAAAGGTGGAGAGCAGGAGGGAATCCCTTCCCGTGGAGGGAGAAAGGAAAAAGTAGCGTGTCCAGGGGCAGTGTCAATGCTGGAGAGGTTGAGACATCGCCTGGAGCTGGGGAAAAGGCCCAGCCCTCCTGTCTGATGGCAGCAATGGGTACTGGTCAGTCCCAGGAACCAGGGCAAGAGCCAGGGTGAGGGCTGGGATAATAAATAGGGCAGGGGAATAGAAAGGAAAATGAAATAAATAAATATAAATGAAAGCACATGGTGCCAAGGGAGAAAATAGACAGGAAAGGCTTTAATTAGACTGTGGGCTGAGCACTGCCCCACGGCTGCAAGAAAGTCTTGAAGCAGGGTCAGGATGGGGCACGACACAGTTCATAGCAGAGCCAGAAAGGCCCAAGCACCCCATCCCACCTTCCCTGGACCCTCTGGCCAGGTGGGGACAGAGGAGCCCCCAACTCAAGAGCAGTACCAGGGTAGCAAGCAAGGAAGGTGCCATGACACCTCCACCATCAGTCACGCCCTTGTCCCATGGGGGCTCTGCCCCACACCTGACTGCCCACCTTGTCCTCATCCCCACACGTCCCCTGGGCTCAAATGCCAAAAGCCAAATCCTGTTCCCAGCACCCCTTCCAGGCCACACAATTGCTCACGTGGCTGTCCATTGCTTGCCACTTGATAATTTGAATAAAATCTCCCCCTAAAAAAACAAGGGAAGCGGGGACAGGCTGCTTCAGCTGAAGCAGCTATCCCGAAAGCAGCACAACCCCAGGTCCCCATTTGCAAAGCGTTTGCAGCTCCCAGCAAGGTCAGGTTTCATCCCTGAAGGTCAGAGTAGCTCCAGCCTGGCAGGCTGTGCCACCCCAGCGTGGGTTGGGTTTGCCCAGGGCTCAGCCCTGCTTCGGCTCTGTCTGCTCTGCCCGTATGGAGGCTGCTGAGGGAAGCGCTGAGCCCAGCCTGGTCCTACCCCTGCTGCCAGGCTTGCGGCCCCAGCAGGGCAACACTCTGCCCTCTCCCTCCCCAGCACCCCACAGCTACACTTGGGAGAAAAACTGGTCCAGGACACACATAAAAACAGGATGAGGGGTCAGCTCTCATGCCCAAATCCCAGCCATCCACTTCACACCCAGTGAAATGCACCACATAGCATCATGCACCAGCATAAATCCTGGCCAGGGCTCTATACCAGTGTACAGGATAAGGCTGGGGCACCATCATGTCTCCCCTGGTTGTGCCCTCAGCAGCATCCCACCTGCTGCCTCCACTCCCCAACACCCAGAGCCCTGGTCCCAGGGTATCTCCAGAGCACCAGCTGGCATGGAAGACCCTGGAGTCTTGGGACTCTTCATAGGATGAAGGATGTGGGCTGAATCTCATGGGGAAGAGCTCACCCCCCTCTCGCTCTGGTTTCATCATGTGCCCAGATACGATGGCAAGAAGTAACCCCAACCCCTGAGCTGTAGGACACCACGGCCATGAATTTCCCACCAACCTCCAGCCCTTTCCCCTATCTCAAACGAAAGCAAAGTCAGGACTTACCAAAGGGGAAGAAAAGATCCCAGGCGAAGAGAAGGAGTGGGTGGCAAAATCCCTTTCCTTCACCCCGTCCAGCACCAGAGCCTTCCAGGGGGACCTGGCACAGTGGCAGCTCACACGGCGTCTGCAGGCGGCTCCGTGTGTCCGTCCAGGACAGGAGCCAACAGCCCAAGGCTGGCTTTCGTTGGCGTTTGTCCCTCTGGCTTTGCTTTCCCTCTCGTCGAGGGAGCTATTCCCTCCCCAGCGCCCTGTCCCGCGGGGCCAGCGAGAGGGGAGCCCTAACAGCAGCAGGGTGCCAGAGGGGCTCAGATATGGGGGCACCCCGAGACACAGGGTGCCAGAGGAGAGGAAGACAGCGGAGGCAGGAGATGGGCTGGAGGCGAGGAGGTGCGGTCGTGCTCCCCTCCGCCCCGGACCACACAGGGACAAGTGGGAGGGGAAGGCAGCTGGGGGCTGCCCGAGCCCGAGCCCCAGCCTGGGTTAACCCCAGCGAGGTGCTGGGAGGGCGGGGAGCTGTGGAAGGAGGGCGGCTGGACAGACAGCTCCAAGCTATGAATATTAACTACTTCCTCCGCAGGCAGAGCTGCACCGTGTTAACTGTTTCCTAGGCACAACGGACAGACAGCTGGACAGCCTACCTAGCCCGCACCAGGGCTGAGCATCACCCCGATGGATCACCCCCCAGTTTGAGACCATCAGCCCTGCCCACCTCCTCTGTGCACTCATGTCACACCTGTTCCTAAAAAAGCAGTGACACACTCAGGGTGAGGATGTCCCTTCAGGCCATACACAACACTATAACCCAGCCGGGACTGCAAACCCAAATGTCTTGCTGGAGACCTGAATTTCCCCACCTTAAATAAATACACAGCCAAAAAGGAGTGGAAGCCTACCACGGTCAAGCCAGCGACCATGCTCTCTGCCAAACCCAACCTGTTTTCACAACCCCCTTCTCTGCTCCGCCAGCGCTGCAGCACAACGTGGACACACCAGAACTGGTTTTGGGATGGCACGTGCTGCCCTGTCTCATGGCAGGAGGCACAGCATGGACTGTGTCTATCCCGAAGACCCCCATGACTGCACTGCTCCATCCGAAGCACCATCCCAGTGCGGATTTTGCTGACAATTCACTGGTCCAGGTGATGGTGAGCCCACCCCATGTCTGGGACCCTGAATACATGCTCAAGGCTCAATTCCTCGATTGATACAACATACTCAGAAAAACATGAGTCTCCCCCCACCCTAATCCCTCAAATAATGCATTTCCAACACCCCCGTGGATGATGACAAGGGGATGAGAGCAGCGTTTCCAGTGGCCCCGTGACTCACAGCCCCATTTGCTCCCGAATAGCAGCACATGCCAAGTCAGCATCCTCCCAAAACCTCCGAGGTCTGCTGGCTTCTCTGCCTTCTTATTTTTTGGCCCGGTTGTGCAGTTGCGGGCAGCCCACAGGAGGGCAGGTCGAGGGGTCCCCGCTCCAGACAGACTGCGCAGGGACAGCCCCGACCCCATGCACAGGCACTCCGGCAGGCTTTGACTTCAAGAACTATTTAAAGGAGGAAGAGAAGGGGCTGAGCTTCCATCAGCCCGTCCCTCTCTCCCTGCATCCCAGTCCTGCATGGTTCTCAATCCCAGTGGGACCGAACCCCATCACCCCCCACATCACAACCCCAAATACCAGGTCAGAGGACAGACCCTGGTCTGGAAGCAGCTACGCTCCAGCTGAAATGTCTAGCCAAGCCCATGGATGCTCCAGCATTTGTCTCATGGGGAATAACCAAAAGCAAGGGGGAGACACTGCCTGCGGATCCCCATCCAGCCCAGGAGGTCCCCGCTGCTCCCCAAAACGCCCACCCCGCCGAGCCCTTACCTTGCAGCAACTGGAGCAGAGAGCAGTGGAGAGCAGTGGGATGGGGAGGGGGAAGCGGATTCCTTCGGCTTTAGTCAGCTGGCGAAAGCGAGCAGAGAGCCAGCGGCTCCCCTCCCCGCCAAGCCCGGCCAGGGGATGGATCCAGCCACGGGGGGAGCGCAGCAGCCCGCCGGCAGCTCCAGTGATGGCTTTAACAGCTCCAGCCTGGCCCATTTGGCTCTCCGCCTCTGCGCAGCCTGGCTCACCTGCCCCTGTGTGCCCTGGCTGGGCAGTCTCAGCCCCAAATACGTGGGGCAGGATTCAGCCCTGCTAGGGGAGACATTCCGCAGGAGATGCCCACCCTCCTGGGGGACCCTAAATATTGCAGGACAAATGGCTGACAGTGATCCTACACCCACAGAAAGGTGCAGGACTGGCATCCAGCTCAACTTGGGGGCTCTGGGACCCCTTGACCTTTGTCACATGGGGGTTCAGGCTCTGCTGTGACCTCCATCCCCAGTGGGGTGGGATGCTTATCCCGCTCCCCACCCCAGCCAGCCCTGCCCTGCACACAGGGCTGAGCTTCAGGGAAGCCCCGTGCCAGAACCATGACTCAGGTGGGAATTTAGCAAGTCTCCCACAGATGTTGGATTTGGCCAGGCCCTGGCAGTCCCCCTTCCATTCCCAGCACAAAGCAGGGGCAGGCAGGACTGGCCTGTGGTGGGGATGGAGATGGTACAGAGGTGGGCGGCAGGGAGGGGGACCGGACACTGGGTGCAGCGGGACCGGATGGGGTGGGTCCAAGGGACGGCCAGTACAAGGAGCTGCTAGGTCAAGAGGCACACACAGCCCTTCTGCACTATCTCACACCATGCCAGCACGGCACAGCCAAGCGTCCCTCCACCACAGTCACATATACAAACCACGGGGACAACCCCTCCACCCGCTCCATGCCCAGCCCCAGCATCCTGTTCTCCATTAGTGTCAATTTTCTCAGCAAAATCAAACCAGGCCATTGATGTTCCCCACACAGCTTTGCCCATATGCCTCAGCGATACCCCAAAAATTTCTCTGCAGTGATCCGCCAACCAACTGCAAACTCAGCAGTGCTGCATCCATCCACAGGTCTCCTTCTGCCTCCCTAAAGCCAGCCTGGCCCCCAAGGAGACGCATCACAGTGCTGGCAAAGCATACTTCATTCACACAGAACAGGGGACATCTGAACCCCTAAACAGCCAAAGGAAGAAGTGCCCCATCACCACTCGTCAACCTCCAAACACTCTCAGCCAACTGATGGCTATGGGGACCACAGCAGGAACCTGCCACACAGCCGGCACCAACCACAAAGCCCCTTTGAGGAGGAGGAAGGACAGCAGGCGAAGCCAGGAGCCACTTGAGGACAACACTCACCTCCCCTGTGCCGCATGGGGATGGATGATGGGCAGTGGAACAGGTCCACAGGGGTATCCCAGCACACCCCACTCTTGCTAAGGACCATGAGGCAGCTCAAGCCTGGCAGGCAGCAGGGATCCTGCCTGGGTAAGGCAGGAGGATCAGCTCACTGACGGGGCCAGCCTGTGCCGTGGGGGTGGTTCGTGGAGCAGCCCCTGCTTGCCGCACCCAGCTGGGTTCCTTCCCGGCCAGAGGGCAAGATGTGCGAGTTCAGATCCTCCACCCGTGCCCCCTGCCCTGGTTGAGTTTAGTCAGCCAGCGACCCTGATGCAACTCAAGTTTCCCATTCCCTGCAGCCCTGCAGATAAGCACAGCACAGCAGAGCTGAGGGTGGCACCATGCCCAGCAGATCTCCTGGTGGATCCCCAGCCATCCACCTGCCCCTCTGGCTTCAGAGTCCCACAGGGTCAGCCCCACCCTGTCAGGTACCCCCCTCCACCCCCCTACCCAGATGGGTTGCCCACACTGAGCCAAAGCCACCGGAGAAAGCACATCCACCCCACCGAGAGTGGCTGTGGCCAGGAGAGACGCGGTGCCGGGGGGACCCACCGGTTGGCGGGCGATCCCAATCCCGTTGGCCCAGGCTGTGGTGCCGGTCTGCGGGGAGCCTTCGCCGAGCAGCAGGGACAGGCAGTGGCAGGGACAAGGAGCGGCGGCTGATCCCATCCCAGCGCAGGTCCCCGTGCCAGCCTCACCCCCCTCTCCACCCCCGGCCGCCGCTCGTTTGCGCCTGGTGGTGCCAAAAATGTGGCGTGCAATTCCCTGACCAAATAAGGCGAGAACAACCATAAACAGGGATCCCCCTCGCACAGCCAGGCATCGGGGTCCCCATCCCAGCCTAGGACAGGCTGGAGAAGAGGGAAGGTACACACTGAGCAGGAGGAAGACGGGAAGACCCCCAAGCCCAGGTTGGCTCTCCTCACCACTGTTCAAGGTGCCCCATGGAGTGGCCAGGAGGAGACCCCCCCATAGATGGCTGTCTCGCAGCTGCCTGCACTGGCATGGGTCACAGGGCAGCCCCCTGACTCCGGCTTCACCTCCCAAAACAATTGCAAAGGTGCCCTGATTCCCCATCGCCACCCTCCCTGCAAGGAAGACAGCCCGGCTGGTGCATGGAGGGACATCAACAGCCCTGACACCCACCGAGACATCCAGGAGGGGACAGAGAGGAGCCCTGGGGTTCCCCTGCAGCCCTTTGAGGGGCTGGGAGTGCTGTGGCTCTGCCCCGAGGGCCAGAGGGGAGCACATGTGCACCGAGGCACTCGGGTCTCTGCAGACAGGAGGGGGCTGCCAGCTTGGGGCAGAGCAATGGACCGAGTTCATGGTGGGGACAGGCATCCCCTCCCTTCGGGGCCAGACCCACAGCCCCCACTTCCCTGCTGCATAGCTGAGCCCGCGTGTCACGAGTTGCCTGTTTACCACCCCATGCCAAGGTAGGTGCCCGTGCCAGCTCTGCGCAGCTGCCCCAGGTCCGGCCCCATGTCCTCACTGTGGGCAGGGATCCCTTTGCCTGTGCCAGGCACCTAGAGTCCCCACCCTCCCCTGCAAGCCCAGCTGCCCACAGCTCCCACTCAAAGCAGCCAGTGACCTTCAGGGACATCAGGGACCGCAGCTGTCCCCAGTCAAGGGACGCCTGTCTGGACTGGGCCAGGAAAGCTCAGGCATTTGCTCGGCCACAGGTGGCTTCGCTGCCAGGACGGGGGCCCACCACCCCTGGACAAACAAGTCCTGCCTGTTCCTGCCAAGCAGGCAAGGGCAGCCGATTCACTGCATCCAAAGTGGTGCTCAAGGGGCTTTTCCCAGCTCCAAGCCACAGTGCAGACCCTCCAGGGCCAGTGAGGTGTCCACCTCTCCCAAGGGAAACTGAGGCACAGCAACATCTTGCCACACTTGCACCACGAGAAAAGAGCTGGGAAACCTAGTGGTCCTCCCATTACGACCCACTTGTAACAGGCTTGGAGTCTGGGTTTCCCAAGGCTATGAAGTGTGAACCAGGGCAGGATCCTGCTCTGTGCAAACAGGGCTTTGAGAGCAAAAGTGCCAAAAAAAGAGCCTGAGCTCCCTGGCACTGTGGCAGGAGGGGAAGTCCACAAGATCTTCCTCTCCTATCCCATGGCCATGCTCCTTCTGGCAGCAGCTGCCTGCCCCCAGCTCTGCTGCCTGCCAGCATCCGCTTCCCTGGAGTTGGGGGGATTCCCATGGGGACACTTTGGCCACCGACCGCCCTGTGAGCCCTAACCTTTCTCCAGGTGCTTGCTGGGCAGGGGCGGCTCAGCCCAAGTGCCCTCCGCACTGTCCTCACGCTGGATGTTGAAGTTCTCGTAGGAATCCCAGCGGATGAGCGGGTCAGATGTGTTGTAGTCCACAGAGACGCTGGGCCCATTCTCCAGGTGCTCCATGCCTGGGAAGAGGCAGGATGGTCAGTCGGGGTGACAATGGAGCCAGCATGGGCGGGATGGAGGGAGGAGATGTAAGAAGGTGCAGACAAGGAAAACAGGGCAGGAGCCATAGGGCAAAGCAGGAGAGTCAGGTAGGAATAGGGGCACCAACAGGGATGGATGGGCATGGAGGGGTACACAAAGACCCACAAACAAGGTGTACAGAGCTAGCTGGGGCATTTGGCATTGCCTAGGGACAGGCAGACGGACTGACAACAAGCATGCCTAGGGTGGGACTTTTTGGGGTAGTGGGTGCTCTGCTCCCAAGCACTCCCTCCTTAATGGATCAGCAAGTGCTGCAGAAAACAGCCACCCAAGGAAAAGAGCGGGGGCGATAGGGCACCCATGGGTGTTCCTAGATCACCATCAATGCCAGGACTCCTCATCTCACCCTGGTGACAAAGGGACAGCCCCTGTTTGGGCAGGGAGAGGTCATAATGGAGGCAGCAGGGGACAGAGCTTGGGAGCAGGAAAGGAGTCAGCACTCAGCTGCAAACCAGCTGTACCTTGTATCTTCTCGGGGCCGTAGGAAAACACGAACTCCACCTTCCCATACTCGGGGAATCGGTCATCTGGAAAGGAGAGAGCAGAGCAAAGGGATCATCTCCATCCATCCGTCCCTCCAATGGCACCCAGATGGCCAACCCAAACATGACTACAGGCCAGCTCAAGGCTGGGAGCTGGTAGGAGATATCCTGGTATGGGGCAGCACATCTCAGCCCCCAAGACAACCCCAAGAAAGCCCCAGCACATTGGTATTGATCTTGACAATGACGGGGATGACACTGCCAGGGGTCCCTGAGCAGCACCGCACCCTGTGGATGGAGCAGGGGTGCCCTGCTTCATCAGAGGTGGATTTGGGATGGGTGCCCAGCTGTCCCCATGATGGGAGCAGTGTCAGAGGGGAGGGAGGAGGAGGGAGGTGCCAGGAAAGTTACCTCTGAAGGCCTCGTCCAGGTCCTCCTTGCCAAAGACGACATCAAGGTCGTGCACAGCACATGTGTGGAACTGCACGCGGAAAATCACGTCACGCGTTGGGCTGCGAAACTTCTTGTGGTAACACTTCAGCTGTGGATGGGAGCAGCAACCAGCCATCAGGATGAGGCCCCAAGGCTGGACAAGGGGTCCCAAGGCATGAGGACCACCCGTCCCCCAGCTGCTCCCCGTGTGGGAGCTGGGACAAGGCTCCTTACCAAGATATCGCCCTTGAGGAGCAAGCCGGGCTCAATGGTGATGCAGATGCCCGTCTGGCTGTCTCCTTGCACGTTGCTGCAGAGAGGGATGACAGGAGGATGTGAGCTGCAGTGTAGAGCCCTCCCAGAGCTCCCAGCACCACCTACACCAGCCCCTTCCACCCAAACCCATCCAGGAAAGGTACAAAACACAGAGCTGGCCTTCCAGGTGACAGAAGAGAGTCCCATCCCCTACCCCAAAGGGCACACATTTCCAGAGGGAGGCAGACAGGAGAGGGAAACTGAGGCACAGATCAATGAGGGTGTTAAAAATCCTGCGTGGGGAGGGTTTGATGGAGGTCTGAGCGCTGGGGCTGGGCTATCAGGCTGTCCACCCTGTTCCTGTGGGTCAAGCAGAGCATGGGACATGGAGGGTGAGCTCTTGGGGAAGGCTCTCCTCACTGCCTCAGTTTCCCTGCCAGAAGTCCTCCCCAGAGTGCTGGAGAAGCTGCCTCCAGGTGGTGGCATCAGCACTGGGGGACAAGGGAAGAATGGAGTTGGATTTCACAGGCAAGATAAACCTGGAATTTATTACTGGCATCCCATAAACAGTCTATTAAAAGCTGAGAGGCGAGGCTGGGAGGGCAGTAAATCTCAGCTAACGGGGATGCCTGGCTGTGGGGAAGGGAGATCTCGGTTTTTGGGTGAGCTGGGAACACACTCAAGGCCAGGGGCTCTGGTCCCTCCAGGGAGGCAGGAGCCAGGGGTCCCAGGCTGGCACGTGGCCCCAGCCCAGCATCAGGGCAGCTGCAGAAAATGGTTCCTGCTTTGCTTTTGCCAGTGCCTGCTCTGGGAGCAGCGCTGGAAAATGATGTCAGGGTAAATCATGGGGACATTAAAATGGGGGGAAAACTCTTTCCTGCGGAGAGAAAGAGGGCTTTAAGGACAATTCCAGGCAGGAGAAGCAGCTCTTTGGGCAGGAAGAGGAGAAATGCCTCTATCCCCCAGGGAGGGTGAGGTGTCCCCAGCCCTGTCCACGCTCCCTCCAGGGACACCCAGCCCCAGGCTCCCTCTGCTGCTATGCAGCGTCACTACAGCCGTCCCAGCAGAAGGGCCCAGTATGGCCCAGTATAGCCAGTTACCACTTCCAAGCAAAGGGGAGACCCTTTTTTTCACTTCCCTGGACCACAAACAGACTAAGCACAGGGCACTGAGACAGCTGTGGACTTGGCCTTGACCATCTCCATCTCCTCCCGCTTGCCAAACCCCCTGCACTGGGGAGGAAGGAAGCCCCACGGCGAGGAGATAGTTACTAGATTCCCGAGGTGTAGACGGGCTGCATGGCCTGGTAGATTTTCAGGAAGGGCCGACAACCTGGAAGACATCAAGGCGGGGAGAGAAGGCAGTGCTGCTGTTAGCCGGCAGGGCGGAGGGGCCAGGGCAGGGATTAGTCATGGGGGAGAAATCCAAACAGGGAGGGAGCCAAGGCAAACAGCCACTCCCCACCCCGGCCAGCCCGCACTGGCCATGGGCAACATCTGGGATGGGCAGAAAGGGATGCCTCGGATGGGGCAGGAAAGGGGGAAAGCCCCTATAGTCCAGTTTGGGTCCTGTAGGACCTGGGGCAAGCGCTAGGATGAGGATGGAGGTGGGATGATGGTCTCTGAGCAAGGGACCGCTTCTGGGTACCAGCACTGGACATCGCACTGCACTCCAAACCCCAACCCCTATCTGGTGCCACCCTCCAAAAAGCCATCAGAAAAGGCTTGTCACCCAGCAGCTCTGGTTAGTGCCCAGCGTGGGGCCAGGGGAGGCACCCCCTGAGAGTGTCTCTGCGGGAAAAGGCAACACCCCCCATAACAGGAGTGAACAGTCCCCAAGAGGGAAAGGGAAATTGAAATTGCCAAGGAAACCGTGGAAAACATCCTCCATGGAGAGCAAGCCCAGCCAGGCAGCGTGGGGCCGTGGTAAGTCCGTGGGTGCCAGGCTGGGGGAGGCGTGGGGGCACCTACCGCCTTTCGACTCAAAGTTGGGGATGCCGTGCATGATGACGTGGTGGAGGAAGAGGGGCTTGTTGTTCATCTTGATGCTGCCAGAGAGGAGCCCACTGAAGTAATGGATGTACCTGGAGGGTGGACAGGCAGCTCAGGGGCAGTACCCACAGCAGAGCACCCCCCTCACCCCCAGCTGCCCTGGCAATGAGGGCAAAACCAAGCCTGCAAACACACACCAGGACCCACCTCTTCTGGGATGGCTGTCCCACCGGCACCACCTTGTCCTCATAGAAGCGCTTCATGGCAAACCTGTCCAGAGCCTGGTCAGCGCTGCAGGGACAAAAGGGCAGATGAGGCTGAAGGAAAGTATCAGCACCAGCACCCCAGTATCGCTGGGTTGGAGGTTGGCAGCAAGCCCCAGGGCCGCCCCAGGACCCCGCGTCCCTCTCACCTGGCCGAGATGTTGCTGTAGTGCATGTAGGCAGCCACCACCACCCCCAGCCGGCCGCGGTTCCCCTGCGGGCACACAGCACAAGGGGCGTCAATGGGGACCGTGGTGCCTGTGGCATGGCCACCCCACACACAGGCACGCACACACCGCTCCCTGTACGCATGCACCGACATACACACCCCCACCCTTGTAGACACACACCAGTCCACACGTACATGCTGGCACCTACCCACAGCCCAAGCCACCCTGTGTCCCTTGGCCTTTGAGGATGCTCAGCCCTGTCCTTGCAACCCCCTGTCCCGCCCAGGCCCCAGGGACAAGGTCCAGCCAACCTTGTTGTGCAGCACCACCACGTTGTGCGGCGTTGCATTGAGCCACGTGTCCATGGCTTTGCAAATGCTGCAGATCTTCTCCAGCGCTGGGGTGTGCATGTCAGGCCACCCAAAATCCAGCACCTGGGTGGGAGGTGGGGGACAAACAGGGGTCACATCCATGCTGGGCTCTGCCCCTCCACAGTTCCCAGCCTGCCAGTGTGTAAAGCCCAGGACACATACCCAGGGGCACCCCCACATTGCCCTGATGTGCCCCTCCCAGCCTCTCCCCCAACCCTGCACCCCACTGCCCAGACCCCTGCCCTGGGGAGCCCATTGGGGTCCCAGATCTCAGCCCTCCCCCCAGGTCACTCAGCTCAGCTGCCCAGGGCTCCCCCACAGTCACGGACAGGGATGGGGATGATGCCTTAGGGGGGCCTCCAAAAGACCACAACAGCCAGATTTGGGATGGGGGCAGATGGGGTTAGGCTGAGACCCCACAAACTCATTGGGAAGTGCCACTGTCTTCCTCCAGGTTCTGCCCTGTCCTTCACCAGGTGGTGGAAAAAAGGGTGGCTGTTCCTCCCCCAAACAGCTTGCACCAGGGAGCTGGTCCCACCGACAGCCCTGCCCCGAGCTCCAAGCCCCAGTGCTCCCCACAGCTGTGACCCACCTTGGGGTGGAGTTTGCTGATATCATGTCTCCGCTCAGAGAGGTTGAAAAGCTTCAGGGAAGAGGAAAGACAGAGTGAGGGGACACCTTCCTCCCTCGCTGCCAACCCTGACCTCTTCCTCTCCTCAAAGCCTCTCCAAATGTCCCCATGACATTTTGGACCCCACGGGGTCCAAAAGGGACTGGAAAGCTTCAAGACAGGAAAAGATCCACCCATGTTGGTGCAAAGACCCTTCTCACCAGAGTCAAACCCAGCGAGAGGTGAGGATGCATCACCCCAGCCCATGCAGCATCTCATCCCCAGGGCCTGAGCACCTCAGCCCCTTCCCCAGTCCAGCAGGGACCCAGCCGTGTCACTCACCACGTAGTTGTCCCCATGCTTGGACTTCAGCATGTGGGCCACCTCACGGAGGTTGCTGCAGAAGCTCTGCTCCTCGGCCGTGCTGGGGTAGGAGACCGCGATGATCCGCTCCGTGATGTACACCAGGTCCAGCTCGCAGCTGCTCTCCATGGCCGCGGTCAGGCTCATGCTCCTGGGTGAGGGAGGGGACCGTCACCAGGACTTGGTGTGGGGAGGGGACACAGTGACTCTTCCCCACCCTGCGCAGCCCCTGAGGTGAGGCGAGACAGGCTGGGACACTTGGGGATGCAGCAGCAGGGCAGCCTGCAGCCTTTCCTCTGCTCCCAGTCCTAACAGGGTGTCTTGGGAACCCCAGGTTGGGGATGGTAGGTCATTAACTGTGTCTTTCCATGGGAAGCATCCCCCAGCTGTAGCACAACTGGAGAAGCAAAATATTGGCAGGGCAGGGGGAAGGTTCAGGCAAGACAGAGATGGTCACCAGAAGGGGAAACAGAGGCATCTACCTGGATGTTTTGTGGCGTGACTGCCCGCTCCTGGGGGATTTTGTAGCATCCTAAAGAACCAGAGAGGAAAAGCGAGTTATTGACCACAGTCAGCACAGGGGTCTTGCTAGAGCCAGGTGTGATGGTGCTGCTGGAGCATCCCATCCCCACCACACCACCCTGCATACCATAGCACCCCCAAAATATCGCTGTCTCCACATCTAACCCGCTGAGCATCCTGGTGGCACCAAATGCCCCAATAGCACCACTGTCCCCCCATCATGGCCACAAGCAAAACCCAGCTCTCACAAGCCCAGCGTGGCTGTGACCAGCCGCCACAGGTACTTGCAGGGCCAGTGCCACAGCACAGCATCCCAAAAGACCTTTGAGGAGGATGCTGTGGGTAGTGGGACAGTCTCAGGTAAGCCACGAGTCCCTCTGGTCTCAGGTGGGCTCTGGGCACACACCTGGCAGGACAGGGCGGCTTCGGCCATGCCCAGGGCAGGGGCAGGTTCGCTGCCCAAGTGGCGGTGAGGAGCCAGCCATGCACGAGGGTTTGCTTTGGCCCCGGCTCCACAGAGCCAAATACTGGGAGGAAATGTTTGAGCTCTCAGAGCAGGAAACTTCTATTTATGCATGTTCTCTGGCCTCAAAAATTTCATTTGCAGCCGGTTTGCTCAGTGACTTCGTGACCTCAGCCAAAAAACAAAACAGGGTTTCCAAAAAAAAAAAAAAAAAACCGCTAAGGAAAAACACACTCACACCTCATTAGTTTTAGTATCTCTAGCTAACAAGCAGGAGTCATTTAAAGACTCATCTCATACAGGCAGCACGTCCCAAGCTCCCAAAAGGATCCAGAAACAAGAGATGAACCCTACAGCCAGCTCCTGGGATGCCCCTTTTGTCCACGAAGCTGTGGGAGCTGCTGCCACTCTCCTCAGGGCTGCGGCATCCTGCAAACAGCACAGCCAGAGGCGATGGGGCAAGGTGGGAGAAGTTTCCCTGGTGCCCTTCACCCACCATCTTCCCCCCAGCATGGTTCCAGGGCTGGTCCCACAGGCAGCCAGTCTCACCCTGCATCGGCCTCATGTCACCCTTCCAAGGTCAGGCTGCCCAGCTGAGCAGAGCTGGGCTCAGCAGCCCATGGGACCTGGGGACGATGGCCTCCTCTCCCAGCTGAAGCCTCTCCAGGAGGCAGCAGCTGTGTCCGAGCACCCAGGGGTGCATGGGTAGCAGTGACAATTCTCCCCCAAGGCTGTCCCCAAGGTGCCCCAAGTCTCCTGCTCACCCCAGAAACCCTCCAGCGTTAAGAAGGAGTTAAAATGTAGCAAAAAGGGAAAGTAAAACCTTCCACGGACAGAGTCAGTGTGCATGCACCAAGCTTGAACCTGAGCGTGGGCTCGTCCATGCATCACCCATGGGTGACCAGGACAGGACCCACACCATGGGCTCTGCTCTGCCCCAAACCTTCATAGCGGGATACGTCTGGGGTCTCCCACCCACACCCATCAGCAAGGGGAGCCCCATGAGCCCCCGTCACCCCACCCAGCCACAGCAGCACCTCAAACCTCAGCCTTGCCCAATGGAGGAGCTTACATAGGGCAACCAAGACTCACCCCCTCTCCCAGCTGGGGAAACTGAGGCACAAGTGGGCAAGCAAGAGATGCTAGAGCACCTCTCCATACCTTGGTGGCGGCAAGACCCTTGCTAATCCATTTCCACGGCATGGTGGCTCTACTCCCGGCACCCTCCCAGCCCAGAGGAGCAGGTGCCCACGGCTGGGGCACTCCAGCGTCCCCCACCCTGGCAGGAGCCCCCCGGCTCTGCCCCACTCCCCCCACCTCGCTCTAACCACAGCCGCCACTGTCTCTGCAGCCAGCCCCTGCAAGAGGAAGAGTCAGCCCGCGATCAGCTGATAGGAGCAAACGCTTGCGGTATTAAACACTCCTGCCCGCCACCAGGCTAGGAGACCCTGCAAAAATCCCTTCTGGAGCAGAGACCCAGACAAGCCAGTATGTCCCAGTACAGCCCAGCACAGGGCAGGCTGGTCCCAACCACGTTGGGTTGAAGACCACCATCCCCCAAATCGAGCAACTGCGTCCCAGCCCCACATCGGCTCAGCATGTCCCCAGGCTCTGGGCAGCATCTGAAACCCACAGGTCCCTTCTGCCTGGAAAGGGTGATCTGAGGCACGGAAAAGGATGCAGACATACCAGCAAACTTCCCCAAAAGAAAGCAATGCCAGCAAAGGGGACTCATGGCTGTGCCAATGGACTTTTCCAGCCATGGGTGCTTTTTCTCCAGCTTGAAGAGGGATTAGAGACATGCCCTGGACAAACAAAGGGATGGGGCAAAGCTGGCTCCCAGGTGAGGAAGGCTTTCACCCTCTTCCTCATGGGAATCGCTCTGCCTCTGTCCCTCAGGTCCCAGCCCTGGCACACAGGGAGGCCGGTGAGCTGGTTGTGGGCAGGGGGAAGCCGTCCAGGTTGATTTTGGCAGGGTGTTTGTCTACACTGTCTTAGCAATTTCATGTCCACAGATTAAATAACATATCCCCAGCTCTGGGACAGGAAAGCCGGCTTTGCAGCAAAAGCCCCAGCCTCCCCTCCACTGGGCTCCACCACCGCTTCTGCCACCAACCCTGGGCACCTCACTTGGCCTTTGGCAGGACCAGCATCACCTTGGCCAGCAGGGAGAGAGGGCGGGGCAGTTCCAGGGATGTTGGCAGACCATGGGGGCATCCCAGGCTGGGGGATTTTGGCTGCAGAAGGTGCTTGTGGGAATGGGAAAGGCATAAGCAACCCCCTGGAAAGTCTCAAGGCAGAGACCAGCCTCCACAGCTGGTAGCACTTACCAGGGCATCTACCTGCTTCACGATGCTCTCCCCTGGGGACGGCTGCGGGCAAGCAGGCAGGAGGAAGGGGAGGGTGAGCAAAAGGCAAGTGAGAGAGAAGGAGAGAGAGGCTGAGAGAGAAACACTCACACAAAGCAGGGGCCAGGGTCAAAAGTTTCCCCCTGGCTATTTCTGGCCCTTCCTAGGAAATGCACCATGGCCCCGTTTCCTTCCCTGCCCGCCAGCGTGTCCGTTCTTCCTAAAGGTCAGGAATCCCTCGAAACCCAAGCGCGGAGCTGGGGCGATGCTCGGGTACGAAGGATGCTGCCATCCCGCCTTCCACACTGGACTGCTGTCACGGATGGGGGGCACTTGGCTGAACCCTGCACCCACTCCATGGTGGGCACCCAGTGCCCCCTACACCTCCGGGATCCCATCCGGATCCTCCATCGTCAGACCCCACAGCCAGGAGGTAAACAACAGGGTGAGCCCAGCACAGCCCCACACCCAGCCTGGCCACCGGCCATCGGCAGGCACGGCTCCTCGAGATAAACCCAACCCCGCGGGGCTGGCAAAGGACCCTGGCGGGAGCCAAGTGGGAGTCTGAGATGCTCAGGAAAAGGGCAAATTTGGTGACACACTACTGGAGTCCATGGAGAGGTTTGAAATGGGGCTGGGGATGGGAATAACCTTCCAGGGGTGGGGGAGAATGTCCGGACCCCAAATACAGGGAGCAGGCAACAGAGCGCTTAGCCTGGGGACAACTGGTTGGGTTGCCTGGGGTGCCACAGCAAAAGGACGCAGCTGGGTGGCTCATGGGGGTCTTGGGACCAGGGACCCCAAGATCAGGCTGCTCCAGTCCTGACAGCAGGGCTGCGGCTGCCATTTCCAGCCCATGGGATGAGTCAAACCCCTTTCGATTTCCTCCCTGAGCCGCAGTAACGGTCCCAGCTCAAAGACAACATGTTTTTGCTGGTGATAAGTGCCTGAGGAGGTTGACAGGGGCTGGGAGTGCAGGCAGAGATTAAACCAGGGCAGATAACCACCGCGGGGCCCGGGGTGCGCAGCATGCTCTGCTCCCGTCCCCTTGATTGGGCTCATGTGCTACTTTCATGAGCTCGCAGCGGTCCATCACCTAAACCCACTTGTCAGGTGAGACCCCTGCCCGGCTATGGGGTGCTCAGCCCAGGGCCCTGCGTGGGGCACAGCCACCCCAGCACTGCCAGACTGCTGAGCCCGGAGCTGAAACCCTGCCAGGGCCTCCTCTCCCCGGCGCCTGCCCCAGCAAGCCTTGGCACACGTCCGGAGCAAGAAGGAAGGGCGGCTGCGCCAGCCCCAGGCAATGCCAGCCTCCCTGCCGCCACGTGCCCGCTCTGCCCGCCACTGGGATGGGGACGGGGCAGGGGGGCTGCTCTACCAGCAAGATGATGCCTGGTGGGTACTGTCGTGCCACACTTCCCAAACCTCTGCCCTGGGCATGGTCCTGCTCCCAGTGCCACCCGTGGCCCAGAGCAGCGTGGCAAGGGAGCACGGCTGCCCAGCCAGCAGCCCTGACACGTCCTCCTCCAGGACAGGGTGTCCGGAGATGGGGCGCCCAGCTGTCTTCCTGGTGTCCAGAGAGGACAGGGTGGGAAGGGCTGTGCGTCGTCCCCACCCCAGCTGCTCATTAAAAGTCCCCAAGAGGGACAAAAGAAGGGGGTGACAATAACAAGGGACAGGAACGTGCGGCCTTGGGTGTCCCGAGCCAAAGACACATCTGGTAGAACCATCTCTGGGTGTGCAAGACGGCTCCAGCCAGGGAGGGGAGACATTCAGCACCGGGGGACCCCAGAGCCCAGGCTGGTCACGTCGCATCTGCCTGTCCCTCCCAGGAACCCTGCACACCCCTCTTCCCCAAAATCCCCATCTCCTGGAGTCTCATGATAGCTGGGCTGCCTCAACTCATGCTGCTCAGACATCCGATACCCCACAGCCAGCAATGCTGGGGGACAAAGCACCAAAATGGGGGGGTGCTTTTACCCCCCAGCATAGGACCCCTGTGGTTTTGGGGGTAGGAGACTCACACTCTCAAGACCTCAGGCAGACAAAGCCCCACACTCAGTGCAGAACAGGGGATCCCTCTGGCAGCATCCCCAGAGCCCTGTCTGCCACCCATGGCTCACAGCGGGGACTCACTTACCAGCTCATAGTTGACAGCAGGGGAGCAGGGGGTCACAGCCTGCAAGGAAGCAGAAAGGGCCAGGATTAGACCCTGTGGACTCCAGTCCCGAGCATGAGGCATGGGAAGGGGCCAGGCTGCAGCATCCTCACACCACAAGCTAACTCAATGCCAGCTTGAGGAGGTGACTCGCGCACCCATGACCCATGGCCCTCCCACCCCGGGCAGGAGCACAGGCAGCAGCCCAAGGTCAGGGCTGGGCTCCCAGGTGACAAGAGTGGGCTCGGGTCCATGGCAGCAGTGCCATTCGTCCTTGGCCGGGGAGCCCCAGGCAGCCCCAGCCCGGGTGGGCACGGTGGGACGTGGCACAGCACGGGGCAGCTGCCTGATGCCAAGAGCATGTCCTGGAACAAACCCCAGCCTGGCCTCGTGAGTGCTCCTGCAGCCGCCAGCTGAACAGCCCAGTTATTGTTACCTTAATTACCAGCGGCAATTACTGACAATTAACCTTGGGTTTTGCGTGCACCCCAGTCGGCTAGGAAGCAGCAGCACGCCAGGGTGGGAGAGGCAGCCTCTTGTTTGTCAGTGCCGGGGCAGCAGGAACAGCCACTCCAGCCCCACATTGGCCCAAAGACGCCAGCAGTAGTGGGTGGCTGTGATTCAGGGGACCTCTCCCTCTCCGACCCCACGTGTGTCCCCAGGAGCCGTGACCCGCAGGCAGCCAACCTCTGCCCCACCCCAGCATTGAGCCAACACACCAACCACCACCCAGGGGCTGGTCCCCCACGGGGGTGGCACAAGGCCATCCCACACCCCACTCAGCCTCCCCTGTCCTGAGCCATAAAAAGCAGAATTTGCCCCCAGTTCCCACCCCATCCCAGTCCCCACAGGGCAATGCCCAGCACCTGCCCCCTTCCCAGCCTGCTCCCGTCCCGCCCCCCTGTTTTCTTCAGGGGTTCCTCCTCCTCCTCCCTTCCCTTGTGCATTATTATTATGATTTTATTCTAATGCAGAAACGCTTCCATAAAAGGCCCCTTTCCCTGCCCCGCGGTGCTGGCCCCACGCCAGCCTCCCTGGAATGTTCTCCGGCAGCGAGCCGCCACAGAGCCGGCGAGGGCCACGCCGTGTCCCGCACACCGCTGCACTCTTCCCCCCAAGACGCTCTACCGAAGGCCCCCGGCCCCCACCCAGCCCCGGTTCCCAAGGCCAGTGACGGGGGGAGATGCGCAGCTCCCCCCTCTGCCATGGGACGCGGTGGTCCCACAGACAGGTAGGGTCCGTGCCCACCCTTCCTTCCTCTGTTGTCGGCACCAGGAGGTTCGCAGGCTACGAATGCTCCTGCAGCTGGAGAAGGGGAGAAAACGGGGTGCCCATGGTTGTATTTCCCTGCCCTAGCGGATTCTCTGATGTCTAATATGGGCTTGTGCTCACCCAACACCGCCCCTCCCATCCACAAGAGACACCAGCCCAGGCTGTTATGGCACTCTCATCCAAGAAAGGCAGTTTTACGAGGACTGCAAGAACGTAGCTCTGTTTTCAGCTTCCGTCCCTCTCCCAAGTTTGGCTCAAACATGCCTCAGGTTCAAGATGATGGGGGAGCACCCTGCACCAGACAGCAGATCTCTCCTTAAGGACGCCGAGCTCCTGACCTAGGGGTGCAGGAGCATCCCTTCTGCCCCACGGGACCACTGAGAGCAACGCCCTACACAGGACCGCAGTGAACCCCAGGACCACCACCACCTCTGTCCCCAGGGACCCCCGCATCCCCCAGTGCTGGGAGGGGTGGGAAATGCGAGGGGGACCCACACACCCCCATTCTGGCTTCACCTCGCTGTGGCAGACACAGCGGCCTTTCTTCTCCCCCCACCGGTGTTTGCATTCCTGCCGCCCGGCCCCCGCCGCCACGACCCCGCCGCCCGACAGCCCTGCCCAGGAATGTGAGGAACGAGGCACAGCGGGGCTGCCGCCCACCCCGCCAGCCCCCCACCCGCCCGGCCCCCCAGGTCGCAGCCCCATCCCTCCCAGCAGCCACATCCCGTAAACCACTGCCTTGAGATCCAGGTTTTGCCTAACAGCAAAATCAGTTTCCCAGCGAACAAGGCCCCACAGTCACGAGTGGTGTGGACTCTCTAATGTCTCGTAAAGGGTTGGGCATGCCCTGCAGCCTCCCCCTGGAGAGCAGGGATGGGCTCATCACTCACAGCCAGCTGTCACCATACCTAAAGAAACTCTACCCTTGAGATGTCCAAGCCCAGAAGTAAACACCTGGCCAGTAAAGCCCTGGCAGCCCCTGTCCACACCGCCCCAGGGGCAGAGCAGCCCACAGGAGCCCTCCTCCACCAAACCTCACTGGCTGAAGCTCAGGGACCAGCCTCTGCACCCCACATCCCCTCTGGGACCACAGCACTGGTTCACAAGCATGGAGCGTGGCTGGAGGGATGCAGACATCCACCACATAGTGATGAGACACCCTGGAACCTTCTCCATGCTGCAACCACCGCCTCCATCTTCCTCCCTCCCAAACCTTTCCTCCTCCTCCTCCTCCTCCCTCAGCAAAATAACCCCTGCAGCTGCAGAGGTGCCCAGAGGCATCACCAGATCCTGCTCTGGACAGAGCATCCCCGTGGGTTGTAGCCCCAGCCCACAGGACGCCAGCAGGGCTGGCAGGAGACAAACCTCCACAGAGGGGACCCGTGATTCAGGAGCGGGTTGGGTCCGTGCAGCACCAGGCACGGGGTGGGCTGGGGGAGCGCGGGGTCCCCCCCAGCCAGGCTGCTGGAGCTGGGCGAGTGCTGGCCCACAGCCCGCAGCACAGCCCACCCAGCTGCCGGTGGGTGATGCAGGCCCATCTCTGACGCATATCCCTTCCTTTGGGTGGCGGTTTTTGTTCTTCCCTTCCCCAGGAGCTCTGATAAACATTCCCGAGCCGGCTGATATCCGGGCCGGTGCTGACCCTTGCGATGCCAGGAGCAGCTGCAGCACCAGCTTCCCTGATCCCTGCACGCCAGAGCCGATTCCCACAGGCAGGCATCAAGACACTGGCAAGCTAGCCCAGCTGGTGTGGTTGGAGCCACAGACATGCTCCCAAAAGGGACTCTCACAGCATCATGGACCCCCCCACGGCAAGCCAGCATCAGGCAGGCACAGCTCCCCTGGCCACCCCACCCAGAACGGATGTGGACCCCAAAAGAGGGTAGCAAGGCACTCTAGTCTCCCCCAGCTTCTGGGAAGGGTGTCTCCTGCCCAAACCACCCTGCGGGTTAGAAACACAGTTGCCAAAGGCGATGGCACCTCAGTAGCTGGATCAGTGTCCCACAGGACAATGCTGGCGTGGCACTGACAGAGGCCACATGAAATGATGCCAGTTCAGTCCACATCACCCTATGGGGAACCTCATGGGGTCCCATGTCACCCCATGGAATACCTCTTTCTCCCTAGGAAAGTCACCACCCACATCCCAGCTGGACTGTGCATCACCTCCTCATGCACTCCATGGCTCTCTGCTCAGAGACCTCGCTCCAGGCAAGTGGGGATCCCAGGGACAACCATGGGCCACTGCACCCCCCCAGCTGGCCTCAGAGCCCTTCCCTGCTCACCAGCCCCTCCAGACCTGCTGAACACACTCTTAGCCATGGTGTGGGGCAGAGGGGCAGATCCACTCTGGCACTCAACAGCAGAAGGTGCTTTAAGGGGACAGGAGTGAGTGACAGGTTGGGGACACCAAGTTGGTGACATCGAGGAAGGTTTTCCCCTCTCCAACACCTCTGTTCTCCACTTCTCAATAGGACCAGCCGCAGCAACCTTCCCCCCTGCCAGCCATTTGGGACATAGGGTCTGGGCTCAGAGAGTGCCCCCCTGTTCTCCCTCTGCCCTGCACAGGGGTCAGGTCCCCCCTGCCCTCACTACATGCTCCCTGCTCCTGCCCTCACATTTTTCACAGCTCTGGCAAATCTCCTGTTTATGCAACAAGTCCCCGGCGGGAGGACAGCATGTTTCCATCCACGTCCGCTCCCCCCTCGCCCCGGCTCCACCCTGCCCAACACAGCCTCAGCGTGCAAGGCAGCCGTGCAGAGCCCGGGCCCCCCAGCACAGGGGTCCTGGGGAGGGGGCAGCACCCTGGTACCACACAGTCCCTCTCTGCCCCCACCAGCACTCAGGCGCTCTGCTGCTTTTGGGGTTTCTCCCCGCGGGGGGGGAACCGGTAGCTGTGCCAAAGTGCCGTGGAACAGCTTGGCCGGCAGCTTGTGGTGAGTCAGGTCGGGCTGATGCCGGGGCATGGAGGTCTCACCGCTCCCAGGCTTTCCTCCGAGCATTCCCATCCCACCCCGCAGCTGGGCAAGGGACTGTCACCTCTGTGCCGGGATGCCTGGCAGCACCCATGCTAGTGCAGAGGCCATCAGGCTGCCCTGCCCCTGCATTGCTCAAGAGATGCTGGTGGTACCCAGAGAGGGTAGAGCACAGCAAAGAGCCACCACCATGCCAAGGATGTCCCCCAAGCTGGGACAGACCCTATCCCCTTCATCTGTCCCCTGGTATGTCCTTGAGGAGCTGGCTCATGGCCCATTTCCACCAGGAAAGCGGCAGAAGGGCCAGGACAGAAGTCACCCAGTGCAGCCAGCCCTGCAGGTCAGGGCTAAGATATCACAGGGGACACCAGTCGCTCCACCCCACAGTGGCCCTAGGGACCACCACAGGGACCACCACCAGCACCCCAATGCACCCCAGGACCCACAGCATGGCCAGGAGAGTGACAGCCCCCATCGGCCCACAGCTGGCCAGGCCAGCAGGCCCAGCGCAGGAAGACAGGACAGGGAAGGCAACACGCAAGGAAAGTCCAAAGGGTTGTGATTAAGGCAGTGGCACCAAAATAGCCCTGGTTTCAACCCAAATAAGGGCAGGTCCCGGCTCGAGGGGATTTGAGCAATGGGCCCCAGGGTTGCCAAGTGACAACTGGGGGAAGAGGGAGAAGGCAGTGGCCCTAGGCCTGTCTGGGGGGTAAAAGGAGGTTTTCAGCGTCTGGAGCAGTCAGAGGTGCCTCCTCATGCCCAGGACAGGGGCTGGCCCTGCTCTGCCAGCGGGTGCTGGCTCGGCACAGGGCCGGCCACAGGCAGGGATGTGCTGTGCTCCAGTGCCTAAAAAGGCAACATCTGCAGGCAGCGGGTCTGGATCCAGCCCCACGGGCCAGTGCCTGCCTGGCACCGACCCCACAGCCCCAGCCATGCCCTGCTGCTAGCACCCACACAGGCTGCCACCCCACCGCAGGGACACCCCTCACCCCAGTCCCATGAAGAGCCCACAGGTAGCCCCACAACCAGCCTGCTCCAAGTGAGAACATGGGGTCACTGCCCTCTACACTCAGCCTGCCCCAAGGAAGGGCATGGAGGTCCCCTCAGCCCCTCTTCAACCTCCCAGCCCCAAACCAGCCACAAGGATTAACCAGGAAGCAGCTCCCACACCAAGAATCAGCATCACCCTGGAATACACTCTGCTGCAGAGCTTCACTGGAACT
Source organism: Pampusana beccarii (assembly GCA_013399365.1). NCBI lineage: Eukaryota > Metazoa > Chordata > Aves > Columbiformes > Columbidae > Pampusana > Pampusana beccarii. Next base: position 853,612 of record VWYH01072609.1, on the reverse strand, counting down.
GGTTCATGCACAAGTGCTTATATGGGATTGGTCAGTGGATGGATTCTCACCTGGGATCAGTCAACACATGGATTCTCAGGTGGGATTAATCATGCATAAACTGTCACACCGCATTGGTCAGTCCATGGATTCTGACATGGGATTGGTCAGAGCAGTGACTCTCACACAGGATTGGTCAGAGCAGTGATTCTCACACAGGATTGGCCAGAGCAGGGATTCCAAAACAGGACTGGTCAGTGAATGGATTCTCACATGGCACTGGTCAACAAATGGATTCTGACATGAGCACAGGTACTCATGCGGGACTGCCCAGCACACCGGCGTGTAAGCAGGCAGGTTGGCTGCCTGTGCCCTACAGATCCCCTCTGCCATGCTGGTGGAACATTAGGCAAGCCCCATCCCTAGGCATAGAGACCCGAAGGCAGGCTTTGGGCTGCCCCATGGGGCACCCATAAACCCCTGTGGGGCCATAATTCATCTAAAAGGGTGGTCAAGGTGCTAAAATAAGCCCTGGCTGCCCCAGGGGGTCTGTGCCCCCCAGCACCCAGCCTGAGGGTTCCCTCCATGGGGGAAAGTCTTGAGCAGATGGAGACTGGGGTCAGAGCTGTGTTCCCATCCCATGAGACAGAGCTGAAGACACTGCAGTAAAACTGAACTGCTGAGCAGCACTCCCAAAACCAGTGTCCCCCACCTATGGGGTTGAAGGGGTATGGGAACAGAAGGGGGAAGCAGGGACAGAGCCACTCACCCCTGCCTGGGGACTGTGCCATGGGGCCACTCTCCTCCCTGCACCCCAGCACTTATCGGGGTGACTCTGTTGCTGATCAGGGGCTGCTGGCACAGTGACGGGATGCCCTAGGGATGGGCTGCATGAGGCCAGGCATGTGACCATGGCAAAGCAAGCAGGAGGGTGGCCCAGGGCAGGGCACAGATCTGCTCTGGCAGCCACCCCGAACAAGCCAGGGTGCAAATGGACCCCTCAGCTCGGGACCCCAGAAGTGGGGGGGCAGGGAGTGGCACAGCCCCAAGGCATAACACTCTGCCCAGGGGGTGGCAGGGGGCAGCAGCCTCAAGGGGCAGCACCAGCCCTGCCCTTCCTGAAATAGAGGCCAGCAGGATCACTAATGGAGTCTTCAATAGAGAGGACACGGGCTGGGGCTTGTTTTCTCCTGACCCAGCTTCCCCGGGGGTGTCACCCCTAGGGATGGCTTTGGGCTCCAGGCACGACATGCAGCCCTCCCAGTGCTACCACACTGTAGGGACACAAGGTGCCTACTTGGGTGCCCCCCAGCACCCCCAAACTCATCAGGGAGAAGATGCCAATCCAGCACCCTCCATGAGGACCCAAGGGGCACAGCCACCGTCACCCCCCTGTCCCTGCCAGCCACTCCCCAGCACCCAGAGCAGGGTCACCGGTCCCGCACTGGTGGCTGACCCCAATGCGGAGTAAGATCAGCCGCGAGTGCCCCGGGAACAGAGCAGTTCTCTTTTTTTTTTCTTGTTTTCCCCTTAAAACCAAGAGGGCTGATGCCTCTCTCGGCCGTTTCCTCTCCCAGGAGCACAGCCCAAAAACATCTGCGCCGGGACCTGCCCTGCCGGATTTAACCCTCTGCGTGCCCGGCGGCGGCCGAGGGGCCGGGGTCCCTGCCCTGGGGGGGCTGGCACTCGCTGGGGCTGCCGGGCTCCTCGCCACTCATTAACCCGGGGTTTAACCATCGACGGTCCCGCGGCGGGACCAGGGAGGGGGGGTTAACCCGTAGGCTGCCAGGGTGTCCCCGCGCAGGAGCTGCCCCTGCCGTGTCCCCCACTCCGGGGTGACAGGCACCCGCTCGGCAGCGCCCACCGGGCCGCGGGGTGGGAGCGCAGTGCCGGGGGAGGATCCCGCTTTCCCGCCCAGCCCTCGCTCCCCAGGGACAGGTCCCTACGCACTCCGGAGGGGATGCAAGCCCCAGCGCCTGTGTGTCCCCCTCCGGGGCTCCCTGCCGGTCACCGCCCCGGAGAGCTGGGGAGGTGGGCACCGGGGACACGGCCCCCCGAGCCGCTCACAGCTCCCAGGCGGCAGCAAACCAGCCCTCACTCTCTCCCCAAATCCTACTCCCTGCAAGCACCGCACTTCTCCCTCCAAGCCCCTCCGCACCCCAAGACCCCTTCCAGGGACCGACAACTGGGGACCCTCCAACACAGGGGGCAGCACGCCCCCAACCACGCACTACTCCATCACCGCTCGGATGTCAGGCGTGGCCCCCGCCCCCTGAAGAGATGCCACCCCCTGCAGCATCTCTCCCCCCGGGTGGGGGCTGAGGACCCCCGTGCCCTCGCCGTCCGCCCGTACCTGGTTCATGACGCTCCCGAAATCCATCCGGGGTCTCGCCTGCCTACATCCGAAAGGGACTGCACCGCAACCTCACCTGGCCCGGGGGGCGCGGGGGGCGGCCGGAGGGGCCGGGGGGGGCAGGCGGGAGCCCGGCGTCGCCCAGGCAGGCAGGCGTGAAAGCAAACTGCAGGCAGAGCCCCCCTCCCTCCCCGGGCCAAGCCTGGAGAAGGAAGGAAGGAAGGAGGGAGGGAGGAGGGAGGGGAGAGAAGGAGGGGGAGAACCGAAGGGTTTCGCTCCCCGCAAGCGGGACCCCGGCGATGGAGGGGCGCTGGGGGGTCCCGTCGCCTGCCCGCTCCCCTCCGCACCCCCGGGGCGTCCGGGAGCTGGGGACCCCGGGGGTGCCGGCCCCGGCCCTGGGGAGGAAGGGGGTCCCGGGCGGCTTTTTCCACCGCTCCCCTCCCTCCTCTAGCTCCTTCTCCCTCTTTCTTCTCCTCTTCCCTCTCTCCCCAGCTGCACGGCGCGCTCCAAGTCCAGCCCCGCTCCGCTCCCCTCGCCTCCCCCAAAAACGCCCTTAAAGGCAACCGGGAGCCCGGCTCGGGCAGCCAGCCCTGGGCAAGGGGTGCTGGCAAGCAGGCAGACCCCCCGAAAAAATACCACCACCCCCCCACTGCCACCACCTCTGTCTGCAAAGTGCCTCGCACCCTGTACCGAGGGGCCGCAGTGGGTGGCGGGGCGCAGTGGGGTCGGGGCCTTATCGCCCCGTGTGACGCCACCAGCGTCCCCATGCCCTTGGCAGCGGGGGGGGGGGTGGTAGGGACAGGGGTGTGGGGCCCTGCTTGGGGCCTTTTCTGCCTGGCACCCCCTGGAAGGAGTTGGTGCCCCCGTGCCACACACAGGACAGGGAGCCAAATTAATGGTTCTTGGGTGCCCCACACCCCTGGTGTTGGGGGGATATGAAGATTTACCAGCCCTCCCCCCACTCCCAATTGTAAAGCAAAGCCAAATTGCTGTAAAAGCCCCAGTTGTCCCATGGCATGTAGAGGCACACTAGTGCCTGCTCGTCTCTCCCAAATGCGAGCTGCAGCCAGCATCCCCCTTGTTTTCTTCCCATCTCCCTTCCTCCTCGGGGCTCTGTGTGATGATGGATGGAGCCCTGCTCTCCCCAGCCACCCCTGGGGGCAGCCCAGCCCTGGCCCTGCTGCACGAGCAAGTATGCAGTGCTGGGGGAGACACAGGAGCAAAGGGGGAACCCCTAGCGGTGTGGGACAGGGGGGAGCCTGCCCAACAGTGCCCCACAGAGCAATGAGCCAGCCCGGGAGGCGGCGAGCCAGGCACCCGGCCCAGTGCTGTTGACATTTTCTCACCCAACGCCTCCCCGTTCCTGTTTGCGTTTCCATCCTCATGCCGCAGGCCCAGCCAAAAGGCTGAGGCTGGTTCTGCCAGCATGGGGCAGGACCCCAGGACCCCTCCTGTCTCATCATCCCCAAAATGTCACTGGGTAGGGTGTAGCAGCAAGGGGCTCTCCCTCTGCCCTCATGCAAGACTCCCATAAGATGCGTCACCCCTGTGAGTGCAATCCCACTCCAGCAGATCCTGCCCAGCCCCTCTGTGCCTCAGTTTCCCAGGCAGCTGGACGGTGCATAGGACAGGAGCACCAAGAGACCCTTCCTGCTGCTGAGAACAAAGCACCAGAGCCCAGACATCCACAGGGGGCACCTCCTCACCCCACTCCTGAGCAAATGCCGACCCTGCTGCCCTCCCCAGCACCCAAGGGGATGGGGCTGGACCCCAACACCCACTGGCACCCCAAAACAGCACCACAGCCCCCAAAAAGCAGACATCCTAAAAAGAGGGGAGTGCTGCAGCCAGGATGGAGAGGCAACAAACACCCTGTGCCCAGGGAGCCAGGCATGGACCCCAGCTCAGCTCCATTATGGATCCCCACACAGACTCCCTCAGCCCCAGCTCTTCGGGAGGTGACCATGGGATGGTTCCCAGACCCTGGGAAACACCAGCAGCGGAATCGCTGGGGCCAGATGGGAAAGTATCAGTGGCCAAGTGGGATGGGAGTGAGTGGGTGAGCAAAGGGCATTGACAACGACTCCCCGTCCCTGGGGAGGTGATGTGAGCTGTCCCTTGGGGAGATGATGTGTCCTCTACACAGGACATGACCAGAGAAGTCCTGTCAATGTCCCTGAACTCCAGCCACCAAATATCTCCCAGAGGCATCAGGGTCAAAAGCAAGAGCAGGTCCATCAGTCAGCCAAGTGGCTCTGGTGGCCCCTGCACCCTGCAGGGTCCCCCCATCTCCCCTGTAGATATCACCCCCTACCTGAACCAGCTCTTTCACAATCCAAACCAAGCACCCTTTAGCATCACCACCACAGATCCCAGCAGAAAAAGGGGGACCTGGGGATAAGGCACTGGATGGGGGGTGGAAGTGGGGGTATTCTCCAGAGGTGAAAGCATGCAGAGAGGAGATGAAGCATCAGCACAGGGTCCATAAAGCCCCTTCTTGAGCCAGACCTTTTGGCTGGCCCGGGGTCAGTGCCATTCCACGGAGTGTGCTAGGTGTCCCTGGGAACCCAGCACCCTTCCTCGGGCAGGTCCCAGGAGGGGCAAACATGAGGGATCCAAAGTGGTCTGGGAAGGGAAGAAATTGATGGGAAATGAGGCAGAGATGCCCCACAGGAGCCTCTGTCCAGCCCGGATCCTGCCTCCCACCACTGCAGGGCCCTGGGGGACTGGATCCAGCCCTGGGAGCCCCTGAGGAGGAAGGCTGGTGGTCTCCACTACATCGGCTGGCAACTCCCAGCCCAGCTCCGGACAGTGCCCACCAGTGCAGCGAGCATGGGCGATCTCAGCAGCCCCAATCCCCTGCCTGCCCTCCCTGTGCCCAGCAGCACCCAGAGGGTGCAGACAAGGGCCCCAGCTCCTTTGAGCGGCTGAGCCAGCCCCCCCTCCCTGGAGCTGAGATAGACCAAGTATTTGGGCAGTGACGTAAAGAAGGGGAAAAAGGAAAGGGGGAGGAAAAAAACCAGAACCCCCTCCAGGACCCATTGCACAAGCACGACCTGGCACAGCACTGGGGCAGGGCTGACCCCACAGCCCCCTGTCCTGACACCCGGCTGGGCCCACGCCAGGGCCAAGGACACATTCCTGCAGCATTCCTCCCCACTGCCGCCCTCTCTGTTGTGGAGACCAGGGATGTTGCTAATTAGCTGTCCCGAAGCACTGGGGGGTGGCTTTTAACGGGGCATCGGGGACAGGGATGGGATGGGCAGCTCCCCGTGTGACTGGCACGTCATCCCCTCCACTGCGCAGGGAGGGGGTTGACAGGCAGAGTGGCTGGGGTGGTTAGCGAGGACAGGACAGCCACATGTCCCCTAGCACGAGCCTGATACAGCTGGGACAGGGATGTCCCCTCCTTGCAGCCACTGAGCCTGGCGCAGCCACGGGGAGCCCATGGCTGTGCCCCCCAGCACTGCCCGGAGACCCCAGCCACACCACAGTGCCCATCAGCGCAAGTCAAGCCTGTCTGTAAGAGTCCAACCACTCTCGGCCTTGGTTTCCCCTCCTGACCCTGACGTATTTTCCAAGCAGCAGGGATTCCAACCACCAACTGAGGCCAGGAGACACATGTCCCCTTCACCAGCACCATGTGCCCTGGCACAGGCCCCACTGTGTCCCCCCACCACCAAGAACCCGTTGGCGCCATGGGCACTGGGAGCGATTGCTCTGGCCAGGACACACCTCGCTGCCCAGCCCTGGCCCCACTCCAGCAACCGGTTTAATGATGGACAAACAACCCCCCCGGAGTGCCATTGCAGGGGGCACTCAGAAAACAAGCTGGGCCTGGTGTGAGGCCAGCAGGGATGGATGGCACTGAGCTGGGAGCACACTCATGTCACACCCGCCCGTGTGCAAGCACACTTGTGCACACAGATGGATGTTCTTGCATGCATGTGCATTCATCTTTGAGCATACATGATCATGCACATGCATGCACGTGCATGACTGTGCAAACACGCTCATGTTTGAGCACACACATGCACACTCACACACCTGTTCACATGTACGGACACACACATACTCGCACACACTGCACAGCAGCCTGACATGGCTCCAGCACACACTGCCAGCTCCCCTGGGGGAGACACCAGTGGACAGGGCAGCCCCCAGGGCCTCAGTCCCATGCTATGTGCCATGCCTCAGTTTCCCCTCTTAGCACAGCCCGGTACCCCAACACCCCCAGGACCTGTGGGCCCTGGTGTGTCGCAGGGTGAGCAGGGCAGGCTGCAGCCCCGCCAGGACCAGGGGCTGGCACAGCTGCCACTTCCCAGAACCACCCGCCAGCAATCACCAGCCGATTCGGCAGCCAAACAGTGCAGCTCTCCCTGTCCCCCAACCAAACCAGCTATCAACAGGCCAGCTCCCACCACGAGGAGAAGCATCATCCCCGGTCTTTTCTCAGCTTCACCAAGCAGCATCATGGCAAAATCCAGCCCCAGTCAGAATGAACACATCCTGGGGGACTGGGATGCCCACAGTACCTCCCTTGCTCCATGATTTGGGAAGCACCTGCACCGCCCTGCTGCCAGGAGCATCTTCCGTCCTTCCATCCTGGCCAGGAGGGCTCATCATGCCCTCTCACACACCTGACCACCGCCACGGAAAGCACTGCACCCCAGGCTGCCGGCACCCACACCCCACGCATGTCCCCCACCCCCGGCTGCCCCCAGGAAAGGGCTCCATTACTCAGTTTCCCCATTTTTCAAAGGAAGCTACACCCCATCTGCTTCAGTCAGGCAGTTTCAGTGCAGGGAGGGAGGGAGGAGGCAGGCTGGGGGGATCAGATACATGCCAGTGTCTGGCTGTCTGTCCATCCCCTTTGGAGGGAGGGAGGTTTGCTAAGCGAGGAAAAATCCCTGAGCAAAGGGGCCGGGCACAAGAAGGGCCTTACATGGACATGGGAACGGTGTCGTGCTTCTCAGCTGGTGCGTATGTGGCTGCCCCGGCCCCCCCCAGAACCAACCACAGGCCCCAGGCACCCTGCCAGCATCACGCCACCAAGGGGTACAGGTCACATTGCTGTCCCCCTGCTGTCCCTCGGGCTGGGGTGCAGGTCACTGCTGGGGTGCAGGTCCTTCCTGCCATGGCACAGCTCTGCCTGCTCACTGCCTCACCACCTCCAAAGGGACATGGCACCACTCAGCACCCCCCCACAAACATCCCACTCTGTCCCCCCCCATCCCCATCACACCCATGATACCCCCTGGCACCCCACACCCATCATCTCCAGTACAACTCTCCACATCCCACCAGCCTCTCTACCCACACACCTATCTCTCCCCTCTCCCCAACTCCCAAAACACCCAGTTCATTTGGGGTTTGTAACTGGGGGCTCCCCCCAAACTGGGCCAGGAGGCAGCTGATGGGTGCTGGCTGTGCTGGGGGGGGAAGCTGGGGAGGCAAAACAAGGGGTTGGGGCAGGTCCCAAGGGGGTAAACACAGGGACCACGGAGAAGATGCTGCCAATAGCATGGTGGGACAGGTTCCAGGCCCAGGAGCCACCAGAGAGGGACACATGAAGACCTCAGCAATATCTCCACAGCTGGACAAGTTGGTGGGGGCAGCTGCCAGTGCTTTTGGGGTGAGCCCATCTCCTCCCTCAGAAGGATCCTGGGTATGCAGGGGTTAAACGTGAGGGGCTGCAGGTAGACAAGAGGCCATTTTTATTCTGTGCCAAGCCCCCTCCCCACAAGCGCCCTCCCCAGAGACCCTACAATAACAAGCCAGCCGTGTGAGTCAGCTGGCCGCTTGCCCGGCCGGAGGAGCCCCTCCCTGGGCGCTGGCCCAAAGGAGCTCTGCAGAAGGCCCCTGGCCCTGGCCCCATGCACGCACCCCCCACCAGCAGCACACCCCTCAGCTAGCCAGCCCCACCAAGGGGGCTCCAGCTTCCAGCAGGCGTGGGAAGGGTGATGGAGGTTAATGAAATGCAGCCAGCCACGGGAGCAAGCCACAGGCTGCCCCTGCGCACAGGCTACCCAGATGCTGGGATCACAGTGTGACTCCCCTCTTGGTGCACAACCTTGTATCAGACATCAGAGAATCCCCATGGGGCAGATAGCCAGACGCACGCGCTTCCCGGCACTCCCTCCTGCCTGGAAACCACTAGCAGATGCTCCCTGCTGCTGCCTGCCATTCTGTGGGCATCACCCCATGCCCCCTCGCCTCTCCCTGTAGCACCCCAGCATTGAGGCAAAGCCACCTCTGGTCTCAGACCTCAGGCATCTTCGGCAGAGGGTTTCCGGGGTGGCACTGGGTACCAAGGCTCGCACAGGGTCCTGGGATGGCAGAGAGTCCCCAAGATGGTATAGGATATCCCACGGTGGCACAGGGTCCTAGAATGGCACAAGGTCTCCCAGGTGCCACAGGGTCCCCAGGCAGCACAGCCCCACCAAGCCTCACAGCCACCTCTGCCCTGCCCACTCAGGGCTCAGGGTTCTGGGCATGTCCCCAGGGTGTCCCCACAGCCCCCGCCTCCCCCGACACCCCAGCCAGGGCCCGGTGCCACAGCCACTCCCGGTGCCTGCCCCATGCCGTGGCACGCTTCGATACCCGACACGTGCCTGGTCCTCAGCACAGGACCCCCCCGGGGCTTTTCCTCTTCCTTCCTGCCTGACCAGGCATGGGCACAGGCATGGGCACAGGCAGGAGCACGTCCCAGCCTATGCTGCCTGCCCGGGGTGCGCCAGCCTCTTCCCACCCGGGATGCCAGCCTCTGAACTGGGGATTCAGGAACACGCAGCCTCCCCTGCCCCAGGAGCCCAGCAGCAGGCACCATGCCCACCTCCAGATCCCTGGAGAACCTGGGTTACCGTAGGGTCCCCCTTTGCTGGCAGAGCAGCTGGAGAAACAGGCAGCACTGACGGGTATCTTCAGCTCTGCTCCCTCCTGCCAGCGAGATCCGCCCCCCGCGGCACTGGGTATTGGGAGAGGTGCCCAGCCTGCGTGGATGCTGCTGGCAGCGCTCAGCTGCAGTGCACGGCACCCACGTGCAACAGCACCCACACTGCTCCAGGCACCCGTACACAGGACCCTGCCGGCACCCTCCAAGCAGGGCTGCACCCTAAAACCCAGTCATGTACCCGGATTGGCACATGCCATCACGGATCAGGCAGCGAGGTGTCACTGGTGACACCAGGACCAGTCCACAGCCACCGTTCTGGGTGCCCATCAAGTAGGGTCAGCTGTCACAGACCGTGCCATTTCTCCCCACCCCAAGTCCCCAGTGTCCCCCGGGCAGGGACAGGCACACCTCGGGGTACTGGCCTTACCTTGGCTTGGCACTTGGCGTGGCAGGAGAGCTTGCAGCCTGCGGGAGGGAGAAGGGAGAAAGAGTTAGTGGGGGCAGAAGGGGGACATTGCCAGGGTTTAGCCCACAGGCACCCCACATCGGGGGCAGGACGATGGGCGGCAACCCATGCTGTGGGACATGGAGCACTTTGGCAGCAAGCACAGATCACCACGACGTGCACACGCACACAGGGATGCCCAGACCTTGCACACTTGCGTGCACATACGCTGGGTGGCACCAGCATTGCACAGCGCCATGTGCACACGCATGTGGCACTTGGCACACACCCCACACACAAGAGCTGACCCTCCCTAGTGCCAATGTGGCAGGGAGTGTGCGCACATGCAGATCCCAGTGCCCGGGGGTGAACGGCGTGAAGGGAGGCCATGCACAGACACGTCTCACGAGGCCTCACACATACACCAGCACGCAATGGAGCACCGTGGTGTGCCACCAGTGCCTGTGCCCCGCATGCCCGTGCGCTGCTGTTGCACACTCATGCCTGCACCCCTGCAGAGGACAGCACGTGCACACACATCGGTGTAGGTGTGTGTTTGCCACTGCTGGGGACATACACTTACACAGGACACCATCACCTGCCCAAGCAGCCCTGCAAAGCCACATGTCCCATCCCCAGGGAACACGGGGGTTCTTGGACAGCACGGCCCCGGCCCAGCCGCCCCCCAGGCCCTGACCCCCCCAGGCCATTTCCTACAGTGCAGGAAGCCGCATTGTTCCCACAGCCAGCGATGTCTCCACCCGCCACCCTCACACGGGGCTCGGCAGCACCGCACACGTGCAAGGGGTCACAGTACCGCCTGTGTCCCGCCAGGCACCAGGGGCGGCAGGCATGGCAGAGGGCATGAGCACCCACCCACCACAGACCTGCCTGTGTGTGCACACTTGTGAGGTGACAGTTGCACACTCGCTTCATGCACGGCCAAACACACACATGGAAGTGCCTTCACGTGCTATCCTCGCCTCCCAGCCACCTTCCTACCTGCAAAGGCATTCCCACACACTCTTGCACACCCACAAGCTCCCCTTCCAGCACACACACGTGCATGCACACAGGCTGGCACAGGCACATGTTCCCACCTTCACATCTTTGTGCATGCAGCTGTATATGCAGGTATGCACACACACATGCTTGCACACGCACATGCAGATGTATGCAATGGGGCACTCACAGACTTTGACACCACTCATACACATACAAGTGCCTTCAAAGCCACACGTGATCACCCACAGCCTGCTGCACAAGCACCAGCGCACAAGCACAGCTCCACGCAAGTGCACGCACTGTTCTCCTGATCCCCAGCACACGTGTGCCCGTGCCCCCAGCTCACCTCGGCAGGTGCTGCCCTGGCGCGTGATGGCCTGCCGGCAGATCCCACATGCCTTCACCTTCTTGAAGCTCGTCATCTTGAAGCTGTGTGCCGAGGGAGCCTCCAGGTCCTGGGGCTGGGGGCACACAGGGCTTTTTCAGTGGGAACAAAGTGGCACGGAGAGCTGGGCACCCAGCCCTGCCTCAGTTTCCCTCCGAACACGGGGTCATCCTCCACCCATCCGCCCAGGCGAATAAATGTGTCACCCCCACACCCCATCACCCGGGGCTGTGACAGCTGTGGCAGGGCCGTGGGGTGGTGAGCACGGCGTGGGGGGCCACTGCACGCGCCCACTGCCGCGGCCCCTTTAAATAGTCTCTGCCGCCCCCTGGCGGTGCGGGCCGCAGGGTTGTGCTTGCGCCTGTGCACACGCTTGTGTACACACTGTGCATACACACACATTAACACATCCACGTGTCCACCTGTGTGTGCGCAGACGCGTGTGTATGTGCGCACAGACACGTGTGTGTGTGTGTGCACGGACATGTATGCACACACAACTGTGTCCCTGTGCGTGCACGCCTGTGCACAAGCACTTCCGTGAACGTGTGCAGCCACAAGCATGTGTGCCTGCGTGTGTGGGGTGTGAACACGCTTGTCTGTGTGTATGAGTGCGCAAACTCGTGGGCACATGAGCACATGTGAATGCACATATATAAATATGTGCATACACAGATTTTTTGCATGCATGTGTGTGTATACACAGATACATGTGCAAACACTCATGTGCACACCCAGGTACATGCAGGTGCTGCCAGAAGGGCATGTGTGTAGGAGGGTGTCTCCGCGTCATGCTGTGTTTCGGGCATGCACACCATGCAGCAGGTGCTGGGGTGTCCCACAGGGCTGTACGGGGGCTGCAGTGCCTCCTGAGTGTAAGCACCCATGCCCACCCTGCCTGGCACTGCCCACGGCACGGGGAGGCCAATGCCACCAGTATAGGTGGAGGACGGATCCAAACGCGTGCAGGTGCTGGGGTGTGAGCATGCAAGTGTGTGCAAGTGCTCACACACTGGGGCTGAGCGTGGGGGATGCAGTCCTGGCACAGCAGCAGGCAGCCAGGATCTAACCCAACCCCCCCCTCAATGGTTTGGGTATGGGGGCACCCCCTGGCAGCACACCAGCCCTGCCCACCCACCCGCTGCCAGATGAAGACGTGAGCCGCTGTAAATCCGCCTTTTCATGCCAAGACTAACGAGATTAAGCAGAGGCCCCGCGGCCCCCCCTCACCCCAATGTCTCACTCTCCTCTAGCACCACACCAGAGCCAAGGCGGACAGTGCCAAAGTATCAGGGTGCCAGGTACTCCCCCCACTAAACCTCCCTGCCTCAGTTTCCCCAGTGCATGCATGGACAGACAGAAGGGCTGCACACATGCACCATGTGCCTGTGTGCACGCAAACCATCCTGGGGCTGTGAGGGTACTGTGCATGCTACACATGGTGCATGTCACCACCCTGCATGCATATGCATGCCTATGAGTGTGCAAGTGTGTGCGAGTGTGCACATCTCCGTGAGCCACAGCAGCAGCAGACACGTGAGCAGATCTCCGTGTTCCCACGTTCAAGTCCATGCGCAATCTTTTGCACACTCGCGTGGGTTTGTACATGCATCTGCAAGCCTCCCTTCCCTGGGCACCTGCTCCCTCATGGCCACTTGCTGGTCCCTTTGCAGCCCCCAGGGCTTGTGCCACCCTACAAGGGAGCAGAGCACAAACAGCTGGACACATATACATGCGTACACACGTGTGCACACAGGCGTGTTGTCACCCATCAGGCAGCCGTGGGAAAAGCTCCCCCGGGGGCGGGGGGCTCCCACGCTGTAGTTGCTGGGTGACAGCAAAGCCTAACGATGCCATGAGCTCGTTTGCATATGCAAAGTAGCATCTTTGCTGCAGGGTGCCCCGGGAAGAGGCCTTGCTCCCCGCTCCCAGAGATCCAGCTGGGATGCCTAGGGATGCTGATGCATCTTCCATGCACGTATTCCCCACCCTGCCCTGGCCCCACACGCTAGCATGGGCCTGCTTCATTAACAGCAATTATCTTCGCTAGGGAAGGCACTGCCCCCCCGCCCCATTCCCACCCTACAGAGCCCCCTCCGCTTGTCCCATTGCCAACACCATCCCCACGACAGGGGCTGCTGACCAGAGCCTGGCTTTATGCCCCCACCTCCCCCCTGCCAGGGGGGCACTCTGCTCACCCAGTGCCACCCAGCTGGCTGGGTTACCAGTCCACCCCACAAAATAACCCCATCCCAACTCCATACTGGCAGCATCCCAATTAGCTTCCCTGGCCCCGGGGTTGGGAACAACTGAGGGACTATGTAGGGGAGCTGGGGTACCCCTTGGGGATGCTGCCTGGGTACCCACTGGGGGTACCCAAGGGTACTGGTGGTACGTCCAGGGGTAGGCCCTCGGACAGTGAGGGAGGGGGCACCAGCATCCCTGGCCATGGGTCTCCCAACACGCAGACCCAAGGAGTCTGGAAGGCGACCCAGGTGTCCTGGGCTGGAAGAGGCACTGGGGAGAGATGCCAGATTAATCAGGAGCTGGGAGGCCTGGGTTCATTGCCCAGCACTGCAGAGAGGTGCAGTGGGGGGGAACTGGGACATCCAGTTCCCCTGAGGCTGCAAAGCTGGGGTGGGTGGAGTGCACCAGGACGCCTGGGTCCAGCCCTGTGGGCTCAGGCCGACCCAGTGCCTTGCATCCCACTGTGCCCCACCAGCTCGCCTTGGTGACGGGCTGTAGGGGCAGAGCCCCAACACCCAGTACAAATTGGATTCCCTCCAGTCTGCCCAGTTCCCTCCAGTGGGGCAGCAGAGCATCGAACTGGGGAATGGAGGTGGCCCCAGACAGGGCTGCAGGCTGGGTGTCGTGGGGCATTAACCCTTACCCTCCCCAACCCCACACAGCCTCCACAGATACTCCCCCGCCAGTCCAGTGTCCCTGTCCCCATCCCAGCCGGTCGCCCCTTCGTGCACCCCCCAGCCTGGTACCCACCGCCGCCCCTTTTCCGGGCTGGGTCCCGCTTTGCTCTACCCAGTCCCCGGGGCTCCTCCCTGCCCCGCTCCCATTCCGGTCCTCCCAGCCCTGTCCCGGTGTCCGGCCGTCCCCTGCCGGTCTCCGCTCGGTCCCGGTTCCCCCAGAGCCGGTCCCGGCCCAGCACCTCCGGTTTTCCCCACTCCCAAACTCCCGTCTCAGCGCAAACGCTACCCGCTCTGCCTCGGTTCCCCCCGCTCTCCCCGCAACCAGCCCCGTCCACCGCCCGCTCTCGGGACCAGCCCCGCTCCGAGACCCCGCTGCCGGGCCCCATCGCGCTGCTGTCCCGCACCCCCGCTGCCCCCCGGTACCCCCACGGTGCGGGCGCGGCGGGCCGTACCCAGAGCAGGCAGGAGAGGCACAGCCCGGTCATGCTGCCCGCGGCGCGGCTCCGCGGCCGGCCGAGCCCCCACCGGCCCCCTCGCTCCGCCCGCCCGCTCCGCCCCGAGCCCCACACCGCCCCTCCAGACGGGGGGAGAAGGGGGGTGGCAAAGCCTCCCCCGAACCCCACAAAACACAGCGGCACCCTGGCCGAGGTGGCCCCCGGGACGGCCAGGACCCCCCCATTCCGGCAGAAGGGCTGCGGTACTGGGGGGGCTGGACTGGGGCTGTGTTGTGTCCCGGCCTTTCTCTGGCCCCGCACACACATTTGGGATCCATTTCCTCTGCTGACCGGGGGGGCACCCGTCACCCACTTCACCCCCATCCCTCCTCCGACCTCCTGTGGGTCCTGCGGCCGGGTGCCCCCCCTCCCTCCATCCCCAGCTGTGTCCTCTGGGTGGTCCCGGGATGGGAGACAGAGAGACATGTCAGGAGACATCCATGCGCCAAGCTGGGGGGCCTCAGCGAGGGGGGACAACTCCTGGGAGGGACTGAGAGCAGCTTTGCAACCCGTGGCCCGGAAAGGGATGGATTTGGCAGTGGGGTGCCCCAGCCCCTCCTGGGGGAACTTGGCCGGGCGGCACACGGTTGTCCACCCCCACCAGCCCTAACTCTGGTTCCAGCCTGGAAACTTGTGCTCAGCTGGCCGTGACCACGGGCGTGTGAGTCAGGGTGGGGGACGCGCCGCGGGGAAGGACACGCTGGCAGGATGAGGCATGTCTGGCATGGGGACATGGGCGCGGCGGGGATGTGGGCACTATAATGCCCCCTCTCCCCATGCCTCAGTTT
Source organism: Pampusana beccarii (assembly GCA_013399365.1). Classification (NCBI taxonomy): domain Eukaryota; kingdom Metazoa; phylum Chordata; class Aves; order Columbiformes; family Columbidae; genus Pampusana; species Pampusana beccarii. The sequence goes on along the minus strand of VWYH01072609.1, from coordinate 838,344 downwards.
CCCATCTGTACACTGCGTGCAGCTGCCACAGCAGAGAGGAAGGTCAGGGTGGGATGGGGGGCTTCTGCCCTTCCCAGATACAGGAGTAGCATCTGACCCCCCAAAGTGCCACAACCCCTCCCCAAAATATCCCTGTCCCACCACCTTCCACCCCACCGCTCTTCTGTGCCTTCCTGACCCACGGTAGAGGTACCAATGTGGTAATGTGCCAGCTGGGACGGGGGACAGGTGAGGATAGCACCCCTCACCCCCCCGATGCCAGCCAGGCCCAGGGGCAAGTGAGACTGGAGGGCCAAGCAGGCAATGAGGTCCTATCCATCCACTCCCCCCATCACTACAGGCCTCATTAATTAGCCTCATTACTGCCCACAAATGATAGGCCCAGTGGAAGGGGGTGTCCCCACCCCCTCCATAAATCACCACTTCCCATTCACTGCCATGACAAGCTCGGGCCCCTCAGAAGGGCAGGGACAAGGGTCATGCGACAGGGACAGGGTAGCTTCAGGGACACTGCCCGTGAGCATCATTTAGGGCTCGTTTTCTCAGCAGGTGGTGTACAGACAGGGGCACTTAGCCCAGGGAACCCCCTGACATGGGCACCACTGTTGCTGGTATGTACCCCCAGTGCAGGGCCAGCCTCAGCAGGAGTCCCCTGTGTGCCCCCTCCCAGGGTCACTGTGTCCTCAAGCCCCCCATGCCTGCTGCCAGCAGAGCTGTCCCCACACTGCCCTTGGGTGCATGGGGCACATGCACACATCGCACAAGCACCCTCCCTGAGTACACACTGCTCACACTCATGCACACCACACATATGGTCCATGTCACACACGGCGGATGGGCACCTGCGTGGGTGCCTGTCTGGGCACAGGAAGGGCTGGGAGACATCCCTGAAACAGCTCATACTAGTACAAAGCCCACTGCTACTGCACCCAGCACACACGAATGTGCTAGGGGACACACACATGCCCCTGTACAAGGACACGCATCCCATGGCAGCTCCCTAGAGATCTGCTGTGCACCCATACTCGTGTGAGCTGCAGTTCACTCATCCCAGCCCCCTCTGCACACCCGTAAACACACGCACACGCCAGCACACGTGCTACACACCCCCAAGAGTCCCTGTTCTCACACCCACATCAGGGACACATGAACAAAGAGATGGACATGGGACCGCACAACCACCATCCCACACCCCACCAGTGCCACCCACCCACCCGCAGCCCTGAGCACCCGCCCGCACTCTGGCAGCTCACAGTCCTGTGTCCCCAGCAGGCATTGGGGTCCCCAAGCAGCCAGAGGCCTCTCCCTCCTCCAGGCAGGGTCCCTGCCCAGACACGTACTGGCCCATCACCACCCTGCAGTGACACTCCCCCAGGCACTGGCTGGTGTTGGCTTTGGCACCCACTTTGCTGGCACGGTGCAGCCAGAGTGGCCCGTGCCACCCTGCTGGGCACAGAGCAGGTTCCCAGAGGTTCAGGAACCAAGTGAGAGTGGCACAGCAGCAGCCCTATGCCCTCCGCCAGCTTCTCTCCTCCCTGCCTCAGTTTCCCCAGCACGGGCGAAAGAGCAAGACATGTCCACACACTGGGTGTTGCGTGGGCACAGGGATCCCCTGTTCAGGGCACAGAGATGTCACACACACCAGGTACTGATGGGCATAGGGATGCCCTCACGCTGGGCAGCTTTTTGAGCACAGGGATCCCACGGAGACTGAGCACTTTACGGGGACAGAGTTCCTCAGTGCAGGGTACTTATGGGCACAGAGATACCTCATGCTGGGCACTTTATGGGCTCAGGGACGTCTCGTGCCAGGTGCTTTATGGTCACAAGAGTCCCCTTATGCTGGGCACAGGGTCCCCCCATTGTGGGTGCTATAAGGACAAAGGGATACCCCCCACCTCCACGCTGGCTCTGTAAGGACACAGCGATCCCAGTAGAACCCTTTGCACGAAACAGTGTTCAGCACATCCCCCCAGCCAGGCACTGCAGGGGCCGGCAGGTATGGGTTATAGAGTGAGGGGGTCACAGTGTCATGGTGGGAGGGGGACACAAGGAGGGACAAAGGACATGCCCTGCACCCTGGCATGCATATGCATGGTTTAACCTTCCACTGCCTGCAGCAGGCAGGGCCAGTGCCAGCCTGCATCCCCATCTCCCTGCACCCCCAGAGCCCACCCCAGCTCTGTGCCCCCCCTGCAGACCCTGACCCTAACGCCGTGCCCGGCGGTGCCCACTTACCTCCCGGTGGCGGCAGGCGCGGAGGGGCAGCAGGCAGGACACCAAGGACTTCCCCCAGCGAACCAAGGTGGCAAAGCACCAGCTCAGCCGGGTCATGGTGCCCCTGCCCGGGGCTCACCCGGCCGCGGGGGGGTGCAGGGGCCGACCCCTGCCCAGGGCACGCTCGGACGGGCAGCCAAACCCAGCCTTACCCCCGCCGGCTGCAACAAGCTCCGGTGCCCGGGCAGTGCCCAGGTGGTGCCCGGCGGTGGGCACGGGGCCGTGCGGCGATGAGCTGGGGGGCTGCGGTCCCACCGGGCCCTGTCCCCCCGCGCCGGTCCCCCAACGTCGCCTGCGCGTTGGCAGCCAGGCAGGGAGCAGCGTGCCCGCCCATGTCCTGCAGTGCTTGGGTGGGAGCCAGCTCCGCCACGCTCCCCCTCCTCCTCCTCCTCCTCTTCCTCCTCCTCTTCTTGCACACGGGGGCTCAGGGCTCGGCACTCTCCGGGCTCACTCCCCTGCCCCCTGGGCACGCTGTGCCCTGCGGTGGATACCGAACCCTAACAAGTGCCCCTCCAGCCCTCTCTGGCTTAGGGGTGGAGGAGCCCAGACGCGTGGGTTCGATCACAGCTCAACCCAAAAACCCCCTACCCCAACCCTCCCTCAGTTACACTCCAGCACCCCCTGTCCACCTTAAGCCCTAAATGGCAGTGCCTGCAGATGAGGGGGGCTTCCCGGTGCCCATCACAACTGGGCTGGGCTTCCACCAGCACCCCCCAGCACCCCCCCCCAAGCCTCTCCCCAGGAAATTGAGGACACATTCAGGGACCCCTCACCCAGACTCCCCCCAGCAAGGTCCTGTCTCCAAGATGCCCAGCTGATGTGTCCTGCTGCAAGCACAGTGTTACTCAGGGGAACCCCTCACCAGCGAGCATCCCAACACAGCCGCAGGCACCCCTATCCCACCACAGGTTTGCGCAGGGTAGGGGGATGGGGTGCACCCCACCCTGCAGCTGCAGCAGGGACCACACATAGCCCCCGCACCCACCAAGGTGCCAAGGGGGGCTGGTGGCAGCGGCCCCAGTTGCCACTGCAATGCCACAATGATGCTGGGCAAGGACCTGTCCCCACGGGGCGGCTGCCAGGGCCAAGCATGGGCAGCAGCTGTGCCAGGCCTGGACACTAATTGCATTTGCCCCAGGAAGGCTCCTAATGAGCAGCAGCACCAGAGAGGGGTGCAGGTGGCTTGGGGGGGTCCCATACACTTCATGGCTGTTCCCCGCAGTCCTGCCTGTCACCTCAGGGTGGGCAGAGGGCTGGTGGGCAGGGGGTGCCAGGGTATGGCCCCCCCACCCTAAGTGCCAGGGAGGTGACATCACTGCTGGCTCCACCGTCCCCCACCCGCATTTAATTAGCAGATGGCCCCCACACCCCAGGCCCCCCCGCAGGCAGCACCAGGCCTGTGCGGGGCCATTAGCTTTATTGGCTGTGCTGAACGAGGGCCAGGCCTCGTTAATTGAATTGCACCCACGCCAAGGACAGGCGGGCGTCTTCTCCACACCTCCCAGGCCCCCTGGCACCCCCTCCCTCGCTCTCGTCTGGGGCAGGGACAAGGGACCCCGATGCCAGGGTGCTGGGGTGGCACCTGCCCCAGCAAGGGATGAGCAGGGGTATGGGCACCCCATAGGTGTTGGGGTCCTGTCCGCAGGGTGCGTGGCATGGGGTGGGCAGTGTTGCTAGGTGAGTGCAACTGCAGGCACATACACGTGTGTGCCTGCACACGCGGGTGCCCCCTCAGCCCCCTACCCACGCCTGCCACACGTATGTGCCTTGTACCTACACATGCACCCCTATAAGCTATGCACTCACAGCCTGTACATGCATGCAATCGCACACGCACACATCCGTATTCATGCACAAACATCTCCCCTGGCACAGTGGGGTGATGCTCCGTCACCCCCAACACCCCGTTCACACCCGCGATCTGATGTGGGGTGCTGTGCTCTGTGCCCACAGGGCAACCCACTGCAGCGTGTCGTGGGGGAATGGGGTGCTGGGCAGGCTGGAGGTCACACTGAGCGCTGCCACCAGCTCCCCCTTGTCCCCTGGCTGCTCAGTGACACCTCACGGCCCAACATGCCCCCATCAGGAGCCAGGAGGGTGTGGGGAGTCCCGGTCTCCTGCTCAGCATCACTTCCTACTTTCGTTTTGGTGCTGAGCGGAGGCCTGGCCTGGGGGAGGCGGATGGCCCCCAGCCCCACCCCGTGTGGCACAGGTAGGGGCAGTGGGTGCTGCGAGTGTGGACACGGGGTGGGGCAGGACGTGGGGGCAGCTGGAAATTGCAGGGGGCACCCACCAAAGTGGCAGTGGGGAGCGGCATGGCAGCAGGTCACCACGCCGGGCACTGGGGGGTGAGCTGGCGTCGCGCCCAGACCCTCACAGGGGATTTAGCCTCCATCCCAGAAGGAGCCCACAGAACAGGGCTGGCAGGGCAAAGGGGGATAGACATGGTGGCCAAGGGCTGCTGCTGGGCTGGAGCCCCCCCAAGCACAGATAGCAAGAGGGAGCCTTGCCCAGGGTGTCCCAGGAAGAGTTTGCACCCCGGCACTGGGAACAGTGCCTATGTGGGGAGCAGGTGCTCAGGGGGTGCTGTGGGCCTTGCTGGGGTGGGTTGTGGCTGCTGGGGAGGGAAAGCTCCGTGCCCAGGGGCTGTTGCCCCTGGGGGCTGCTGTGCATGGGAGTGGGGGCTTTGTGCCAGGGGCTGCAGCTGCCCCAGGGGTGCTGTTGGCTGCTGCTAGCTGTGTACATGCCCTGGAACCCTCTCCAAAAACTGCAGGGTGGGGTGTTCCTCAAAGCATTCCCAAGCCCCATCCCCAGAAGAGGATATCAGGGTACCCCCCCCAGGCCTGGCACTGTCCTTCCCCCTTCTGCAGGGGCTGTGCAGGGGGACCAGCCTCACCGACCTGCTCCCCGAAACTAACACGCCCCCAAATCGAGGACCTGAGTGGCCAAGCCACAGTGTCTGATGTGATGCGGGGTGGGTGGAGGTTGGCTCCTGCAACCCCCACGACTTCCCCCACTTCCTCATGGCCAAGGTACAAAAGGAGAAGCAGGCGGGTGCAGTGTGGGCGCGGGAACACACCAGCATCCCCCGGCACCCAGCGAGCACCTCAGGGCACCCCACAGCTCCCCAGCCAAAGGTAAGGGGCTCCTCTTCCCGGGGGAAACTGAGGCACGGGCAGGGTGGGCAGGCAGGAAGACGGCTCATTCAAGGTCACCCAAGGGCACTGGGACAGGAACCCAGGACTCAGAAGTGCCGTGTGCTGCTCTGCCTGCCCTGCCACCCTGCTGCAGCAGGGAGTGTGGGGCACTCACATATGCTTGGGCACGCTTGGGCATGCTTGTGCACTCTTGTGCACACATGCTTCTGTGAGCACACATGCAACCTGCTGTGCACGCTCCCACGCACACACATGTGCTCCCCCAGCCCAGGACTTGCCACCTTCATGGACACTGTCCCTTACCTTGTCCCCAGGGTGCCACCTGCCAACCCCCAAAACATACCCACTGCACTGTGCCCCCCAGACCCCCACCCTACGCCCTCCATACCCCCAAACTCCACACCAGCCCTGCAGGCAGCATGCTGTGCCAGGGGACTCTGGGTGGGGGGGAGCTCAGTTTGGGGGGCTGCATATCGGGGGCTGTGTGTTCGCCTTCCCCACCCTGCCATGAGCCCCCACACTGTTTGTGGTGTGAGCGAGGGAAGCGAGAGCAGAAGCAAAGGCAGCGCTTCCCCCGCACCAAACCCACATCCTGAATCCTGGGGGACAGGAACAGGGACAGGGACACGCTGGGGTGGGAAGGCGCAGTCCTGGCAGCCCCCAAGGAATGAGGCAGAGGCTGGGCATAGCATGGGGGCAGAGCCTGGGGGCATTTGGGGACAGGGCACGTTGACAAGGGAGTATGGGATTGGGCACGTTTGCCTACCCCATACTCCATGTAGTGGTGGAGACATGGGCAGGGCAAGGGGGTGCCTGAGCACACCCCCTCTTAACAGCAGGAAGATCTGGGGTGGAGCAGCAGGAACAGACCCTCTCCTTTGGGCAGAGAGCTTAGGGGTGCCAGGTGAGTGTCAGCCTGGCACCTCTCATCGCTGCCCCTGCCTTTGCAGACCCCCAAGGGACAGCCATGTCAGGGGACGGGGAGCTCAACCGCGTCATCAAGGACCTGCAGAGTAAGTGTGCCAGCCTGTCCCCTGCCAGTGTGTCCCCTGCAATAGTGTGTCTCGTCCTGGCTATGCTGGTTCCTTCCTTGCACCCAGACTGTGGGTGACTGCCGTGGGTGCCATGCTCCCCCTCCAAGGCCCCCAGTGCCAGCCCTACCACTGCTGCCTGCTCCTGTCCCCGCTGCCAGCCCTGGGCAACCAGCAGTGCCTAGCGGGTACCTGTGTGCCCTTTGCTCCCCCTGCTCCCCCATTTCATCCCAGAGCAGGTTCCTCTTTCATCTGCCAGCAGAAATCCCCGGGACTGGGAGCCAGGAGGGGGCAGAGAGGGGGTGGGATGGGGCAGGGTGCCCGCTGCCCAGACAGGGCTGTGCCAGCTCAGCCCTGCCGTCCTGCAGAGACTGTGGCTGAGCTGAACCGCAGCTACCGGGAGCAGAACCTGCCGGTGACGGATGGGAGCCGGGAGCTGCATAGCCTCTGTGCCCAGCTGGAGTTCCTCCTCCAGGTACCACCATTCCTCCATCCCTGCCACTCCCTGCCTCAGTGTCCCCCGGGACACAGCTGAGAGCAGAGGGGACCCCACACTGGCTGTTCCGGGGGGTGGGATGACCCCAAACAGTATTGTTCGGCCCGGGGCTTCCCCAGCCATGCAAGCGCCTGGACGAGGCTCACCCATGTCCCCATATGTAATTGCACATGCTGCAGAAGGGAAACTGAGGCACGAAGCCAGCAAAGAGGGGACAGCCAGGGGACACCAAGATCCATCCTACTGGGGGAGCTGGGTGGATCCCAGTCCCACAGGGAACAGTCTGGGAGGACAGGGGACATCCTCAAATGAGCAAACCCAAGCTTTTGTCTCTGCCAGTTTGACATGAAGGAGAAGAGGAGCTTCTTTGGGCAGCGCAAGGACTATTGGGACTTCTTGTGCCAGGGTCTGGCACGGTGCCGGCAGGAGCACGAGGGCATTCGCTTTGTCACCTCCCTGGACAAGGTGGGCATGGGCTGGTGGGTGCCTGGGGGCTCGTGCCTGCGCACGTGCACACACTTGCACATGTTCGTGGGTGCACACACATTGTGCATGGGTACACACCCAGGCACTGAGGATTTGACCACGGGCACTATAAAGGGCTTTCTCTCCTCTGGGATCCCTACTGCCCCCCAACCCTGGCCCTAGGGACCCCCTTCCCCAGCATGGGCTGGGGGGAAGGCATGTGGGGGGCAGGATGGTGTGGTAGGGCTGTATAACCCCCTCTCCCCCCAGCTGAAGACCCCCGTGGGCAGAGGTCGAGCCTTCCTGCGGTACTGCCTGGTGCACCGACAGTTGGCAGAGTCCCTGCAGCTCTGCCTCCTTGACCCCGAGAGCCTCCGGTGAGATTGGGGAGCATGGGGTGGGGATGCCCGCACTGGCGAGGGGCACGAGCAGGGTGTGTAGCACCCTGCAGCACACTGTGGGTAAGGGTGCTGCAGGAGTGGGTGCCTGCCCAGGGTGCAGAGTGGTGCATGAGCCTGTTTTGTGTTTGCAGTGAGTGGTACTACGCCCGCAGCCCCTTCCTGAGCCCCCAGTGCCGGGCAGAGATCCTGGTCAGCCTCTACGAGCTGGATGGCATCACCTTCCACCTGGCCTTGCACAGGGCTGACCTGGACATCGCCTGGCCCATGTTCTCTGAGTGAGCCTGGGGACACGAGGTCACCGGGAGCATAGGGGGTATCGGGGGTGCAACGGGCATCAGGGCATCGCAGAGCAGCACACAGGTGTCCCCCTGCCACCCCACACAGGGGTCCACATGGCACCCCAGCTGTGCCAGCCCTCCATACACGGCCCCAGGCAGGCACAGACACCCATGCCAGCATGCACGCCATGCCTGTGCCTGTAAATATGCCACGTGTGCATGCACACACACATGCTGCTCTCCTCTGCCAAGTACGTGCCCAGGCACAGGTCTGCTGCAACATCGTGACACTGTGACATCTGAGATATGGGGACACACGTGCATGCACACCCTTGCCCCTTGGCACACTTGCAGGGGCGCACTTGTGGATGCAGCTGCTCTGGCACATTCATGCCTGCTCTGCTGCTCGCACACTCGTGTGCACACACTGCCACAAGCACACACGCAGCCCCCAATTAACCCCTGCCTCCATGGGGGCATCTCTTGGTACCACCTGCTCTGCTGCTGTGCAGGCTGATAGCACTAGCCTTCCTGGTCCCATATCACCAGATGCCACCTGGTGTCACCAGCCCTGCTGCCCTCTCCATCCCCAAAGGCTGACTATGCCCAGGGAGCCCTTGGGGAGGGTTGAGGTCCCTGGCTCACCCTGAGGGTGACCTGGTGGCCCTGGGCCCCGTGTCTCCTCTAGGACACTGGTACGGCCCATTGTGATGACTGGGAGCAGCCCAGCAAAGATGGCCCTGCAGACAGACAACACCAGCACCAAGGCACATGGATGGCCTGATGGCATTGCCCATTCCACTGCGGCACCCCATGGGGTGCCAGCCTGCCCATGCTCACCTGCCTTGGCTGCCCTGAGGGCAGGGAGTGTAGAGGTGGAGGATGTGGAGTGGGATGTGGAGGACAAGGAGATGAAGAAGAACGTGGAAGAGGAGGGTGAAGAGGAGGTGGAGAAGGATGAGAAGGATGATGAGAATGAGGATGAGGAAGAGGTGGAGGATGTAGAGGTGGAGAAGGATGTGGAAGAGGAGGATGAAGAGGAGCTGGATGAGAAGGAGGTGGAGCATGTGGACGTGGAGGAGCTGGAGGACACACATGGCACTGGCAAAGCACCCCAGCCCAGTGGTGACAGGGAGCTCAGCACATCCTCCCTGCCCAGCACGGGGGTCATGCCAGGTTCCCTGCCACCGGTGCCCAGCCAGCCAGGTGGGACGGAGGCATCCCTGCGGGCACTGGTGTCCCAGCTGCAGGCTGAGCTGGAGCAGCAGGAGATGGCATCACGGGCACTGGCAGCCCGGCTGGCAAGGGAGAAGCGGCAGCACCGGCGGCGGGAGGAGGCCAGTGCCCGGTGGGCCCAGCTGCAGGCGCAGGAGGCTGAGGCGCTGCGGGAGACCAATACCTTCCTGGTGCAGGCACTGGAGGCAACGGTGGCAGCGGGAGACCCAGGGGCACTGGCGCGGGCACAGGAGGAGGCGCGGGGCTGGCAGGAGGTGGCGGAGGAGCGGGGCACCCACCTGGCCGGGGTGCTGGCAGAGGCGGCAGCCCTGGCTTCACGCCTGCGGGACTGCCAGGCGGCACTGGCAGCAGCAGAGGGACGGACGGACGCACCAGATGATGCTGGTGCCCCAGACGAGGTGGCCACTGTGGAGGAGGTGCTGCAGCGGGCGCTGGAGCTCACCTGCAGCCCACAGGAGCCCCCACCGGACCTCCAGGCAGACGGGGAGCCTGTCACAGCTGCTGGCATGGCCATGGTATGGGCAAGACCGAGGGGCCCCCACAGTGGGATGGGGGGGTTGGGGGGCCAGGGCTGAGCCCCCGTCTCCCACAGCGCTTGGCCACCCTGGCTGCCGCGGCGAGGGAGGAGGCCTGGCAGAGCCGGCAGCAGCTCCAGGCGCAGCGGCAGGAGGTGGCACAGCTGCAGGAGCAGCTCAGCAGGTCAGACAGGGACACCCGTTCCCACCACCCCACACCCACAGTGGGTTCCTCCCATCCCCACCCACCACAGGGTTTCCCCTGGGCCACCCCAAGATGCCCCATTTGAGCCCAGAGGAGCAGCATCTGGGGAAGGGCAGGGTGGGGGAGGGAAGGATTTGGGGAGGGAGGGCTGGAGGCATCAGTTTGGGGACTGCTAAGTAGGTGGAGGGGTGGGTGGGCAGAAGGGTGGAAGAATGAATTTAGGGTGAGTAGATGGATGGAGGGGTGGATAGAGGGATGAATTTGGAGTGAATAAGTTGATGCATGGGCACACAGAGTGATGGAGGGTTGAATTTGGGGTGAGTTGATGGTTGGATGGATGGATGGACGGACAGACAGAAGGACAGAGGGACAGGTGAACAGCTGGGAAACAGGTGGGTGGGTGGCCTGGGAGATACCAAGGTGGCTGTACAGATGGAGAGCCAGCTTGGGGATGGATGGGCAGTGGATAGAGGGATAGAGGGAGGTGGGGAGGGAAGAAGGGATGCAGGGATGGAAGGATAGAGAGACGACCAGCTGAGGGACAGGGGACCATCCCCCAACTGCCCTATGCCAGGGCCCGGCAGGACAGGGAGCGCTGGGCATCGGCGCTGCAGCGGGCGCAGCGGGAGGCCCTGGAGCGTGAGGCCACGCGTGGTGCTGAGCAGGCACGGCAGCAGGAGCTCATCCGTGACATGAAGGGGCGGCTGCTGGAGCTGCTGCGGTGAGACACCCAGAGACCCCACTGGTCTGGGTCCATGCACAGGCAGGGGGCCCCAAACCCATTTGCCCAGAGGAGGGCACCAGAGCCCAGGCAAACCCCACTCACCACCTTGGTACCAGGGCGTGCTCCTGGGGCCCCACCACAGGGCGTGTTCCTGACAGGGCTGACATGTCCCCTTCTCACAGGGAGAAAGATGCCCTGTGGCAGAAGACAGAGGGCATCGACACCCCGATGTCCAGCCCAGCACCCCGCGACACAGGTCTGTGTGCCTGCTGTCACAAAGATTTCCGCCTCCTCTCCCGGCGGTACAACTGCAGGTGCGCTATAGGGGCACTGGGGGTGGCACGGGCATGGCACAGCTCTCATCGCCCCCTCTCTTGGCAGGCTGTGCCACGGCAAGGTGTGCCACACATGCTCTGTGGACGTGGGCAAGAAGGGGCGCTGCTGTCTGCTGTGCTACCAGCAAAGGCACCCACAGACTACGTGAGCTGGGACTGCAACCCTTGCACCGTGCCTTGGACGCCCCCTGCCCTGGCTGCCTCTTTTTGGACTTACAGGGGACCCAGGTGTCCAGGGCATGCAGGCAGGTCCTGTCGCCCAACATTTCAGGTTTGAGAACTGTATTTCTTGTGGCTGGTCCACAGAGAGGAAAACAACCTGCTCCTGCTACCTTTGTGGCTCCCATGTCATCTATCGGTCACCGCCAGATTAAGCCCCAGGCTGGGTGTGGGTTGGGGGGATGCTGGTATGGGGATGTCTGAGCCCTCCTTGGGGGAACCATCCTCATAAGGGGCATCCCAGCTGCAGCCAAGCTGAGCAGCCGCCTGCCCCATCCCGCAGCAGGGAGGCAGCAGCAGGCAGGGCAGGCAGCTCTTGACCAACAGCTCCGGCTTCCTGCGAGGAACTGGTTAGGCAAGAGGTTTCCCAGATGCAAAGGTGATGGGCTGTCCCTGCCCAGAACCCCTGCTGATCCTGCCCAGCTCCAAGTCCCCAGGGCTCCCTGCATGGGTGCCGGGGGACCCCTGTACCCACCCATGAGGTAGCCCATGGCTGGCACCCAGTGATGCTCCTGTGGTTAAGGACTCCCAGGAGCCTGGAGTACGGGAGATGGAAGAGCAATACAGGACCCCTATGGAGAGATGCTTGGGCATGCTGGGGCAGGCACCCCGAGACCTGGCACACAGGGTGGTAGGAGGGACCCCAGCAGGGTCACAGCCCCCTCTTCAGCCCCTCTGTCCCACTCCACTACCAGCCCCAGTTGCCCAAGCCAGGGTGGAAACATCCTGGTTGTGTAAGGGACAGGTTCCCAGCGCCTTGCACAATGATGTTCCGGCACCGCTGAGCTGGAGGGATAGGGGGTGCCCCGGCTGATGCCACCCTTTGGACAGGGGTCACAGGGGTGGCTCAGTACCAGTGAGGGGCTGCCCAGGGATCTTGAACTGATTTGCTTCACTGAGGCTCAGATTGGGGTCAGGAAAGGGGCATCTTTGTCCTCAGGTGGGACAGACACCACACAGAGACCCTTGCACAGGGGAAGTGCCAGAACCTGGTTGGGCGGCTGCAGGGAGTGAGACCCAGGTGCCATCTCACTCCCTGTGGCAAAGAGGAGCCAGACCTGAGTGACCCACCTGCCAACTGCTTTATTGCTGGGTGGCCATCAGCCACGAACGCTGTCCTCACAGCAGGGTGGTGAGGTCCCTGAAGTCATAGGCTCTACCCCAAAGAGGGGGGAGGGTAGGCGGCACTTGGCATTGCTCCCCTGGCAATGGGGTCCTATCCCGTCACTGCCCAAGCCCTCTTCCAGCCGGGCTCCAGAACCCACTGGTGGCACCACCGCCCACATCCCAGAGGACTGGGACAGGATGCTGAGGTGTGTGGGGTGCCAGGGTCTGCTGAGACCTGCAAGGTTTGGGTCCCAGCAGGGCTCAAAGCGTGGTGGAAGTGTTGCCAGAGGTGGAGGCGTAGGAGGTGCGGCCATAGCGGGCCACAGCATCCTTGCTGATGAGCCCGCGCTGTGCCAGGATCTTGAGGAAGCTGTTGCGAAACTTCTGTCCGATGAAAGCGTAGATGATGGGGTTGATGCAGCTGTGGGCGAAGCCCAGAACCTGTGTAACAGAGAGGGCCGTGTCAATGCGGTTCCTTCTCTCGCAGGTCTCAGCAATGGCCTTTGTCCTCATGAGGGTGTCGCTCACCAACGTGATGTTGTAGGGCAGCCAGCAGATGAGGAAGACCAGCACCACAGCGAAGATGACCTTCATGGCCCGCTGCTTCTGGGCATTCTTGGTCTGCAGGAGGGTGTGGATGGTGACGCCGTAGCAGAAGAGCATTATCAGGAGGGGCAGGGCAAAGCCAAAGGTCTGCGGCAGGATCCGCAGCACGATCCGCCACTTGGTTGTGTCCTCATCACCAATGCGCTCGTAGCACACAGTGCCATTGTTGGGCGAGGGGAAGGCCTCACGGAAGAGTAGCACGGGCAGGGAGAACAACACAGAGAAGACCCAGATGCCCAAGCAGACAAACTTCACCCAGTGCCTCTTCTCGGTGGCAGCCCGCGTGGCATAGACGATGGCCAGGTAACGGTCCACGCTGATGCAGGCCAGCAGCAAGATGCCACTGTAGAAGTTGGCCTCCTGCAGCATGGAGATGGCTTTGCACATCACAGTGCCGAAGATCCACTCATGGGCTCGGTAGGCAGCCCAGAGTGGCAGGCTGAGCGCGAAGAGCAGGTCTGCCACAGCCAGGTTGAGCAGGTAGACATCAGTGACAGAGCGGTTGGTGTGGCTGGAGGTCACCACCAGCACCACCAGCCCGTTGCCCACCACGCTGAGGATGAAGACAAGGCAGTAGATCACCACCACTAGGTACTTGTTGAGGACCGAGCTGTCGGGCCGGCACGGGGCAGCAGAGATAGCGGTGTCGGGCATGGCCGTGCTGTAGTCATAGGTATAATTGAAGAAGAGGTTGGATAAATCCCCACTGAAGGAGTAGGACTCCATTTTGCCTGTGGAGCACAAAGCAGCATCACTGTGCGGTAGGAGGATGGTGTGGGCAAGGGGTGACAGCATCTCTGGGTCCCCTGGTGTCTCCATTCCCCCAGGTCCCCTCTCAGCCCCCTCCATTGCTCCACTGTGGCCCATGTCCACACCATGTCAGGTAACGGGCAGTACTGCAGGCGGATGCTGTCCCCCATACATCCCCTCGTACAACATGCCCAGCACCCCTATGTCCGCTCCACCTCATCCCAAACCTGTCCCTTCCACATCCCCCATGGAAGAAGGGGTTACTCCATAGACGGGCCACCTCTTCTTGGGTTGGGGAGGTCCCCCATCATGTCCCGCCAGGAGACACCTGGCTCTTCTAGCATCCCTGTGTCCCCCAGATTTGTGTGGCTCTTTCAAAAGCCTCTGAGCTCTTTGGGCATCTCAGGGCCCCTCAGGCACCTTCAAAATCCTTCAAGCATCTCTGGATCCCTCTGGCCTCTCCACACCCTCAAGCACCACTGCTGGAGCTACCCCTCCTGCCACCCCAGTCAGCGGCGAGGCTGCAATCACGGTGCCCAGGGCAGGAGGCACTCGAGAAGGTCTGAAGGTGGCTTCATGCCCTTCTTCCCCCACCCAGTCCTGTCCCTGTGTGAGCAGTTTCATCTTCCGGACGGAAAGATGTGTCACCCCTTGCAGGTGTCTTTAGAAATATTTCACATCTCTGGTTTTCCTGTTGCTCAGCTGGGTGCTGCCGGGCATGTCCATGTCCCCCGTGCTTGACCGTGATGGGGAAATCACAGGTGACAGTCACTCTTCACGTCTCCTTGCTTGTAGGACGCTCTGTTCTGTCCCTGTCCCTCTGAAGACCATTGCCTTTCAGCCTTCTCCCAGTATGGATCTGGACTCCCGCTTCACTCCAGTTTCACCCCTCTGCCCCATTTCTGAGCCCCTGAACCCCTCCAAGGCTTAGCAATGCCAAGGCTGCTTGGGGGTGCTGAGATGTCTCAGTGCTGGGGGGTCCCTGGCCCCAAGCTGGCCCCATTTGAACCCAAACCCTCCCTGGAACCAACTTTCCTGTTTCGCCTGGTGGGGATTCCCCACTGCAGCTGGGCTGGTGCCCCTACCCAGAAAAATCCCTCCCTGGCTCTGCCAGCCACACTCCTGCTGTGTTGCTGGGATGGTCAGCCTGGGTTGGAGATGTCCCGGCATCCTGGAGGGCTGCAGCTGGGGACATTGCTGGTACTAGTGGAGGAAGATCCCCTGAGCGGGGCCACCACAGGCACAGGGCAGAGCCGGACATCAGTGCTTCCCCTCAGATTATTTTTGGTTGCTGCTTCTGCCGATCCACTCCAAAATCCTGGTCATTCCTCTAGGGCTGGGTATGCCCTGCTCACAGGTACCCATAGCTTGCCCGGCTGGGAGAACAAGCAGCACTCCATTTCCCCTCCTGACCCCAGGAGGGCTGGGGAATACTGGGGTGGCCCTGGGGGTCCCTTCTGGGGGGAAGGAGGGACACACCATGGGAAGCACCCTCCTGGCACATCCATGTGCTAGGAAATGGGAGCGGGTGCTTTCCCCCAGGGGACCCACAGCTGATGTCCCTGGGGGCCATGGGGGTTTTGCACCCCAGATGAGTCCTGAGCACAGCCCTGGGTGCCCCCACCCACCGCCTCTCGCTCCCCCTGCAGCACACAGCCCCCCAGTCAGCTGAGGCAGCCCACCCTTGCCCCCAGCCCACTCTGCACGGGGTGGGCTCAGCCGGGTGCTTGGGGCAGTGGTGAAGCCCAAGTAAAGCCCCGGTCACCCCGGGGACTCACCGCTCACTGCCCTCGCTGTCCCCCCAACTCTGGGGTCTTCTCCCTGTCCCAAGCACCTGGGCAGGGGGACGAATCCAGGCGTCACCCCAAAGGGCTCTGGTGCTGAGCGTTGCGGTGTCAGGCCCGGGGGTCCCGCCTGGCCAGCCGGAGGGTCCCTCACCTGCGCCTGCGGCCGTGCTTCCAGCACCCCTTCCGTCCACCACCCGATTTATGCTGCCCGGGGAGGAAGCGAGGTTGCAAAACCTTCTGCCTGCGTGAAGGGGAAGCGGCAGCCAGAAGGGATCCTTCCCCGGTGCCCCTCGGACACCTTCCCCAGGGTTGGGGGAGCCCGCAGCCCCCCACCACTCTCCTGACCCAGGGTGTCCCAGGACACCCAGCAGTGGGTGACACTGGGGCGCACCCAGGGGTGCAGTGCTCTCCTTGAAGTGATGCAGTCCGATACTGGGGGTCCCCACCTTGTCCTTTGGCCCTCAGTGGATGCAGGGCTCCCTTTCGAGGTCCCCCCAGGTGCTACAGTACTCTCAGAGAGTGGATCCCCCCCGGGGACGTGGTGGGGTTTGGTTGGAAGGCCAGTGGGCAAGGGCAGGGCAGGGCTCCGTGCCTCAGTTTTCCCATTGATAGCGTAGGGGTTCATGCTGGGGTTTTGGGGGGCACTGCAGGGCTGGCTTGCTCCCGTTATGAGGTGCTGCAGGGGACTCCCCCGAGCTGATCCCTGTGTCCCCACCGCCCAGGCTGTTCTGAACTGAGTCGAGCCCAGCCCAGCTCAGCCGGGCCACCAGCTGGAGCCGTGACCCCACACCAGCCCCGCAAACCTGGAGAGACCCTCGGCACCCCTGTAACCCTGGGCACCCCTACTCCCCTGAACAACCCTATTGCCTTTGGGGGAAGCCTGCACCTCTGGGCACCCTGTCCCCCTGGAGCACCCTAAACCCTTGGGGCACCCTCATCCACACAGCTTTTGGGTGTCTGTCAGTTTTAGGGGTACACCACACTTTTGGGGCACCTCTGCTTCCTGGAGATACCCGTAGAGCTGTAGCACATCATCACACCCCTGGGGCACCACCACAGCTGCAACAACACTCCTATTCCCTGGCGACTACCCCAAGCTCTTCCAGGCCACCCCCAAAGTTTTAGGCACCCTCACAGCCCCCACAGGGTGCCTCATTCCCTGGGGCACTCCCATACTTCGGGCTATCATCCTGGGTCACCCCAGTTCCCCGGGGGCCACCCACACTCTCGGAGGCCTGCAACCCTAGGATCACCCAGCCCGCGGGACACCCCTTTCCCCTGTGGGTGTGCCCATACCCCCGGAGCACCCCGTCCTTGTGCAGAACCCTGTGCTCTGGGGTGAACCCGCATCTTCCTGGGGTACCCCTTTTCCCTGGGCATCTCCACACGTTTGGGAACCCCCATGCGCCAGGCGCACCCCATAACCCTCACGGCATCTCCAAACTTCCGGGGACCCGCCTGCCCCTGGCGCACCCCATATCCCTGGGCCCCCCACAGCTGAGGGGACCCCCATAGCCAGGCGCACCCCCCAGCCCTCCGGGGAACCCCTCTGCCCGTACTCCCCCATTTTAGGGAGTCCCGGTGTACCCGGCGCCCCTCCCTTCGCCCCCTTCTCCTCCCGCCCCGCGCGGCCCGGTGGGCGGGGCATCTCGCGACGTCACGCGGAGGGCGCAGGCGGGGCGGTCGCGCTCGCGCCACCGCCTGCCGGCACTGCCGCGGTCGGGAGCGGAAGTGACGCGCGGGCGCGAGAGCGGAAGCGGCGGCGCAGGCTCGGGCGGGTCCCCGGTGCGCGCAGCGGGCTCGGCTCCCTCCGGCCTCGGCCCCTGAGAGCCCCTCCCCTCCCGGCACCGACATGATCCTGCTCGAGGTCAACAACCGCATCATCGAGGAGACCCTCACGCTCAAGTTCGAGGGCGCGGCCGCCGGGTAGGGACGGCAGGGGCGGGACTGGCGGGGACGGGGACGGGGGCGGGGGCGGTGGGGCCGAGCTGGGGCCGCGGGCTGAGGGAGGGGAGGGGGCGCCGGCTG
>VWYH01072609.1:773658-820599 GCA_013399365.1 Pampusana beccarii | reverse complement strand
CAGAGCTGGGACAAGATGGGGGTGTGCGGGGTGAGGGGGCTGGGGGGGTGGGATTGGTACTGGGGGAGGGTGGGCTGGGCCGGGATAACTGAGCTGGGGGCTGTGGAGTTGAGTAGAGGGCGGGCAGAGTGAAGGCCCGAAAGATAAAGGAGCAAAGTCAGACAGACAGAATTGAGATGGGGAACAGGGTTTGGTGGGGTGGTAAGTGCCAGGGCAGTGTAGAGACCTGGGGAAGGAGTAGGGACCTGGGGAGGGTGTTGGAGATTGCAACATTGAGGCAGGCTAAGGGTGCAGAGCTGGAGGAGAGTGAGTTGGGAAAGTAGATTTGCAGAGATGTTTGTTTTGGGTAAAGCAGCCTTCATCAGTACAGGCTCAGCATGATGCCAGTGCTGGTACAGAGTGTGTAGGGGCAGCTGAGGAACAGGAAACCTGTGTGTGGAGCCTGTTCTCAGCTTTTTGCTTTGGGGGTGAGGAGGAGATCCCAGCCTGCCTCCCTTTGTTTTCCTGAGCAGGAGGGATGCAGGGAGCTGGGGGGATGCAGGCCCACAGCTGTGTCAGGGCCCCTGGTGACAGCCTGGTGGGTGTCCTGGCCTTGGGGGATGTGCTGAGCATTCATTGATGGTTTGCCTCTGCATCCTTGGCTAGGACAGTTCAGTCCCTGGGGATTTACTGTGTTGCACCAGGGCTGTAAAGGTGCTTATTTGAGCACAGCTTAATTTGGAAGAGAGTCCCTTCATATAAATGTCCTTATCTGCAGCTGAGCTACCTGTGGGCTCGCTGTGCTGTCTGCTGGCTGGGGTGATGCCAGGCACCTTTGTACCAAGACAAAGCCTCAAGAAGCAAAGCATGATGATGTTATCTCTGGGGTGGAGCCTGCCCTGGTGCCTCCAAGAGCAGGGCCCAAGCTGCTCTGGGAAGGGATCCTGTCAGCAGGTGCCTTTTCTGTGTCACCTTTCTCTCAAAGGGCTTTTGAAGCTTTCAGACATTTGTGTGCAGACTCTGACAGAGGCCATTTCCTCTGCTTTCCCCTCTCAGTTGCCTTCTTGCTTGGGTTTGTTGGTGTTCTTTGGTTGGTTGGTTGTGGTTTTTTGTTTGTTTGTTTGTTTTCATAAAATAACCTCACAGGCTACATTCCCTTGTGGTATAGCCGAGCTACTTGCAGGCTTTTTATTCTTCTGGAGCCTGATCATTTAGTACAACAGGTTTCCCCAAAGCACAGGCACCACAGTGGAAAGAGAAAACTCCCAGGTGGCTGCTATGGGGTTGTAGCTGCATCCCTTAGAAAATACTATGTGTACAGAGATGAACAGTGTGTGTCAGAAACACTCGTTCATCACAAGTGTATACTGAGGCACTTTTCCTGCTGGAGAGAATGTGTATGTGTCCCTGCGTTGGTGTAAATGTGGAGGTGTCAGTTTGTGGGTTTAAAAACACCTTGAAACCCCATCTCTGTGCGATCAGAGCTGTGGTTGCTTGCTCTGCACCAGCCTGCAGGCCTGTGAAGTTTCCATTTTGCTGCGTGGCAAAGCTTCCTCGCTTCTGCATCGGCACACTTGCCTGGCGTACCGATTGTTCCTGGATCGATTTTTGCCCTTAGTGCAGCTGATAGTGCTCTGCTTCTGCCTCTTTCTTGTCTATGACTTGTTTTCTTTAAATGTCATTTCTAGATGAGTTTTGTGTCTCGACTGTGTTGCTGGAGGAGAGGAAGTTATTTACTTCTGCATTTTCTTCTGTGCAGGGCAGAGACGAAAGTTTGAGATGTGCAGGGAGATGTATTTTTTTTTCTCTTGGTTTCAGGTCTTTTAGGGAATGGGTGTTATGCAATTTTTATTAATGTGAATTTTTTTTCCCTCCAGCCACAGTTCTGGGGTCATTCCTGTGCCACTGAGCCTGGTAGGCAGAAGGGCATTTGCTGTATTTCACTATTTTGTCAAGTTTGCCCAAGGTGCATCTTGGGGATGGACACAAGACAGTCAGGGCAACATCAGGCCTTGAGGATTCAGTGTCCGACAGAAGTGAGTCTGGGCACTCAGAGTTGAGTTTGAGTTATTTGCTCTGAACCAGGAGTGGGGCGGATGCAATGCAGGGATTTGTCCGTAGGCGTTGTCCCAGAGCCAGGTGTGCCTGGTGGCTTCAGTGGCAGCCTGGGAGTGGGGCAGGGCGTGGTTTGTTTCCAAATCCTGTGTCAGAGACTTGTTCTGGGACATGAGCTATGTCACTCCCCTCTGCTTCATGTGGTTGCACTGTGGCCAGGATTCAGCAGGCTCCCTGCAGAGCTTTCCTGGACCATCAGGTGAGAGACGCTTCGTATTTCAGTGTGTCATATAGAACTAGGTCACTGCTTGTAACATTATAGTCATACATGTCAAAATTCACTCTGTGTGAGGTCCATCAGCTGCCTCTGGATTTCCCAGCATGGAAGGTGCCTTGGAAGGCTGCAGACACAGGTCAGCATTCGAGGCAGGGCCTAACCCGTGTCTAAGTTGTCTCTTGACAAGGTTCTTGGGGCTTGGCAGCATCCACGCATTAGTACAGTAATTCCAAATTGAGTTTGTTTTTGTGGGCAAAACCCATGGAGATCTCGCCTCCTTGGACAGCCATCGTTGAACACTGGTATTCAGATCAAAGTCATGACAATTAGTGGACTTCAATGCATCTGATTTTTTAATTATTTAATATTGTAATTTACTGTTTTAAATCCATTTCCTTAAACCAAACACATTTTTTTTAAAGGCCTGAAACTACCAGAATCTGTTGAAATAACTTGAGGTAGGAATTTCCTGCTGAATCTTTCAAGCATTGAACTGCTGCAGTGGGGCAATACCTGGTCGGTAGGAAATGAGGCAGTTCAGGAACTTTTGTGAGTGTCAGGAGAATAAACTGTTTCATAAACTTTTGACTAATTCATTTTGACTTGAGAAGTTGCCTAGAAGCTGGAGTCACACACGGGTCTGATCTAAACGTGATGTGAGGGGGTGAGCTCTACCAGTTTGAAGATTTTGTTTCTCACCGTTACTTCCCTTTGCTAACCACACAGACAGGAAAAAAAAGAAGTGTAAAACCTTTTGATGATTGTCTTCTGCATCTGGTGAATACTTGTTCTGTTTAACACACAGGGAGGAACAGCCTCCCAAAATAGATTTGCTGTCCGGTTTTGTCCTGTTGTAATTTAACTGAAGCCAGTGAAAGTGTAGCACAGGGCTTTGTTCACAGGGTTTGGTTTTTCAGCCATACATAGCTTGCCCTAAATCTCCGGTAAATTAATCGTTTACCTCAAACTGTTACTTAGTGTTTACCCGCTGTGCAATAGAAGACAAATTTGCATAGCTGGAGAACAGCATGCCTTCTCCCTTAGTTTGAG
This sequence comes from Pampusana beccarii, assembly GCA_013399365.1. Classification (NCBI taxonomy): domain Eukaryota; kingdom Metazoa; phylum Chordata; class Aves; order Columbiformes; family Columbidae; genus Pampusana; species Pampusana beccarii. Next base: position 817,238 of record VWYH01072609.1, on the reverse strand, counting down.
GCAGAGGGAAGAGAATCTCAAATCTTTGGTTTCTTTACAGCCCTGGGTAGGTACAGATCTGCAGAGCTTCGTGACTATTAGCTACATGGGAGAACAGCTGAAGCTTGAACTTCCCTGATTCAGAGTGGTGCCTGTGAGCTGCTGGGGAGCTGGGCTGAAGCTGCTTTATGGTGTTTCCCATCTGCGGTTGCTTTGGTGCTTGTTGGTTGCAAAGCTGAGCTGCGCAGACATGGAGGCCGAGCGCTGGGTGACACTGGGTAGCGTGAACTTTGTGTTCCTGATGTGACATGCAGAGTGAGTTTGTCATGGGGAGACTGAGGAGCATCTGGAGGTTGTCAGGCATGCTGGGAGGGTAGAAGGGCTGTGGGTCCTGCTGGGTGCCACTGAGAAACTTCCTGTGAGAGCAGCTGTGGCAGCCTGTGGCTCTGGTGCTTCGAGGGAGCTCAGCAGCCCTGCTGAAAGTAGAGATTGCTCTTCTGCCACCCCCCGCTTGCTGGCACAGGCATTTCTATGGCTGCATGGGAAGCAGGATTGGGGAAGTGACCTAGGTTCAAATTAAACAGGCAAAACTGGGTATTTTTATATTTTTAGCTCAGATGAGTTTCTTCATCCCATTCATTGTGTGAAGGCTGCCTACCATGGTGCAGTGGAAGAGCAAGGATTAGATCTCCTTCCTTCAGCAGCAGTATCAGGTGCTGGCTCAGTGTCCTCTCCAGCCCAGCCTGGAGCCACACATCTCACATCTCCCCCAGCACGACCTCACCTGCTGAAACCCAGCTGCCTGACTCTGAGGACTGCTTGGGCGATGTGATGGCAAAAAGCAGTACCCCTGGGTTCAGCCTGACATGGGTGGCACTAGTGGTAAACCTTGGCTGTCCTCATTCACTGAGCACACTGTAGGTGTTTGAGCATAGTTCCTGGGCTGCCACGGCACATCTGGCTTCAGCCACCAGAGAAGGTGACTTTGCGTTGAGGGTGGATCACGAACCAGCTCTGCCTGGAGCTAGGCAATACTCTGCTTTCGAGCAATAGCGCAGGGAACAGGAGGGAAGTGTTAGGCTTTTGCAGGTTGTTCTGTCATCGCTCCAGCCTCAGTTTTCATCTAGTGTCCCCGAGAGGGGCCTGCTCTGTATTATCCTCTGAGAATGTTTCTCACTGCAGCCACTGGTCTTTGTCACCACAGAAAAGTGGGTGTCAGTCACTGTACAGCGAATGGTGTGTGCAAAATGAGGCTCTTCCCCAGAGACTCACCACAGTGTGGGATCACTCCAGCAGCGGACACACGGGGCGAAGACCTGTCCAGAATCGGACCTGCCCGTAGCTGTGCACTGTGGGGTTGGCCTGTGCTTTGTCCGTGGAGAATCCCAACATGTTGCTGCAATCCATCCTTCTCCAGGGTGCCCTGCCTTTGGGAGGGGGAAGCTCAGGCACCAAGGGGAGAGCCAGCGTGCGTAGGGGTTGGTGTATGGCTCTCGGCGTCACCCGGATGGAGCACTCCTGCTCGAGATCCTGGTGGGTGTGCTACCAGAGCTATGGGAGCTCTTTGATTTCTTATGCTCCTACAGCTTACACGGAGTAGCTTTTGTTAGCTGAGCGGGACACAGGAGTGGAGGAACTGTTCAGATAATTTTAGACAGTGCTCATAATTTTTTTTATTGGAGTGACCTTTCTGTAGCGAGAGCCTGCAGTCTGTCATGGAATCTGGCTCTCTCTCTCCAAACTGTGTGTCAGCTTGGTGATCTGAAAGCTCTGCTCAGAGCTTTAAGCCTTGAAATATCCCCCCCCCCCTTTTTTTTTTTTTTTCCCTTTTCTCTGGGGCAAGAGATTAGAATATCTGTGTGCCTGCAGCTTTTAAAATAATTGCCATCCTCCTTTACTTGGTACAGGCCTTAATTGTGATATAGGAGATGCTTTTGTCAGCCAAGTTTGCATTTAGGTCTGTTTAATACGGAAGATGAGGGCTCTGTATAATTAGTCTTCGTTCTTCTGTTCTTAAATTTGTTGTAACATATGGCTAAGAGCCTCCATGGCCTGAGAATGAAGCAGGAAGTTTGGAAGTTGTCCGAGTCAAAATTGAGGAAATGCTGTCAGAAAAAAAGATTTGCCGTTGCTCTTAAGTGCTCACTGGCGTCTCTCCACAGGCGCTGTGGCTCTTCGTGGATGTTCTGCTGGGGTGAAAAATCTGATTTGGAGCTGGCTCTGTATTAGATAGATGGAGTGTAGGAGCCATCTGGAGATGAATAGCAAGAATGTGGGCAAGATGTAAAACCTGTCAGGGTCTTTTGTTGTTATGAGCAGAGGGCAGATGGGATTTGGTGTGGATTTGACTCCAAACCTGATAAGTGTTATCAGAAAATGGACCGCTGCTGCTGCTTGGAGAAGCTGCCATTTTAGTGTCTGAGTTCAGGTAGGATTTTGCAGAAAGGTCTGGTCTGGATTCGGTGTTTAGTGCAGAGAGAAGCCATCTCAGTTATTCCCGGTATGAGCTGGTTTTATTGTCCATTCAGGGCACACGGTAGCAAACAGGGAAGGTTGCTGGGGGAGGTTGTGGTTCAGGTAGCATTGGTGGTAAGGATCTTGCAGGGGTCACAGCAGCTCCTTGCCTTGGGAGCAGATGGGCTGTACTGTCTGAAGTCCTCTGAGCATAGCTGGGCTTAGTCTGGTTCTTGGAGACTTGAACCAGGGGTGAAAGTGAACCCCAAATGAGCTCCTGGCTGCCCAGAGCCCTGCTTCAAAGTCAAATGTGAAAAAGATGGCTGGGATTTACAGTTACTCAGTGCCAAACTGCTAAACTGCCGACTCTCACCAAGGATGTGGATGGGTCTTGTTGTGGAGGCACGGGATGCCAGAGCATGCTAGACCAGACAGAGCAATTTGGGATCACACCAGTAACCTGACAGTAACCGGTACCCACCCCACAGCGGTGCAGCCCCGGTGCGAACCCTTTGTCTGCAGGAGAGCGGGGCAGGCTGGGAGGGCTAAACAGGGAGAGGACATCACTGTGCCTTGGTGGGATGTTGGGCAACTCCCCCGCTAGGATTTCTGTTGGTGGGAGGTCGAGGGAAGCGATCACATGTGTGCAACCTGCGGTGCTGTCACTCGCACACTGCGGAAACCGCGGGAGGCTGGAGGAGAGAGCTCCTCTCGCTCCTGCCTGGGGACTTTCTCATGGGGGAACAACAATTCAGGTAGCAAAGGGGTGATTTTTTTTCTGTTGTAGAAATGTTTTAAGTAGCCAGGATGGTTTTGGTGAGGTTAGCCAGAGAAATAAATAGATGCGCTTTAAACTTTGGGGTTGTAAGGCTGCTGAACTGTGAAGGGCTAAGAGAGCTTGCTTTGCTCCAAGCCACACTTCTGGTGCCCTTCCCTGTCCTCCTCTGGGCCAGGCCAGGCCTGGGTTACTTAGATGTGTGTCAGGCGAGGCAGAAGAGCCACCCTGCAGCAGATAACAGGGCCAGTGTGGCTGTGAGAGCTCTGTATGCGGCTCACGTGAGCGCTCGCTTCACTGAGGCTGTCTGCTGGGAAGCAGTTAAATATTCAGCACCCAAAGTTCTGCCCAGTTACCTGCTTTTCCCTTCAATATCTCCCCTCCTCACCATTCCTAAGGACAAGAACTGAGCCACTTGGGAAATTGGTGTTAAAATAACTTCTCTAAGAAATCGTGCTTGCGTGATGAAAGGTTAAAAAATGGGGCTGTGTCAGCTGTAAGCTTTTGTGTGCAGAACAAAGGCTGTCGTGCAGAGCCATTAACTGACTTTGGGTACGTGGTCTCACACGGCTTCTTAAATAACATGGCAAGTGATCTTCCTGCCATCCCCTGGCGCACTGGGCAAGCAAGCAGGGGATCACTGTTCTTCCTCGGCAAAACCACACCAGTGCCCGCTGGCTGGTGGTTGCTTCCCTGCGTTGTTTGGAGGCTCTGCTGGGAGCTGGGACTCTGAGAGGCGACAGCTCCATGTGTGTGAGGATTGAGGTTTGAGTGGTGTAACTCTGAGAAGCTGGAACCAAGGTTTAAGGATGCGTCCTCTTTAATATTCCTAGCTCTCATGTGCCTGGCTGTGCTATCTTTAAATCTTCCTACATAGGTTTCTTTTTTTGTAAAAATTTATACTGCCATCCAAGCTGATTCCCAAGTCTGAATGTAGTGCTCTAAAAGAAGAACATGTCTGCATCGACTGACCGAGTGGGATCAGTGGGATTTTCTCTCACCTCTGCTCTGAATTGTCCTCAGTGAGCAGAAGTGGCTTGGATGCGGCTTGGGGAATTGCTCCCCTTTCCAAGACCCCAAGGTAAATACACAGCCAGGGATGCCCTCTGGGCCTCCAGCTCAGGCCCATCTGGGAATCTGGGAAGGGAAGATGAGAGCCAGAGAGGTCGCAGGTGGCTGGCTCAGCTCTTAAATGACAGGACCTGCCTTGGGTGACTCGGCTGCTTCTTTCAAGTGTGTGCTTTTTATCTTCAGCAATGCAGCACAAAAGACAGAGGCTCTCCAGCCTCCCAACAAAAAAGGCTGTTGCTTTTCACAGCTAATAACTTTCAAGAAGCAGCAACACCTCCTTATTTCCACTTAAAATCTCCAGATGGGGGTTAATTCTTCTCTTTCCATGTGAGTGAAATGTTGTTGACCTGGTCAGTGCACAGCCTGATATCAGTGCTGTTCAGTGCCTTAGTCTCCCTGCATTGCCCATCAGGAGTTTCAGCACATCATGGTCATTCCTGGCTTTCAGGAATGAGGCTATCTGCAGAAAAAAAGCTGATGGAAGAACGTTGCTTTCTGCTAGGAAAAAAACAAAAAAAAAAAAAACACAAGAAGAAACCAACAAGATTAAAACCTTTCAAGAATATGGTGAGGGAAAGTAGCTGTCATCACTTGCCCCACCTTTCTCAGTGCATGTACCAAGGTGTAGCTGGTACCAGCAGCATATGCATGTGTGGACAGAGCAAGTTTTGGAAAAAAGGCTAAAGTTGTTCTCTGGACAGCAGCAGCATCATTGAGACCACAAGGTTGCCTCGACACACTGGCTTTGATTTGGAGAGTTATTTCAGTATGTTGGTTCACATGGGTGTGAATTAACTTTTCTACAGGCTAGATTTCTGCTAGCAGCATCGTTAGCCTGTACTCTGTTTAATAACAGCCACTTTTCAAAAGTGAGATGAGATATGCTGTGAAACAACCGTAATGGACTGGCATTTTTATCCTGTTCTCATTTTCCACCCCTGCTCTCAGCAGTGGAGGTACCTTTGCATCTCTCCCTCTTGGAGAATGACCTATGAATACCAGTTCCCTCAGAGCTGCCAAAGCAGTTACATAGAGCCAGTCCTAACAAAATCACCTTTCAGAAACAGTTAGATCTTTCACAGGATCCTGCTCTTCTAGAGATCATGGCCAAACTGGCAAACAGGGTTAGTTAAGATGTTGTGGGTATCTTCATACCCACAGCTTAAGAAGCGATGTGCCTTTGGCTCGCGAGGTGCTCTTGCTGCTGATCAGGGATCCCAAATAAAACACTGGGCAGCCCTGGGGCAAACCCAGACCTGCGTTTTTTCCTGCAGAGGTAGCTAGCAAAGTGTTGGGGATTTTCAGAAGGGATGTGGTGGGCCAGGATGAAATGCACATCTGGCAAGTTTCCTTATGTGGTTTGCTCCTAGCCCCGAACTTGGAGAAGGGGTCTTCTCTGCGAGTGAGTTATATCAGCACGTTTGCAGAGCTGCTGTGATGGTGGTGGGGGCACCGTGTCAGGAAGGGTTGCTCAGCCTCCAAGTGCCTTCCATGAACTGGTATCGCAGGAACTGGCAAAAGAGCCTCTCTCCCTGAACCAGGATCGTGGCTGCTCTGTGCGGAGAATGTGCTTGTTAAAACAAAGTCCTTAGTGACAAGTAGATTTCTCAGACATTTACAACTGGAAATCCGCTAATAAACTACAAATAATAACAATCTCTGCTAGCTTTGAGGCCTATTTTATATCATCTGTGGTAAAACTGGTGCTTACAGGAATAGGGAGAAGTCTGAGATTCCTTGTCAAAGGTGATCTGCTAGTTGAACAGCTGGAGTTAGAAGGGTTTTCAGGTAGAGCTGCTTGTGAGAAATAAGGCATTAGAAATTAATCCTATTTTCTTCACAGCTTGGAGGCTGCTGTTTGAGTTCTCATTTACCTCCTTTGTTTTCTTTGCTTTTTAGGAATAAACCAGAGGCAGTAGAAGTAACATTTGCAGGTAAGCCCCACAACTCCCTAGACTTCTCTGAAAAAAGGGCTGGCTCGAGTGGTCTGCCCATGGTTATGCCTGATGTGCTCAAATTCATCCAGGACCCCTGCAGGGGGAGGAGAGCCGTGCAGGGGCAGACGGTGTGGACACCCTGCAGTGTCCCCAGAGCTGAGGGGGTTGGCTGCCCCACTGTTTTTTCTGTCCATCCACATTCCCTGGGACTTACCCCACAGCAGTGAATTGAGTGGTGGCAGCGCTTGGTTTGGTGTGAGCATGCTATACAGCTGTTCTCTTTTACCTTGCCTGTTCTCCAGTCCTGGCCTTGTTATTAGGTCTTTAGCACCATCTGGTTTGGGTTGTTAGAAAGCTGGCTCGGGGTGACAGGCAAGATGAATTCATTGCCTGAAGTTTGCTCTCCAGGATGAGAAGTGCCAAGGAAGTTCAAGTGTTCATTTAGCAACTGATTTTTTGCTTCTGTTATCAAGCAGCTGTGTAAGCTACAGGGCTCCGTGGGGAAGTGGAGCTTGCTAGATAGCTGGAGGGTTGCCTTTCCCTGCCTCCTGCCCTCCCTGCCCATTCTGCAGTGAAGTGGAAGCTGTCTCAGCAGGCAGTGGCTGAGCTGCCTTTGCTGGCAGAGATGTTTCCTCCTCCAGTCAGCAGCTCTGGCCTGCTGGGCACTTCAGTCACTTTCTGTGCTGGCCATCCAGAAGGCTCCTGTCTCTGTGTGTTTGTATCCTCCTGTGTTGAGCACAAGCAGATTTAACAGGGATGCTAAATGACACTAGACTAAAGCTTTCTGTGATGGACAGGTGTCAAAACTGTTTCAGCTCTTTGAATTGATAACAGGTCTCCCTACATGACATTGCCACTTTCCTTAATTATGGGGTTCTCTCTTGGTGTGCATTTGAGGACTGGAGCAGAGGAAACAGGGTCACTTTATGCAGCTCGTAGAACACGTAAGAGAAACCTTCCTCAGAAATAGGAACTGGTTCGTTTTTCCCTCACGTTTCTCTTGCTTGTTTCATAGACTTCGATGGAGTCCTTTACCATATATCAAACCCCAATGGAGACAAGACAAAAGTGATGGTCAGTATTTCTCTGAAATTCTACAAGGAACTCCAGGAACACGGTGCTGATGAGGTGAGTGAGCATCTCTGGACCTTGAGCCTACAAATACTGTCTTAGCATGGGAAGTGTCCTTGCGATGTTGATGGATCTCATGTTTAACCCTTAGAGAAGCATTTGTGCTCCCATCTCACGCTGGTCACAGGAGCAGCCCTGTGCCAGCCAGGAGTCTCACTTTGCTGGAAGACAAGAACAAAGTGTGTTCACACTCTCTTATGAATGAGAAGTCATCTTATATGACCGTACAGCCTCAAAGGCAAAAGGCACCATTAATTTTGAAAGTCCAAATGAGTGTGAGGCCTGACCATATAGAAATAGTTTCCCTGACTGATGTCCTTAGCCCATGAGTGAAGGAAGGCACCAAGACAAATCTGGAGTCCCATGCTGCTGGTCTTCTGACTCTAGCCACACTTGAGAGTGAGTGATGGGCTCCTGCTTGATCTGCAGGCTGGTTCCCTTTTCGTTGCTGTGTGAAGAGGCAGGTTCAGTTCCTGTTGAGTGGGCTGGGACTGGCGAGGGCCATTTATGGTAGAAAGAAGGAGCCTCTCAGAGCTGTGGTTGAATGGCGAGGAGGAAGTGTGACTCAGTTCCTGAGTCAGTTTTCAAATCTCCGCATGGTGGTAAATGGGGTTCACCCAAGGCTCTTCAGCAGGCTTTTGCCTCTGCGTGCCTGTCCTTGGAGGAAAACAAGGAAACTGCTCCATAAGTTTATTGTGAGTCTGTTGAGAAACAGGCAATTTGGACACAAAGTGAATTCCTGTGAGTTGCTCCAAGACCTACCAAAGTCAGAATAAATATGATTGAGTGTCCTGCTTTCCTGGTTCCTGTATGCAGAGTTTTCTAGGAGCAGTGGTGGTGGAAGGCAGCTTCCCAAGCTTTTAGAGGAAAATGGGATCTCTGCGCAACTGCCTTGGGAGTGGTGACTAAATATAAATTACATTTTTAGATCACCAGTTAGCAAACTGTTGCTTTTTGTGCTTCCCTGGAGATGATATGGCTTGTTTCTGCTCCGTCTGTGGTGAAACCCCGCTGTGAGGAGTGCAAAGCAGGGTTCCTGCTGGGATAGAGCATCACCCTGGGCCACTGCAGGCCGGCAGGGTCTCTGCTGAGAGGAGGTTTTGGCATGCAGAGAGCCCGTGCATCTTCTCTGCATGGTAGTGGGTGTCATCGCAGGAGGGCTGGTTCTGCCACAGCATTGTTGTGTTCTTCTCTGTGAAATACCTCCTGTTCCCGGCCCCCTCATTGACACAGAGCTATAGCTGAGTTGAAAATTGCCATTGATGTAAAATTCAGCGGTGATTATGTTTGAAGAGAGGTTTTTCGCTGTGCTGTAGGCGGCTCTGCTTCTGAGAGGCATCCAAGCTGCCTGGCAGTCTCCTCTCTGTCCCCATCTGTCCCGTGCAATAGGCTGAAACAGGGTGGGCAATCACCCAGCCATGCTGAGCCTGTCCTCTGCTCTGTACTTGCCTTCCCACAAAGAGATGGGCAGGACATGCTTTGCGTCTGCCTTTGGATGGGAAGAAGGGTTGTAGCCCCCAGATCTGTTGTGTCACAATCTGCTGACAGTTCTCCTTTGAAGGGATGAGGTGTATAGAAGGGGTTTTCTTCTCTGCACAAGTTCAAGACTAGCAAGAACTTTTTTAAAAGTTCTAGTTTTGAGTCCTGTCCTGCAGCACATCCCCTGTCAGTGGGGTTCAGGGAGCTCTGCCAAGAGCAGGAGCAGCCAATAATAGCAGAAGCCAATGAGTTAACGTTTGTCCACATTCACTTAGACTAGGGGAGGCAGATGCTGTAGTTTGATGTTTCTAAATGGATACCAAACATGGCGTGGGCTTTGCAGGAGGAAACAACTCTGATAGCTCATGCTCTCACTGTTTAATTTCTTTCTTAGGTATTGAAGAAAGTCTATGGAAACTACTTGGTAAATCCTGAATCAGGTAACCCTGTGGTAACATTTACTCTGTGTGTATGTGTGTGAATGCAATTCCAAAATAACTTAAGTCACCTCAGAAATGCTCAAATGAAGGCTGCATTTCAAGAGCTTGATATCTGGGGCTCACTGTTAAAATGAATGGCAATTTAAAAGGTGACTTAGGTACATCAGGGCTGAAGTAGCTTGCAGCACAAGCTGTAATTCTTGGTGCAGCCCTCCTCCGGGAAGCTTCTGTTCCTCACGGTTGGGATCTTTGTTCTTCTCAAAGATGCTTCGTCAAACACAGGAAAACCATGGTTACCTGTGACAGCATCTCTTCCTACTCAGTGCAAAAACTTGGGAGCAGCTCAGCCAGCACGTGTGTCTGGGAGCTGGGGAAGGAGCCCCAGGAGTGTTGCCATGGCCACGTGCCGAGTTCAGGCATGGCTTCTGGTGATGCTTGGAGTGGGAAACACTCACCCCTGGGGCTTTTGGGAGAGCTTAAGGCAAAGGTGGGACTGTAGATGTCTCTTTTCAGAAAATGTCTCTGGCTTCGTTAAGGACTTCTGTAGATTATTAAGGTTAGTGGCTGTCCCTCCCCAGGTTACAATGTCTCTTTGCTCTACGACCTGGAGAACCTTCCCACAGACAAGGACGCTATCGTGCACCAAGCCGGCATGTTGAAGCGCAATTGCTTTGCTTCAGTCTTTGAGAAATATTTCAAATTCCAAGAAGAGGGCAAAGAAGGAGAAAAAAGAGCCGTCATCCACTACAGGGACGATGAGACAATGTAAGTGTTTAAACTGAGCAGCACGGGAGATGGAGAGCTGTCAGTACACTCTCTGCTCCTGCTCACAGCTGTAGGTTGTGGTGGAAAGTCAGGAAATCTTACTGCTCCGTACTTCGTGAGGGTAATAAGGGCTTGTCCTAGGCTGTCAGAAGTATCCAGTGAGGGTAATGCTCATCCCTCAAGCTGCAGGGATGTTACACAAGAGTGTCTATTAGTGGCAGAACTTGTGGCTGCATGCGGGAGAGGAACTGGCCACTCCCAACAGAAATGTTTTGCTCCCTGTAAATACTGTCTCAAGGGAGGGAAAATCTTCAGCAGCCAGGCCTGTGAATGGTTATTGTATCTCCTTGACATTGTTATGCAGTTGCTTCCTTATCCTGTTGTACTTCTTAGCTCCTGTTCACAGCTGAGTTTTGCTCTCATGCCCATCTGCAGGTATGTCGAGGCGAAAAAGGACCGCGTCACGGTTGTGTTCAGCACGGTATTTAAGGATGACGATGACGTAGTGATCGGAAAGGTGTTTATGCAGGTACGGAAACTGAATTACAGGGAAAGGGTCTGGTCCTTGATTCAGATGCCTTCTTGCTTGAAACAGCATTGCCATGCAAGCAGATGTTGGGCTGAAGTGAGCTCACAGGCAGTTCAGTGCACGTAAGTGCTTTGCGAAGCTCCAGGCTGCACTGGGGTAGAAGAACCATGCTAATAAGCATATGTATTTTCTAATCCAGGCTCTTGTATTGGCATCTTAATTATTGATGGTCTTGCTCATATGGACAATCAAACGTGTTACAGATTAGAAACACCATGGTGAATACTTCAGTATCCACCTTGAGGCCCTGCAGTGCGGCTGGCTGTGCTGTAGGGATCTCCAACCAGCCGAAGAGCTGAGCATGGTGTGGAGGCTTTAGATCAGGGGTGTCAAACTACTACTACATTTATACAGTCCTACAATTACATTTGGCCCTTTGAAGGCAACCGTGAGGCTGATGTGGCCGCTGGTGAAAATGAGTTTGACACCCCTGCTGTAGAGGAAGCAGGAGGAGTGAGGCCGTGTTGTGCCATGCCTGGGATGGTGCTGAGAGTTGTCTTAATTTTGAAGTTTGCTCCTGCTGACGCTCAAATGGTACAGAGACTCAGCAGCTCAGTGTGGCTACTCTCACATGCCACAACGGGCTCTTGAATTTTAGCTTTTCAAAGCTATGAGTTTGCTTAGTTTGCGGGCTTGAATCAATCATAATAATGACAAGTACTTCTAGACTCAGCTACCCTTTGCAACTGCCATTTAGCCAGGAAGCATTCAGAGGCCCATAGTAAACACTTTGCGTGTCTGTTAGTGACTGTGCGGATCCTGTGGAGACTGAGACACTTGGTCACAGCTGGGGAAGGCTTGGTGTGTGCTGGTGCCCGTGTTCATCTGTGTCACTGGCCCATGTAGCTCACCCTGTGTCTGCTGAAGCACCTGGGAAGCCTCCTGCATGGGCACAGCCATGGAACAGGGCCCCACAGGGTGTTCCAGGGCTAGGAGAGCTTTAGCCTATCCGTTCAGGGGTGCCAGGCCATGCTGCTGACAGACTTGTGGACAGCAGGTTACTGGCCCAGTTTGCTGGATACCAGTTTACCTGTGTTGGGGGTCATAAGAACAGATCCTGTTGTGATGGGAGTCTTATTTCACAGCTCTGCTCTCTGTGTCTTTCAGCTGTGGGCAGGGCATCTGCTCTGGCTTTGCGCTTTTCCTCACCAGTGTATCCTATAGCCTGGAATTTTAGAACAGGGAGGGAGGCATGAGGTGAACAAAACAGGGTTTTTGAGGCTTCCAGGGAGGTGCCAGGACTTCAAGGCAGTGGCTATCCCAGAGTCTCCATGTCCCAATTTATTGGTTTTTACAGCAGCAAACCCTGTTCCTGCCCAGCCACGAGAATTTCCACTCTGAGTCACGCTGGCTCCTTCCCTCTGGCTATTGCTCTTGCATAACGCAGTCCAGTCGGCATAGTGGCTGCTCATCTGGGCTCTCATGGAGAAAATCTCTGACCATTAACTAACCAGTGAAGCCATTTGAACTGTTTCCCCCTCTGGCATAAGCAGGCAGAAGTGCAAGCTAAGTGTTTCATTAAGGAAACCCCAGTGAGCTACTTAATTCTCTAAAATGGACACGGATGCTCTGGCCCTTGCCAGGGCGAGCTGTGCTCAGAAGGGAGGAGAGGCCGAGGGTGGCTGATGCGGTGTGGGTTGGGCTGGGGGTCGGGGAGGCTGCCCTGCCTTGGGACAGGGGAATGGTGGCTGGACAGTCCTTATAATTCCTGAAATGCAGAGCCAGTTCGTTGCACATGAGGGGAAGGCTGTGCTGCTGTCAGAGAGGTTTCCTGTCAGAAGGGATCTCCCTGCCTGGAGGTGTCGTTTCAAGGTGCAGAGAAGCATTAGGAGGAGCAAGTTTGGCCACAAATTTCAAACCCCATAGATGCCTCTGGATGCCTAGGCAAAGGCTCCTGGAGGAAGACGCTTTCTCAAATGGCAGAGCCTTTATGGTAGATGTGATAGAGACCCTAGCCCTTTCTGAGAATTTCCTTTTGTCTGGGGTGATGGGCATTGCCCATTTTTGCTGGAAGCATTGATGGTGTTGACTTTCTGGCAGGAGCTGTTCTGCCTCAGGTACTTGCTCAGACTGAGGTGTCCCACAAAACACCCCTGGCAAGAACTGTGACGCTGAAAGCCACCCCAGCTGAGGGGCTGCACTAGGGCCATGTGTAAACCCGGAACAGCCGTGCATCTTGGTCTGGTTTTGCTGGGGAAAAGGTTTGTTTTGCAGAGGTTTGGCCTGATGGACTCAGCCTATTCAGGGAAAGCTGGGAAACCTCCTGCTCAGTTGCCCTGTGGGAGTGAGGAAACCCCATTTGCTTTCTTGTAGTGTTGTAGTGAGACTCAGAGTCACTTTGTCTTGTTTAGGAGTTCAAGGAAGGTCGCCGGGCCAGTCACACAGCCCCACAGGTGCTCTTCAGCCACAGGGAGCCGCCCTTGGAGCTGAAAGACACAGACGCGGCCGTTGGCGACAATATCGGCTACATCACCTTTGGTAAGCAGGCAGCTCTGAGGCCTGGGGACACTCCGGGGGGCGAGTGGCTCCTGCTGCTGCAGGAAAAACAAAAAGGAGTTTGCCTTCCCTGGGTGTTCAAGTGGGTCAGTGGGGGCTGAAGGGACTCTGGAGTTGCATTCTGCATTGTCCTTTTGCTGTATCGGGTTACCTCAGCTCTGCTGTGGGCAAGAAGGTGTGGCAGTGGACAACGAGCCATTTAGTGTTTGTTTACAAAAAAAATAAGTCTAGCATTTGGGAGCAAGGGGAGGGTGGCTTTGCTGTGATACTGTGGAAGCTGGTTTCTTGTGGGAGGTTTCTCGTGGGTGTGTTTGTAGCTTGTCCAGCTGCAGGCACCTGTGCAGTGCTTGATCAAAGAGCAGGAGCAAGGCAGTGAGTTCTGCTTCTCCAGTTCTGCCTCTCTACTCAGGGCCAAACGCTTCCATCTCTGATGAGCCACTTTCCCCTGCCTGCAGAGGTGCTGGCCAGCAGAGTCATTGCTTCCTCCTGGGCAGCAATGCTGAGGGCTGAGCTGAGGAGTCCAAACCCTGTCCTGTTCAAAGGGAAGGGTCTCTTCCAGAGAAATTGGGAGTCATGGTTGGATGTGCCACTGGGGTCTCTCAGGCCAGTATTCCTGCAGTTTGGAGCTCAGAGGTGGAGCACAGACACTGCAGGTGAAGGTGATGTTTGCACTGCCCTCCTGTGCTGGGAACGGTGCCCTGAGGTTAGGGCAGCTCGTCAGCTACGGGAGGGCTGTCTAATGGCAGGTCTGGGACAGGAGGGCTGTCTAATGGCAGGGCTGGGACAGGAGGGCTATCTAATGGCAGGTCTGGGATGGCAAGTAAGACTTCATTCTTGTCCAGACGCAATTTCCCTGTTATCTGATCTGACAGTCCCAGGTGAGATCATCACGCAGACAAAAAGGTCTTTCAGCCCTTGGATCTGGGACGCTCGGCACAGCACCAGCCTGTGGAAAGAACAAGCCACAGGGCCCCTGCAGTAGCCAAGTCTGGCTCTGTCACAGGGCCGGCAAGCTGCCATGCAGAGATCCACAACTGATTTCAAGATGCAAGGGCAGACTGGATCTCAAAATCACTCAAGCAGCCTGGCTGTCTTTGCCTCCCAGCTCCCTCCTCTGCTTCTCCAAAGCACTGAAGTAGCATCATGCAGTTTCCTAAAGCTCTGTCACCTCTTGGCACTTGGCCTTGCCTATGCCCTCCAGAGCACACGGCTGTGTCCGGGCTGCTGATGGAGATGTGGGAAAGTGCCGCTAAGCCCTGTGTTTAAAATCACAAGTGCTGCTTAATCTTGTGTGTGCCACAGAAAAGGGCTCTTTGTAGAGAGCACAGTAGGCAGTCAGAGCAGCACACCCTGAAGCCTCCAGCACTGGAGGAACCTGAAGCCCTTTGGTAGCCTCAGGAGGCTCTAACGGTTTGTGTCACCCTCTTCTTTCAGTGCTGTTTCCCCGTCACACCAATGCTGCTGCCAGAGACAACACCATAAACCTGATCCACACATTCCGGGACTACCTGCACTATCACATCAAGTGCTCGAAGGTACCGAGGGGACAGGGCTGGGGGATACAGGGTGGCTTTGGCCCGTCTAACCTGGGTGCTGCGAGGGAGGAGCATGGAGCAGGGGTGTCCCCCTGAGAACTTACCAGGGTTGGGCATTGCCCTCCCCAGTCATGCAGGGGTGACAAGTGATATCTCATCACCTTCTCCCTGCTCTTTTGTGTAGGTAGTTTGTGTTTGCTTCCTATCCTAGCAGTGAAGTAGGATTTTTACCTTTTGGATATGGTTTCCTTTCTTTCTGGGAACAGAAATGAGGGCAGTTGTTCAGAGAGACCTGGCTTTGACCTGGGCTCAGGCAGCAATTTTCCCTGTTGTTTCCTGGACTCTGCTCATAGCAACCTGGCTGTGTAGAGCTGGGTGCTTTCCCAACAGGGAGCAGATAGCTGGGATTTCAGGACACAGGGTAGGAACTATGAAGACAGGATCCTGACATGTTCCTGTTTTGTCCTAATGAAACACAGGCCTATATTCACACACGTATGAGGGCAAAAACATCAGATTTCCTCAAGGTGCTGAACCGTGCCCGTCCAGATGCAGAGAAGAAAGAAATGAAAACAATCACGTGAGTAGCAAAGTGCACATCCCCTGCAAGAGTTGAGTCTTTGGCACACCCTGTGCTGGCAGGTCCTTTGTGAAGAGGTAGCTCAGTGTCTCCATCCCAAGCCCGTGGTGGCATTCATGGGGCTTTTCCCCTATTAAAGCTGGTCAGCTCTGGGAGCAGCTCCAGCTCAGCAGGGGAGAGTGGCCAGCTCCATCCTGGGGGCTTGTGGGTGCTGGAGCAGGTTCTGCAGCTCCTCAGAGCCCCAGGCTGCCCTTGGCCAGCAGATGGCTGGGGACAGCACTCCTGGGCCACCACACTGGTTAACTGGCTCCCTCTTGTGAATAAAGCAGCCCAGAGCCAAGTGGGTGGAGGAGAGCAGTTGCATGAACATGTTTCCCTCAGGTTCTTTACCCTCTGCTGACCCCAGAGCTCCTTGGTGTATTTTTTTTGCAGTGCATCCTAGCATGTCCCTTTTGCATTCTGCTCTGGGGCAGCCGGGTTGTCCCACCTGCCAAACCTTCCCCACAGCCCCGTGACCTGGTTCTGCAGCCTCAAGTGCCTGTGAGCTCTGAACCAGCGGTGCCTGCCTGGCTTTGAGAGCTCAGCACAAGTGTGTGCCCCACCAAAAGCCCTGTGGGCACCCTGGGGCACCCCAGAACAGCGTCGGGGGCTGTGCTGACCCCTCTCTGCATCCTTTCAGGGGGAAGACGTTCACAACCCGTTAACGCTGGGGTCACTGAGGCTGCTGTGGAGGATGAAGGTTGGGGCACTTGCTACCCGATAATCGTAGCTTTTAATGTTGCACCTCTGTGGGCTCATAAGGAATTCAAGCAATCGGGGTCTGTTTGTACGACAGTTTGGGGAGTAATCTGCAGAAACGAGCTGTGCTTGCGAGGACTCGATCGTTCCAAGAAACAAAACCTTAATTCCAGTTTGATTGACTTAATTTCTTTTCTTTTTTAATTTTTTTTTTTCTTTTCAAGCTGTTTCGCTTTGCAATATGTTACCGGAAATAAGTTGCAGTATTTCTTACGAGAATAATGCAATATTAACTTGTTTTATTCTGAGTATTTGAGTTCAAAACTCCTGTATCTGAAGAAATACTGTTGGGGTTCATTAATAAAGATCTTTCTATCTTAAGGGGCTGTGGGACTTTGGCTTGTCACTGCATGTGGCCTTGCCCTGGAAGGGGTGTTTGGAGTCACAGGTGCAAGGAGGATAATTACTGTATCCCAAAGCCAATTCCTTCTGGTGGTCTCTGTCTTGGGGGGCTGAAGTGGGGGGTTGCTGTGCCCAGGTCTAGGAGCGAGCAGCCTTGTGTTAGGGAACTCCTGGGCTGCACAGAGCAGGATTCCCCTACCCTTAGCTTGTAATCTGCACCCTCATTCCCCCTGACAGGGAGAGGTCGGATGGGGGAATCTCTGTCTCCACGCTGATCAGCATAAAACCATCTGCCGTTGCTCATCAGGCCGTGGCTGGGTGCTGGGGAGGTCCCTGAGGAGGGAGGAAGCACAGGTCCCCAGGTCCTCTTTCCCCCAACAAGCAGAGTGGATGGTATCCAGTTAAGTGAAATAATTTATATAATTAGAAGACATTTTCATACAAAACCCCAGGCCTGGCCCCCAGACAGTGAGGGCAAAGTGGGGCAGGCTGGAAAATTACAAAGCACGCAGGAGAAGGGTGGTGAAACCCATCTCCCTCCTCCCTCTGTACACAAGCCACCTGGCAGGGCCAGGACACCGTCCCTCAGCACAGTTCCTAGCGATCAGGGCGCTGGACGCAGAACACTTTGGCTTGGTGGTCACCAGAGGTCGTCACCACAATGGAGGCATCCCTGTGGGGAGATAGGGCTCACAGACTGGGCTGGGGGCTTTGGGCATCTCTCACGAACCCTGAAGTCTCAGCATGCACCTGGGTCTGTCCCTATCCTTGGGACCAGACCCCAGGGGCACCCAAAGGAGAGACAGCTCGTGACTTGAGTTCCTGAGGCTGGAGGCACTGCCACCGCTGGTCCCTCCACCCATCAGCGAAGGGGTTTGGGGGTTACTTGCTCACTTGTTGACGGCAAAATCGAGGATTTCAGCTGAGTGCCCTCGGTATTCGCTGATCATCTTCCCTGAGCGGGCATCCCAGAGCCGCACAGCCCCATCCAGGCTGCAGGTGTAGACCACGGCTGAGCTCTCTTCCCACAGCAGCTGCACGATCCCTGACTGGGGCAGTAGGAGGCCACAGGGTGAGCACTGGGGACCCCCAGAAAGTCTCAGCTCCCTCCACATGCCCCCATCCCCAGTGCTGTCTGCATCCCCACAGGTACAAGAGCCAGTTAGAGGGCGGGTCTGCGGCTGCCTTAGGGGAAGCCCAAGGGGCTGAGGGAGAAGCACAAATTGGGAACTGGCTCCAGGAAAGCCCCTGGGCTCCAAGAGAGGTCTCGGATGGGCCACACAAAGACACCACCCCCCCTCCAGGCCTAGGGAGAGGGGGGTAGGGCAATACCTCGTGTTGGCACTTATGCCTCAGGCTCTGCGTGGAGAGGTCATAGATAGCCAACGTGCCATCCAGGTAGCCCACGGCAGCCAGTGGCATCCTGCAGAGAAGGGAACAGGCGTTATGTGGGCCTGGGGGAAGCAGAGATGGAAGTGCATGAAGGGCGAAGGTTGAAGGCGAACCCTATGCTGAGGGCTACAGTGTATCCAGAAGATGGGGGACAACACCCCAATCAGGAAGCACAGTGGTCCATCAGGCTATAGCCCAGAAACCCAACAAATTGTAGGGAGGACTGAGCAGCTGGGGTCCTTGTCCTCCGTGTCACACCCAAGTGACCTGGGATCTCCCCAGCCAGCTGAGGAGGATGGAGGTGACAAACGCAGCACAACGAGCTGGAGGGATGGAAATGTATCTGTTTGTAACAACCCCTGTAAGATACAGCACTGAAGAGGGGCTGTCCCCGGACTCACACATTACAGAAGCCCAGCGACTCCACCGAGTTGGACTCTGCCTCCTCACCCTCACCAGGGGGGGCCTTGGGAGCCATGTTCTCCATCCTGAATACACACACCACCTGGGTAGAAGGAGGCTGTTTAGTCCCCGCAGGGAGGGGAAGGAGACACCCAGTCACAGCGACTTCCCTTACCCAGGATCGTGCCTACACCCCCTGGACACCAAAGCCCGACCCCAAAACCTCAGCTCTTCGGAGCAAACAAGGAGGAACTTGCTTCTACCAACCCAGCGGGACCACCCAGCTACAAGTCCCACCAGCAGCTCGAAGCAGTTGCATTGGCCAAGGGCGTCTCCTGCTGGTTGTCGGTGGCCAGCACAGGCTGCTCAAGTCCAGCAGAAGCCCGAAACACCCAGAGACACCGGCCTGGCCCAGGACAGGGCTTCGGAGGCTGGTCCCCCAGGGCTCCTGGCTCTGCCCCCACCCACACAGACCCACCTTGCCCGTGGTGGAGTTGACAAGCTTGGCATGGCAGTCCACAGAGCCCGTCATGATCAAACTGCCGTCCTGGTTGCTGGCCACACATGTCAAGGGGTCCTGGTGGCCATCCTGGCCTGGGGAGCGAGCAGGAGAGGCATGAGCCCCATGTGTCCTCTCCACGGAGACCCAGTTGGCCTTGAAACCCACCCTCCTGCAGCCTCCACCTTCCCCAGCTCTGCCAGCACGCCAGTGGCAGAGGACAACCACATGTGGGGACAGGGAAATTCAGCACCGGTCTCCCTCCTGGCTTCAGAGGTGCCACCTCTCCACTCAGTCAGAGATCACAGCCCACTGGAAGGAGCCGTTCTCCAATTAGGGAGCACCCCAGGTGATTAACCTCTTCCCTACCTTTCAGGACATGCAGCGAGGTTCCCTGCTTCAGGTCCCAGATGCGCATGGTCCCATCCTCATACCCCACCACCGCTCGCTTCCCTGGGCAAGACAGAGATAGCGGATAGAAGCCAGAGCTCCCCCATCCCTCTGCCTCCCACTCAGCACAGACCGGCAGAAGTAAGAGGGCAGATGGTGGCAGCAGGATCTGTCACAGAGCTGGTGACATTCCCCACCCCGGACAGCCCCCTTGCCTCACCGTCAGGCAGGATCCTGCCACATGTGGCCGGGCATGCAGGGCCCTGGAAGGTTTTGCAGTCTCCACTAGGGATCTTCCACATCCAGGAGTTGCCATCAGCCGTGCCCGCCAGAAGGACGTGGGCTTGAGGGTGCCACTCCATCCACTGGGCAGAGAGGGACAGGCAGCGTCACGGGGGTGGTGTTGCCCCTGCCACCCAGATGCGTCCCTGCTGCCAGCCTACCAGCTCCCCACAGCACCAGCAGTGCCACTGCTCACCTCCAAGTCCCCCACCTCGAAGGACCACACTTCTTCCTTGGCATCCACCCGCCACACTTTGATAAGGCCAGACATGTCACCCGTGGCCACAAACATGGAGTCATGACTGAAGCCGGCACAGGTAACTGAGTCTTTGTGTCCTAGAGATTTCAGGGGACAGAGACTGCTCAGGCCAAGCTACAGAGAACGATCAAGACCCTGAGTGCAGCAGAACAACTGCTGGCGAAGAGCATGTCTGGAGAGATGTGGCTAGGAGGGGACACATCTGCTCATTCAGCCTTGAGCAGCTCACCTGAGCACTCGAACAGGAGCTCTCCATCGCTCACACGCCACACAAAGGCCTTGTCATCTTCCCCGCCTGTCACTGCCAGTGTGTTGGTCTTGGGGTCGAGGCTCACGCAGAAAACAGAAGCTTCACAGAAGAGTAAGGAGGGACTGCATGACTCAGACACTGCTCACGCCCCACCCAACGCTCCCAGGGGATGTAACCCCACACAGCGCTGGGTCTGGGTGGGATGTCGGCGAGCTGAACTCCCAGCCCAAATCACAGGAATCAGTTCTTCCCATAGGAAAGAATAGCACAGGCTGTCTGCCAAGCTCAGGGCTCGAAGCGCTTCTCTACTGGAGTGCAAGTTGGAAACGAGCGAAGCCCAAAGCGTCACAGCCCCGAGTTGTGACAGCTGTCCGAGGGACAGCAGCCTGGCAAAAACCTGCTGCACCCCCTTACTTTGGGGAAAGCCAGAGTGGGAGCAGGTCCTGAGGGGGACCCCAGCTGCTGCCTGTGCCCCCTGCTCACCTGAGTGGAGGGAGAACGTGACCTCGCTGTCGTCCTGTGCCTCCATGCCATCCTCCACTCCCTCGTCGTCCTCCGTCTCCCAAGCCTCAGCATCGGGCTCTTCCGCACCCTCATCATCGAAGTCCACATCCTCCATCTCGTCGGCCAGGTCATCTGCAGAGAGCAACGGAGCGCGGATCAGGAGGTGGTTCGGCCCTGCCAGGGTCGGCGGCTGAGGACACAGGGGCACCGGGGAGTGGACCGGGGTACGGGGCAGCGGGGGGGACGCGCGATCCCGATGCCGCTGCGACCGGTAGACCCGGAGCAGAGAAGCCGCAAAGGAGCGGGGAGCGACACAGCAAGAGGCCGCAGGCCAGGGGGGAAGGGAAGGGAACGGGCCAGGACCCGCGGCCGGGCTCGACGCTGGGGCGGAGCGGGCCCGGTGCCCCCGTGGGAACCCCCGCAATCTCTAGCCGGGGCGCGGCGCGGCGCGCTGTCTCACCCGGCCCGGGCGGGCCCAGCTCCACCACCTCGATGATCTCCTCGTCGCCGTGGAAGCCCAGCTCCCCCGGGCCCTCCACGGGCTCCATGCCGGCCTGCCCGCGCACCCCACCCCGCCACCACCGCCGCTTCCGCCGTTCTCTCCGCCCTGGCCAATCCCCGCCCGCCGCCCTCTCGCCTCAGCCAACCTCGACCCGCGTCCTCACCCGGGCCCCACCCCTTCCTCCAGCAGGGTCTGTCGACCCCGCCCCGCGCGGTGCTCTCTGGGAGCTGTATTTTCTCTTAGGCCGCCAGAGCAGCGTCGCGGCCCGGCAGCCCCCGCGCGGCGGACTGCAGCTCCCGGCATGCAGCGGGGCTGCCGCACACCCCACCATGGCGGCGGCGCTCGGCAGACTGCGCGGTAACAGCGGGCGGGCGAGCGAGCGAAGGGAGCGGCCCCGGGGCGGGGGGGGATCGGGAGCGTCCCGTCGCCACCCTCACAGTGCGGCCCTGAGGCCTCCAACACGCACCCCCGGGGCGCTCCTCGGCCCGGCCCGGGTGAGGAGGGGTCTCGGAGCCACGCCCGTAGCGCCCTTGGCCCCGCCCCCCAGAGGAGATGTCTTACAGCCACGCCCCTGGCGTGCTTGGCCACGCCTCCTCTGCATTGGCCACGCCCCGCATGGCTCCTGTCCCGCCCCCCAGCGCCCCCTGCCGCCGGGACAGAGGTTGAGCCCAGGGTCAAGGCCAAGGGCAGGGCAGGAGCCTCAGGCCGGATCCCCACACGCTGCCCCATGGCCACCCTTCCCTAACGCCTCTCTCCCCGCAGGGCTGCTGGCAGCGGGTCCCGCCAGGCCCTGGGGGCAGCCAGCCCCCCTGGGCACACAGCTTCTGGGGCGGAACTGCCACCAACCAGCGGGACCACGGTCCAGCCCGGAGCCCAGAAGTGGGGGGCTCCCCGAGGGGGTGGAGTACATCCCCACGCGCAAGGCCAAGAACCCGATGAAGCCGGTGGGGGTGGCCTGGTGAGTGCTGGGGGGGGGCAGGAGAGGCTCAGCATCAGGGGGCTCCTCTGGGGTGGGATGGGGCATCTCAGGGGGCTGCAGCACTGAGCAGTGGGGCGTCTGTGCCACCCCAGGGCCCATGTGTCCCTGTTGACTCTCTCCATCTCCATCTCTTGGCCTGGCTGTCCTGCAGGGCCATCGGGTTGCCCTCTGGCATCATCCTCTTCCTCCTGGCCAAGCGGGAAGTGGACAAAAACCGTCTGGAGCAGCTCAAAATCCGCCGTACGATGATGGAAGCCAACCAGGGCGAGTACGAGACAGAGCGATACAAGAGGGTGGTCAGGGAGGCATAGCCGGGCTGCCCCCAGCCTGGCACCATGCGGACACCAGCCCCATGGGACGTGTGGCACTGGCACCTGCCCTCCCTGCCCAGGCAGTGGGGTGGTTGTGGGGCTGGACAGGGACAAATAAATCTGGTCCTGGTGAGTGGAACACCTTGGTGCAGCTGCAGTCTCTCTCTCAGCCCTCAGCCCTGGGCTCTGCCTGCCCCCACAGCAGGGGGGCAACTGCTCTGCAGCCGGGGTTCTGCCTACATGGGCAGGGGAGTATGGGCTGGAGGGGAGGCCAGGCCTGGATCAGCTCGACCTTGTATTTTCCACCCCGAAGCGGCGTTTGCGCTGCCCCAGGCTGCAGCCCCCGCTGAGGCTGCCCGCAGGCTTTCAGGGGAGTTGCCACAACATTAAGACAGGGACCATCTGGAAAATTAAAGTGTTTTATTTAGCAACTTTGTCCACATCTGTGGCTGCAGGGTCTCTGCAACATGAGCTCTGCCACAGGGGTCCCAGCTGCCCCTCTGCCCACACCGGGCACTGCTGCAGCTCATGGTGGGGGGCATGGCTGGAGCCACATTTAAGGCACCAAGTGAATAACGTTGACTGGGCTCTGCCAAAAAAATCCCAACACAATCCTGGCAGATGCTGCCAGCTCCCTGTGCCCAGGCAGGACTGCGGTGCTCCGCTGCCAGCCCAACACAGACCTCAGTGCACAGTGCCAAGGCCGGGCACTGCCTAAACCCGCAGCTGGTTCCCCCAGCTGCCCCTGGAGGCTTATGGGTGGGGGGTCAAGGGAAGCCCTTTTCTTAGCAGCCTACAGGTAGGGATGCTGAAGCATTAGGAGTCACTGTAAGCAGCCGTATTCTGTACAGAGGCCAGAGAAGGGGCTGAGGGGCAGTGGGGGGGCCAGAAGGGGTCCCAAGGCTAATCCCGGCCCACGATCTGCAGGAGGAAGGTGAAGATATAGATGATGTCTGTGTAGATGGTGAGGGCACCGTAGATGTACTCCTCGGGGCTTATTGTGTTCTTCCTGTTCCCCAGCACAAGTTGGGTGTCATAGGCAAGGAACTGGGGGGACAGAGGGTGTGTCAGGCAGGGACTGGGGTGGGGGCAACCTGCCTGACACCCTCTGCCCACCCCAGCCATCAACTCACCAGGGTGAAGGCGATGGCGCCAATAGCGGCATACAGCATGTGGAGCCAAGGGACCTGCGTGGGGAAGGGGACGCGGGCAGGGTGAGCTGGGTGCCGGCAGGCAGCGGGCAAGGCAGGGCAGGTCCTGCCCGCACCTGGATCCCAACAAAATGCTGATGCCAACACACCCTCTCCTGCAGGCAAGCTGCCTCTGCTGCAGCCAGCACCATGCCCTACATCCCGGCAAAGGGGGACAACCCCAACCCCCCCTGCCCGTACCAGCCCTGAGGACACCCAGCCAAGGAGACCCATGGCATCCCGCAGCCCCTCTGACCCCCCCACTCACATATTTGAAGGAGAGGACGATGGCGGTGATGATCCCAGTCACCATGACCACGATGCCCAGCACACAGAAGAGCCCCGTACACGATGTAAAATCAACCTGCAACGGGGGGGACACACACGTGTCATCTGAAAGCCTGGGGTGTCCCCACCACCCGGCTCCCCACCCTGACCCCCCACCCAGGGCAGGGCAGGGCACGTCCCCTCCTCACCTTGGTCTGGAAGCAGAAGACGGTGACAACGATGGCCACGATGGCAGTGATGAGCATGGCGATCAGGACGGCTTTGGTCTGGTACATGCTGCGGATGGAGGGGACACCAGAGTCACCCCATGCTTTGGGAGCTCCCTGCCAAGGGGGGTGTTGGTGACCCCCCCATGGCCCCAATCCCAGGCAGGGACCCTGCTGTCCCCAAGCCCAGGGAACAGGGGTGTCCCCTGGCCACCTTTCATTTTAGCCAGCCATGCAGGAGGGAACAGGAGGAACCCCAGCTCCTGTCACCACAGGGTCCCCAGGACATACCTGGCAATTGTCCCTGTCATCAGCCCCATGGCCAACGTCTGCAGGAGAGAAGGGCGGGCTCAGCAGGGCAGGGGCACCGGGGAGTCAGGTTTACTGCTGGGGGCAGTTCCTGGCTGCCCCCAGCCTGCCCACGTGTCCCCCATCCCTCCCAGCCCACCTGGGGAGCTGGGGTGCCATGGGGGCACCCAAGGGCCCCCTTACCAGCCCCAGCCCACTCACAAAGATGCTCAGCAGGATGATGTTCCAGGGGAAGCGTCTCCTGGGGACAAAACCAGAGAGGTGAGCCATGTCATGTCCCCCTGGTTCCCAACCCCCAGGGACAGCCCCAGGCAAGGACCCCTCCCGATGCCCAAAAACCCCCCACACCCACCCCACGGGTCCCAGCCACCAGTGACTCACCGGGGACCCTGGCAGCAGGCCAGCACCACGTAGGTCACCAGGAACACAGCGCTGCAGAGAGAGACGGTGGGTGTCAGCCCTGGGATCCCTTTGGGCTAGGAGGCTGCGATTGCGGGGTGCCAGCTGCTGGAGGGCACCCCAGAGGGGCGCGAGCTGGGGACTCCCTACTCACTATGAGGCGTAGTAGATGGCAACGTTCCTCTGGACAAAGGAGCGGACGGGGGAGCTGCGGGATGAGAGGGATGAGTGTGAGGGAGGGGGGACAGCAACTACTGTGCCCTCGGGACCCCCCAATGGGGGACATAGGGCCAGGCTTCCCCCTTTTTTGGGGCAAAGATAAGGAGGGACGCCCCAACTCACACGAAGGTGAACACAGCAATGATTCCCACTGTCACCAGCAGCTGTAGGGAGATGATGGCGTAGACCTGCGAGAGACAAGGAACAGTCAGCACCTGGCCTCCCACCTGGCGGGTGCCCCCCCACCCTGACGGGTGTCCCCGACCCCCAGGACTTGCCTTGCGGATGAAGGTGTGTCGGACCTTCTTGTCATCCCAGTCGGTCGATGGGAAGCGGGAGCTGTCTCCAATGACATCATCACCTGCAGGGGGGGACACCCCTCAGAACCAGGGCGGGCTGCACAACCCCCTGCAGCTCCCCTGATTCTAGTGTCCCCCCAAAAAAATACTCCAAGGTGCCCCCACTTACCGAACCGAATAGGCATGGTGGGCATGGCCATCCCTGGCTGGGCGTACCCCCCTGCCACAGGGTACCCCCCTGGCTGAGAATACCCCCCTGCTGCAGGGTACCCCCCTGGCTGTGGGTACCCCGCTGCCGCAGGGTAGCCCCCCGGCTGTGAATACCCCCCAGCATAGTGTGGGGGCTGGGGGTACCCCCCTGGAGGTGGGGGATACAGGGGGTTCTTGTCATCGTACGCGGGCGGCGCGTTGGGCTGCGCCATGCCGGCTCCCTGTGTCTCTCACAGGCACCTGGAGGGGAGAGAAGATGGGGGGGTCATCAGCAAAGGTCCCTCTCCCCGGGCAGGTCGTGTCCCCAGCAAGCAGAACCACAGGTACAAGGACACAGGGGACAGTGGAGCCACAAAACCTCCCCCTCCCACTTTAACAGTGGCTTTTAGTTAATAAGGACAAGCTGGCCTCAATGCCAGAGGGTCAATGAGAGGTGAGTGACGCTCCCACTGTCGTTCGGCCAGGGCCACCCGCATTCCTGCGCCCTGAGTCCCCGCGTCAGTGGCCAGCCACGGGCAGGGCACGGCCACGCGCTGACTCGAGCAGCAGTGGGGACGTGACCTCTCCAGCCTCTGGAGCCCACCCTGCCAGCGCCGGAGGGCAGGGAGCACACCCCTGCACCCTGGCTGGTCTCTGGCTCCTGCTGGCACTGCCCTGGGAGCAGCACCACCCTGACCGCTGCCTGGGATGGAAACCCTGGGCCTGATCCTGATCCCATCCACACAGACCCCACTGCTCCACCCCCTGCTCTGGAGGTGCCCCCCATCAAGCAGCCTGGCAGGTCATTTGGTGGCTCCAGCATCCCCCCAGAGAGTTACAGGACAAAAGTGCCAGCCGCATCACTTGGGAGGGAGGCAGACACGTTGGCGGGGAGGGAAACCAGGACCCCTCGGGGCTGAGCTCACCCCCTTGACCACGTCGAGCCCCCTCGAAGAGCCCCCAGCAGCTGCGAGCAGCCAGCCCAGGCCCAGGGCCAGCCGCTGGGCTTGGTCCCAGGAGGAGGAGACGGAGGAGGAGGAAAGCAGGATCTCCAAGGCCAGGAAAACAACAGCGCTGCCAGGAACCGGTGCCAGACCTCCACCCGCCTGCTGCCCCCCTGGCGCTGGCACCGGGGACGGCCACTCCAAGCCCCAGGCAGGTGCGTTACCCCTGCCTGCAGCCGTGACGTGACCCAGGGACCGTCCCCGGGAAGGGACCAGAATCTGCCCCCAACCAGCAATGGGCTGGGAGGAGACCGTGTGCTTCCTCCAGCATGACGCCAGCGCTTCCTGCAGCCAGGCTGGGCAGACAGCCGTGCTGGGGGGGGCACACCCGGGCCAGCTATGCCAGGGAGCGGCTCAGCGTCCATCCCTCCTGCCATCCGTCTGCCCCAGACACAGTAGAGCTCCCATAGCCCCACTGCCCTTCGCCATGGCGATGACTACAGTGCTGAAAATAACCTGCATGGCAGTCACCACCCCAGCCAGGAAGTTTTGCTTTTGCTGCTCCACAGTTTCCCAAAAAGCACCTGGTGCTCCCTGGCACCGCCTTGTCTGCAGGGCCAGGGAGGGAAGGGCCCAAAATTGGAGCCTGACCCCAGGAAAACCCCTGTGACTGGCACCAGTTAGTGGGGGGACTGGAGTCCATGGGAGGGCACCCAAGCATTTCAGGAAAGCGGGGTGTCTCTGAGCAGCACATGGATTCTGGGGAGTCCCACCCGTGCCCATGGCCAGCAGCCTGTGGCAGGGGTCCACTGGCTGCCCCAGCCCCTCCTGTCCCCATCGCAGCAGGGTGGCCTCAGGGGCTGGGAAGGAACCAGCCCAACGGGTCCCTGCGGCTGCCGCACCCAGGGAGGCCGTCAGCTCCCCACACCCTCCCTGACACTCCAAGCCGGGGCACAGCAGTGCCCCGAACACAGAGATCACCTGCCATGGGGCCACCCGGACCGACCCGGTGGCCCCGGCGTGACGTGCCGTCCCTGGGAACAGGGTGCTGCTCTGCGCTGGCACCATGACTCAGCACAGATAAGGTGCACGTGGCAGGGACCTGGGGTGCAAACAGCTGCCACCCCCAGCATGGCCCCACAGGTGGCACAGGCAGTGTCCCCACTGGCCACCCCAGCATTCCTGACAGGCTCAGGACCCTGTCACCAGCTCCACGGGGACCCTGGGGTGCCAAGGGCCACCTTGTGGGGGGACCAGGGTTTGGTATGGGGGCCATGGCTCCCACTTTCCCTGTGGGTCCCTACAGTGAGGCTGCCTGGGAAAGCATCTGACTTCCCAGAACAGCCTGGAAGGTCCCATCAGGACAACATGGGCTGGTACAGCACAGCATGGTTTCGTAGGGCAGAGCTCAGTACAGCACGGCTTGGTACAGCACGGCACAGCCTGGTACAGCACAGCCTGGTACGGCACAGCTCCTCCACACAGCATGGCACGGCTCGGTACGGCACAACTCAACACAACACAGCTTGGCCTGGCTCAGCCCAGCCCAGCTCGACAGGGCTCAGGCCGGGATGGCGGGGGGGGGGTCAGCACCGCCCACCCAGGCCGGGTTCCCCCACTGCCAGCCCTAACGCCGCTCACGCAGGACTAGAATTTGCAAGACCTCAGCATCGCCGCTGCGACTCTGCTCCCCTTCTGAGCCCCCTCCCGGGACACAGGGGCGTGTGACAGGGGTGTCCTCCTGTGCCAAAGCCCAGGCGCCCCCACACCACCCTTCCGGAAAACTGGCCCCAGTCCTACAGCAGGGTCCCGTTCGTGGGGGTTCTGTCACCTCGCGTCCCTGCCCGCGGGACCTCGCTCTGTCCCCGCTCCCCTCGCCGCGCAGGACCCCTCCCCGAAGTGCCCCCACCCGCGTCGGGGATGGGGGTGCGGGGAATCGCAGCGCGTCCCCGCTATTCAGGGATCGGCCTCCTACCCTCGTCCGGTTCCCACCGCCTTCCGGGACGCTCGGTCCGCTACTGGGACACCCTACCACCAGCTGTGGCACCGGAGGTGGCCGGTACAGGGCGGGTAAGGAGGGGTGAGGGCGGGGGGAACAGGGAGGACAGCCGGCCGGGAGGGTCTCCATAACTCACCCTCGTCAGAGGCCCCACACGGGAACTGGGAGCGGCGGGCGGTGCGG
The DNA here is from genome assembly GCA_013399365.1 of Pampusana beccarii. Taxonomy (NCBI): domain Eukaryota; kingdom Metazoa; phylum Chordata; class Aves; order Columbiformes; family Columbidae; genus Pampusana; species Pampusana beccarii. The sequence goes on along the minus strand of VWYH01072609.1, from coordinate 788,872 downwards.
AGCAGATCCGGGCCGCCCTACCTGCTGCGCGCTGCTCCGCCGGGCTGCGGCCGAGACGAGACGAGCCGGGACGGGACGGCCGGGGCGGGGGAAGGCACCGCCCGCCCCCTCGACCCCCGCCTCCGGCTGCGCCCCCCCGCGGCAGCTCCGCGCCGCTGCTCCCCGGAGGGGCCGGGTCAGCCGGGGGCGGAGTGCGCCCCCCGTCTCCTGTCGCTCCCCGGCACAGACCCCTGACCCCCGCCCGCCGAAGGGGGCCCCAGCCGCCCCCCCGGGATCACCTTCTTGACGTCTCTGACGTCACTTCTCCACGCAGTGACGTCAGCCGAGGGGACACCCTTTACGGTAACGGGGTGGAGGGAATCCCCTTCTCTCTGCCGGTGACGCACTCGGTGTCCCCCTCCCCGTCTCCGGATCCCGCGGCAGTGACGCGGCTTGACCAGCAGGGGGCGCGCCGAGCGCGGCGGGGGCGTGTCCGGGGCGGTAGCGTGACGCGGTGGGAGGGGGCGTGTCCGGGCGGCATGGCCGCGGGGCGCGGGGNCGCTGCGCGGCGGGCGGTGGTGGCCGTTGTCCGCCGGTTGGGGGCCGTTTGCCTGCGCCGCTGCCTGCCCCTCCGCCGCCTCGCCCGCCGCGCCGCCGCCACCCTCATGGCCCTCGCCGGCCCGCTGCTGTTCCGCGTGGGGTGAGTGTCCGCCGCTCCGGTAACGGACGCCGGGTCCGCCCGCCTTTGTTCTGCCTCCGTCAGGAAGGGCCCGTCCTTTCCCGCTTGTGCGGAGCTCCTCGGGGAGGGACCGGGCCAGCGTGGTGTGCTCCGGTCCTGCTGGCACGGAGAGGCCGGGCTGCGGGTTTTGGGGTCAGCCCGCAGCGGGTACTCAGCCCTCCCGGGCCGGAGGGGCGAGGGCAGGCGGTGTCAGCCCGGCTACCGGGGGTGCTTCTCAGGGCCGGGAGTTAGCCATCGGCTCCCCCAACACGGTAGCGGTCACCCTCGGATCTGACATCCTTCCTCCGGGGATCCTTCTCTCGGGTCTACTCATTAACCCGCGCTGGCCGTGACCCTGGTGCCCAGTGCTGGCAGGAGCCCCCGCCCCCCGGCTTTGGACTTCCACCCCCCACGGATGCCGGGAAGCCCCGGCTCCTACCGGAATCCCTCTCTGGTGTACCTGCCGGGGTCAGCGGGAGGATGTAACCACCCGGGAGGATGCTCTCGGCCCGCGGTTGGGCTTTGCAACCTGGGGCTTTGCGTGTCCTTCACAGCACCAGTCCCTGTCCCCACACCTGAAACACTGCTGTATAAATAGGGTGCTCCTCCTGAGCCCCCCGGCCCGCGCCTGTTGCACTCCTGCGTGGCACATGCTGCATTTCTCACTTCCCTTTTCCTCGGCCCGTTCTGCTGCCGCTTCCCTCTTCCCTGCAGTTGTGACACCCAGGGAAGGCCCTCGGAGCAGGGTCAGCCCTGGGCATGGCCCCCCAAGGGCAGGAGGGTACAGCCAGTGATGCCCAGCAGCCAAAGCGCTAATGCAGGCAAAGCCCTCAGGCTCCAGCCCTTTCGAGTGAGCAGAGCCCTCCTGGACAGATGGATGGACAGATGGATGCCACCACAGCAATGCCCACCCCACTGGTGCTTGCTGCCCAGAGCAGCTGAGTGGGGACCTAACTGGGGAACCAGTTCTGCCCTTACTGCAGATCTGGGGCAGGGGGAGGTTACTCCACCTCTGGCCCCCTCGTATGGGAAAGCGACCCCATGTGTGTCCCCCGACAGGGGTCTGGGCGCTGCCTTGGGTTGGCTGCCGCTAACGCCGGGGTTTCTGCCCTCCCCAGGTACAGTCTGTACTCCCGCACACGACTCGGCTACCTCTTCTACCAGTGGCAGGTGAAGAAGGCCCGGGAGCGGTACCCACAGGGTCACTCGGTACCCCAGCCCTGCCGCTTCCCTGGTGAGTCTTGGTGAGCCACCCCCACCATGACCCCATCATGTCCCCCACGCTTTGGGGTGGGGAGGGGTTGCCATCCCCAAATTGCCCAAAGTGTGTTTCGCTGAGAACTTGATTTAAGATGTGGGGAGTTTTGCCTGCCCCCCCCCCACCTTTCCCAAGCCAGAGTGTCATGCCCTGATGTCTGTCTGTCCCTCCCGCTCCAGGGGTGAAAATCCTGCCCATTCCTGTGCTCTCCAACAACTACAGCTACCTGGTCATTGACACTGGCTCCAGCCGGGCAGCCGTTGTTGACCCTTCTGACCCTCTGGCTGTGCAGGTGAGAACCCCTTGGCCCCCCCGACCACGTGTTTGGGTGTCTCCAGGAGAGGGGGGTTCTCTGGCTTTTTTGGGGAGCAGAGGGGGCAAATCTGCTCCTAATCTGCAACCCTAGTGCTTGGGGCAAGGTTGGAGGGATGGTGGGGCTCATCTAGCACCTGGAGAGCTGGGCAGGGACGAGATGGGGATTTAGGGGAGACCAGTATTTGGGGTCTGTCCCTGTCCCCACAAATCTCTATGTGTGTCCCCCCCCAATTCCCAGGCTGCCATTGAAGAAGAGGGGGTGATGCTGGAGGCCATATTCTGCACCCACAAACACTGGTAAGGGGCAAGTGGGGGCCCTGGGAGGGTTGGTGGATGCTGTGGAGGGTGCCCCCGCTGAGGTGACCCCCATCGCTACCCTATGTGAGATGAGGGGACATGTTTGGGGACACTGACCTCCCTGTCCACAGGGACCACAGCGGGGGGAACGCGTCGCTCCGTCAGCGGCACGGCTCCTGCAAGGTGTATGGCAGCTCCCTCGATGCCATCCCGGAGCTCACCAAGTAAGTCCTGCACCCCTATGGCTCTCACAGCACCTCTGCAAATTTGAGGGGTGGATGCTTTACCCGCAACCACCACTCTCTGCTCCACCCACCCACCGGTCCATCCCCCCAGTACCACATTGCCCTCCGAATGGGCAGATATCTGGCAGGGCCGTGACACTAGTGCACTGAGGAGGTGTTGCATGGGGAGGTGGGGGTTTTGGGGTGCTGGGTGGGGTGGGGGGTACCCTGACAATGCACCCCTCTGCCCGGCATAGCCCGCTTGCAGACAGGGAGAAGGTGAGCGTGGGCTGCCTGACCTTCGAGGCGCTCACCACACCTGGCCACACCGTTGGCCACATGGCATATGTGCTGGACGGGGGGCCCTTTGGTGGCCCTCCCTGCCTCTTCTCTGGGGACCTCCTCTTCCTCGCTGGCTGTGGTGAGTGTGCCCAACCCCAGACTTGGGTGGCTAGGGGGGAAAGGGGAAGCCCATCCTGAGAAGGGCTTGGGGGGTCCCCACAGTCCACCCCTTGTGATGGGTGGTTTTGTGGGGGTCCAGGCAGGCTGTTTGAGGGCTCCCCTGAGACCATGCTTGCCTCCTTGGATGTAGCCGTGGGCTTGGGTGAGGACACACTGCTGTGGCCAGGTGAGTGTCTCCAACAGTGGGGCAGAGTTGGTGGTGTTCCCCTCTAGCCCCCACCACCTTGCTGGGGAGCCAGGTGAGGGCAATGCTAAGGCGTATGGGGTCCCCAGGGCATGAGTACGCGCTGGAGTGCCTGACCTTCGCCAGCCTCCTGGAGCTTGACAACCCCGCGCTGGAGCAGAAGCTGCAGTGGGCAGCGCAGCAGCGGCAGGAGAAGAGGAGCACGGTGAGGCTGGGGGATGTCCCTGGCTGCAGCCCCCCCACCCCAGCACCCTCTTGCATGGCAGGGGATGGGGGTGCTGCAGGGGGCTCCCAGCTCCCTGCCAGGGGGTGCTGCCTCCGGCGGGGGGGCTGAGCGGCTGTCTCCGCAGTGCCCCTCTACGCTGGGGGAGGAGCAGACCTACAACCCCTTCCTGCGGACCCACCGGCCGGAGCTGCAGGCAGCGCTGGGGCTGCAGCGGGGTGGGGGAGAGCACCCCGACGCCTTCCGTGCCCGTGTCCTCAAGGAGGTGCGGAGGCGCAAGGACCTCTACAAAGCCACCTAGACTCCTCTGCCTGGACACCCCCTTTCCATGGAGCCAGGTGCTGCTCAGGCACGGGGGGACCAGAGACTGTGGTTTGTTTTGCTGTGAATCTCCCACCTGGGGTGCAGGGTTGGAGGGTAGGAAGAGTGGACCTCCTTCCATGTGGGCACCCTGTGAGTGATCCCTGCCTTTGCTCCCCCAGATTTGGGGGTCACCAGCTGTAATGTAGAAGCACCTCGATTCCCTTTCTGGGGGTCCATAACCCTCAACCCCACTGCCGAGGCTGTAGGGACAGCTCCAAGGGCTTTTCCTATCCCCCTCCTGTTTTTCTGGGAGCCCTCAATTTTAGCCCCAGCACTCAGGGAGTCCCCCACTTCCCCTGGCAGCCCCCAGTGCTGTGCATCTCCTTTGGGGTGGGGCTGGGATAGAGCCAGAAAGGCGGGGGGGAGGGGGCAGTACTACCTCTAGGCAAGGGGTTCTTCTCCAGCACCCCATGCTTGGTGCCAGAGCCCCCCCGCCATACACACAGTGGATGGGGCCATGGGATCACACTGCTGGGGTGCAGGGGCATGCTGCTGTACTGGGGACTGAAGCCCCCTCACCAATCGCCCAAAATAAAAGACTGGGCCGGGTTTACTTCTGCTTGGCCTTTTCCTCAGGGGCTGGTGCCCCTCCCGCGTGAAATCCCGCTGCGGGGTCGTTGCCCCTTTAAGAGGCGGGGCCAGGCCGTTGCTACGGAAACCGCTGGGGCGTTGAGGGGGCACCCGGATCCGGACCGGGCAGGTCTGGGGGCGCCCGGGGGCTGGGGCGGCTATTGTGGGGGGAGGTTGAGGGTTCTTGGGGGTCCGTGGAGGAGGCTGACGGGACGACAGGGGCTGGGGAGCTGCAGANGGTCGCTGTGGGCACCGGGGTTGTACCGGGGTTTGGGGGAGTCATGGTGCCGCCTCACCTGGGGATCCGGCAGCGGGAGCCCCCAGGTGAGACATGGAGCCCCCCGCCGAGTGCCAGCAGCAGACACCAGCCCTGACAGCGGCAGCTGCCGAGCTCCTGAGCCTCATCGGTGGGTGCCCCCCCAGAGCTGTGTCCTGGGGGTACGGGGCCGGGGGGCCGGGTCGTGGGGGCTTGAGCCGGGTGAACGGTGAGAGGCTCAGCCCGGCCTGCGCGGTGGGGGGAGCTGGGGCAGGAGCGCCCTGGGCCGGGGTGACGGTCCCTCCGGGCAGGGCTGGAGGAACTGGAGTGCTGCCTGTTCGCCGAGACGCTGCAGGTGGTGGCAGCGGGGGACAAGGCGGGGGGCCAGTGGTGGGCAGCAGCCCGGTGGGCACCTTACAAGCGGGCGGGCGAGCCGGTGCAGAGCTGCTTCCTGGTGCAGGCTGGCTCCCGCAGCAGGCAGGATGGCGTGCCCTGCTCCAGCACCCTCAAAGGTGAGCCGGGGGTGGCATGGGGTGTCCCCTCCCTTCCCGGGGCTGGAGCATCCCGGTCCCACCAGCCCCAGGGCTGGGATGTGGGGCACTGCTGCAATGCCAGTGGGATGAGCTGAGCGTCGCTCTGCTCTGCTCTGCTCAGCCTATGTGACCCCGCAGCTGGAGACCCTGGAGCAGGAGGAGCAGGAGCACCTGCAGGTGACCAGTGTGGTGGTGGCATGTCCCTTTCCCCGTGTCCTGCCTCCCTGCCCTGTGCCAAGGTCGCTGTGGCCAGCCTGGTGTCCCCTCCCTGGTTTGGACAACACTTCTGTCCCACCAACCTGGTCCTCTTCCTCTGCTCTGGGGTGGTAGCTGGACTGGGGAGTTTCCCACAATGCATCTGGCAGGATACCCTGGTTGACAAGGGTGCAGGGTTCTGCCACCTCAGACAAGGAGTGCCCTGGCTTTACCTCCCCACCCTGTGCCCCTTATTTCTCCTGCAGCTTAGAGCACACCCTGTAGAGAGGAGGACCCACATAGTGAGCCACCAGCATGGGATGACTGTCACCAAGACGCTCCAGGAGGGAGAGGTGAGGCTGAGTAGCATCTCTCCCCTCTGCCCCCGAGATGAGGCACATCCTGAGAGGGGGGTGCATGACTGGCCTTTCCCACCCAGGGGTACCCCGAGGCTCCAGGGGGTGGCATCTCTAGGGGACGTGGGGCTGTGGCTGTCTCACAAGCTGGCCATGTATCTCTGCAGGGAGAGCCAAAGTGCCAGAGCTTCTCCTACAGCTGTGATGAGGTGCGGGGGCTGCTACTGGAAGGTGCCAGCGTCCTGTTGCTGCGGGTGCTGGCGTGCCAGCAAGCAGTGCCTCCCGGCCTCACCTTCCCAGCCATTGACACCGAGGGCCACCTCTGCACCTCCAGCTACGTGAGCTGCCAGCCGGGGGCGTTCAAGAGATGGTGGGGTCTGGGTCAGGTTGGGGGTGCCGGAGTGTGATGCAGGAGGTGGTGGGTGAGCAGTGTGGATGACAGCATGGGGAAATATGGGGGTGGCACCTGGGGGCAGCAGGGGTGACTCTGGGATAGGAGTGACCCCTGGCTGTGACCCCGCAGTGTGCCCTGGGCATCCAGCAGCAGGCGGTGGGCTTGACGGAGGTGGAGGTGTTTGTGATCGAGCAAGCTGTGCACACCAGCTCGGGTGTCTCCACTGTCTGGCAGAGCAGCTTCCTCCCCAGCGGGTACGGGCAGGGGTCTGGCCAGGGGCACCCCCAGCCCTGCCAGCCTGGCGGGGACTCAGGATGGGGTCACGAGCTCTTCTCCCTGCAGGCATTTGGCCCGGCGGGTACAGGTTGGCTGCCCAAGGCTGTTGCTTCTGCAGGATGAGTCTGTCCTTGGCGAGATAGGAAATGACAGGGGTAAGCTTGTGTCCAGCAGCACGGGCAGCCCCTGCCCGCTGTCTGGCAGCACAGTGAGGAATGCCCTGCTCTGCCTTTTTGCTGCCAGGTGGGGTCAAGCCCCAGCCCACCTTCCCCAAACAGCCCCTGGACTGGGAGGAGGACATCCAGCTGTGCTCCTGGTTCCTGGACCAGAAGGTGAGATTGGGGGGCCACGAGGCTGTGTCCCAGCAGGGTCTCCCCTGGGGACCCCAGGGGACACAGTGGGAATCAGGCTGGTCAGCATCCCCCAAGCTCCTCAAGAGGACCCAGGCATCCCGTTCCCCCGCTGCGGTCATGGTGGCTGCAGGGGGGACATCGGTGGCTGTGCCCACCTTGTCCACTCCACCACAGGAGGAGCTGGAAGCGTCCCACGCCACCTATGTCCGGCAGCACCCCGAGCTCCCGGCGCTGCTGGCTGACTTCCTCCAGGCCTTGCTCCTTCAGCAACCCCACGACCCCATCTCTTTCGCCGCCCAATTCTTTGCCCCCTTTGCCCGCCACCTCCCCCCCGGGACACCCTTTGCCTCTGCCAGGGCTGCCAGCCCCCCGCCTCACCACCCTCCAGATAATGGGGAATAAAGCTGCCAGTGCTGCCTGTCCAGGCTCGTTCACTTCGGGGAAACTGAGTTGGGGGGGGCAGGGGGATGCTGAATTTCGTGCTAACCCCCACCCCACATGAGTCTGGGTGGGATCCTGTCCTCCTCCCAGCTGTACTAGCTCTTACTTGAGGTGGGGGGTGCCTGGGACATACCCTGGGGCAGGGCCAGACTGGAATCTCTGTGTCTGCCACCACCCCACATCCCCCTGGGGGCAGAGCCCCGATGCCCACCTCTCTGTGGGGCACATCACGGTGGCAGAGGGGTGCCCCAAGTAGCAGCCAGTACTATCCAGGCACCCACAGGCGAACCTGGGGTGCTCCTCCTCCCACCTCCACAGCCACAAGGGTCCTGGGGACTTGGTGCCTTGCTTTTGTGGGGACAGCCTGACCTGACATGATGCTGAGCTGAGGTGAGGGTCCCCCCAGCCGGGTGTGGGGTGAGCACCCTGCACCACAGAGCCTGCCTGGCTGGGCGCTCCCCCCTGCTGCTGAGGGTACATTTTGATCTGCTCAGGCACTTGTGCAACACACGCCTGCTTCCTCCTCGCTCCCACTCCTCTGGCCTTTCCCCTACTCCCATGGGGCCAGCCCTCCCTCCCTCCCCACCCTGCAAGACACTGTCCCCTGTCCCCACAACCACCCAAAGGAGCAGAACCCCTGGCATGTGAGGGAGGGTGACACGTGGGCACGTTCCCACAGCCCTGGGCACGCTGGTGTGTGCATGCCAAGGGGAGGGAGGCGCTAGGTCCCCCCGTCCTGGCACAGGGTGGGGGAACTGAGACCGTGCACATTCATAGCACCCACCCCCCCCAGGCAGGGCCTCTTTCCCAGCCTAGGTCAGCAAGTGGGGAAGGAGAACTTCCTCCTCCTCTTCTCCTCGGGGGGGCAACCGGGGGGTCCTTTAAAAGCTAGGCAGTGGGTGTTGCACCTAGTGTCAAGATCAGGGTTCCCCAGCACGAGGTTGGGTCCAGACATGGCATCGTTGGAGCCAGGTGAGCCCCATGACACTTGGGTCCCCCCACACCTCCCTTCCTCCCCTAGGCTCCCTTCATGCTGCCCTGGGACTCCTGGCTCTGCTTTCCCACCCTGTGGGCACCGTGTCCCTCAGACTGGCCTGGTTTCCCCACCTGCCCTGTCCTCTGTTTCCCCAAGCCCACCCATGATTCATACACTCTCCCAGGACGCGAGTAGGCTGGGAGGGATTTGGACCAGTACCAGTCTCTTGTCCTCTCTCTGTGCCCACCCAGCAGCAGGAACCAGAGCAGGGTCCCTTCCCGTCCCTCCTGTCCAGAAATGCACTTTGGGTCTTAGACTAGTGACAACTGGGCTGGGATGAGGAGTTTTTAGGGACGACTGAGCTGAAGGTGGCATCTGACTCCTTGGGCAGCCACTGATAGCCCCCATACAGCCATGCTCATGATCCCCCTGGAAAAATCTGGTTTGTTCCTCGTGGGGCTCACCAGGTAGGGGCAGGTGGGACTGGGGAGAAGCCAATACCAGTGTCCTTGTCTCCCCATGGGCTGCCACCTTTACTCCTCCTCACTCCCCCAGGCCTCTCTGGGTCCTTGAACCAGGGCCAAGCCCAGGATTACGGCACCGTCGGGAGCCCTGTGGCCCCGCAGCACCCTGGCACCCGGGATCAGACCTACCTGGACGAACTGATCAGCATCCCCAAGGGCAGCATGGTAGGTGCTGCCAGGGTGGCACCTCCATCAGGGTGGGTAGAGGTGGGGGGGGAGCGGTACCGCAGGGAGCGTGAGGTGGCGGTGCAAAAGGCCACTGCAGGGACAGAGATATGCCTGTGACGTGCCCTGGGGACTTCAGTGTCCCCAGACCCAGCTCAGGCAAATCACAGCCCCAGCCTGCATTTTTTCACACTTAGAAGTTTCCATGGGGGGAAACTGAGGCACAGGGTGTGGTGTTATCCAGCTGCAGGAATCAACCCAATGCTCATGCATCTCCCAGCCCCCCCAGTCCTGGACCATCCCGTGGAGAAGGGATAGGAACGGGGGTTCCCCTGCCAGAGGACAGTGAAAGCAGGGGTTGGCAGTTGGATCCCATGAGGTGCAATTAATGGTGCCTGACAGTCCTAGGACGCCCCTGTAAATCATTGTCCAACCTGTCCCCATGTGGGATGAGGGTCTTGCTGTCCCTCAGCACTGCTGCTAAGGAAGAGGGTCTGGGGGGCAGTGATTCCCTCCCCAAAACAGGGAGAAGAAATACTCTCCATGTGAGAAACGTGCCCATGCAGGCACCACAGGACTTCCTAGCAACGGGTTAAAGTGGAGTGGGAATGCAACTGGGTGACACTGGTTTTGAATGGGAATGCCCCGCTCTGACCTTCTGCCTCGTCCCAGCCCGGTTTCAGCTTTAGGAAACTCTGGGCTTTCACTGGTCCCGGTTTCCTCATGAGCATTGCCTACCTGGACCCGGGCAACGTGGAGTCGGATCTGCAGTGTGGGGCAGTGGCGGGGTTCAAGGTGAGCCCTGGGCCCCCCCAGCCCCCCCAGTCAGGAAGCAGCGGGGGGTTTCGTAACCTCTCCTGTGCCAACGGCCGCCCAGCCCCATGGCAAACCAGCTTCCCCAGCCCAGAAAGTGGGAAGGGAATGGGGGGGCCCTCCTTTGGCACTGGGGGAGGGCACCCAGGGGTGTGGGAGGACCAGCCCCCTGCTTGGGCTGTGGACAACTGCTATCCCCTCCAGGCTTCTCCTTCCCTGTGTCCCCAGGCTGGATGACACCCTTGCTGGGAGGCCTGGGCAGCCAGTTCCTACCTGGTGCCCAGCCCCTGCTGCCTCCCTCCCTCCTCCCCCAGCTGCTGTGGGTGCTGCTGTGGGCCACTGTCCTGGGGCTGCTGTGCCAGCGTCTGGCCATCCGGCTGGGGGTGGTGACGGGCAAAGACCTGGGTGAGATTTGCTACCTCTATTACCCCAAGGTGAGCAATCACAGGGTCCCTCCTGGGGATCACAGCCTGAGGGGACTTCACACTTGGGCTGGTGGCAGTCCTGGCAGGGACTAGGAGGACAGGACTGTCTAGGGGGTGGAGAGGAGCAAGAAGATGCTGTGAGAGACTCAGCTCTACTAGGGGCTCCCAAAAGATCCCCAGCCTCGGTGCCCACCCACTAGCACCCACACATCCCTGCAATACAGGGGCCTGGGGGAGGCAGGAGGGAAGCAGCTGCCTCTGTGTCCCAGTCCAATCTGGGGACACATGAGCGCGTCCCTTGCAGGGTGAGCCCAGGCGTCAGGGCAGCGACGTGCAGCCAAGATGCCGGCGAGCCTGGGCGTGTTGGTGTGGGGAGCTGGGGAGTTCGGGGGGTCACAGGGCAGAGGAAGCGGGGAGCTAGGGGTCCCATCTAGACAGCAGGATTCTGATGGAGGTGAATGGCTAAATAACAGGTCCCCAAAAGGAGGGCTGGACACATCCTTCTGTCCCAGTACCCTCCTGGAAGCATCAGATCCAGGCAGCTGGGTCCTGTCCTCTTGCACCCTGAGATTGTGTTGTGGGAGGGGCTGGGGTGGGTCTCTCAGGGTCCCCACACTACTCTGGGTGGCTTGCCACAGCCTGGGGACAGGCACAGGGACAGGAGTCTCCAGCCTGGAGGCTGCGCCCATTCGACTGGGGCTCAGGCACCAAACCGTGCCCTGGCCCTGGCCTCCCAGGTGCCCCGCGTGCTGCTCTGGCTTATGATCGAGATCGCCATCATCGGCTCTGACATGCAGGAGGTGATCGGGACAGCCATCGCCTTCAGCCTGCTCTCGGCTGGCCGGTGAGCCGCCCCGTGGGGACCCCCAGCCTCCCCCATGGCCACGTTCTGCCGAAGGGCACACAGCTAATACCCCCCCTTGCCATCCCACAGCATCCCCCTCTGGGGTGGGGTCCTCATCACCATTGTGGACACCCTCTTCTTCCTCTTCCTCGACAAGTATGGTGAGTTCTGGGGTGGGGGGACGGCGAAGATGCTCACCTGGGCAGCCCTAGTGCTGATGTGGCACCCGTGTCCCCTGCTCTGTACCACCCCATCTCTTGACACTTCTAGGGCTCCGCAAGCTGGAGGCTTTCTTTGGCGTCCTCATCACCATCATGGCCCTGACTTTCGGCTACGAGGTAAAGGGGAGAGATGGAGACAGCCCTTTCCCCACAGGGCACTGGCAGGGGACCCCCACAGGGTGCCCCCATTGGCACGGGGCTGCAGCAGGGCGGTGGGGGGGGTGCCAGCTCACAGTGCCATTTTGCACTTGTTCCCAGTATGTGGTGGTGAGGCCAGGGCAGGTGGAGGTGCTGAAGGGCATTTTCCTGCCCTATTGCCCAGGCTGTGGGCGAGAGGAGCTGCTCCAGGCCGTAGGCATCGTCGGTGCCATCATCATGCCTCATAATATCTTCCTCCACTCCTCCTTGGTCAAGGTGAGACCAAGGCATTGCCATGGACACTGCCACCCTGGGGTGTCTCAGGGGACACGTAGCGGGGACCAGCTGGTCCTGGCTGCGGGACAGAGGATGCCAGCCTGACCCCATGGCACCCATGTCACCCATTGTGACCAGACTCGGGCGATTGACCGGTCCAAGAAGGAGGCAGTGCGGGAGGCCAACATGTATTTCCTGACCGAGTCCTGCCTGGCCCTCTTTGTCTCCTTCCTCATCAACCTCTTTGTCATGGCTGTCTTTGGTGAGGCTTTCTACCGTCAGCGAAATGAGGACGTGGTGAGTGTCACCCCTCACCTTTGGGGAGGTGACGGCTGTGCCTGGCTGTGGGGACAGGCAGGGCGAGCATCCTTTGGAGAGTGGGTGGTCCTTGTCCCCTGGGATGTTGGGGTGGTCTCCCCAAGTCTGGGGGGGCTGCCAGGTGGCTGTCACGCTCGTGCCTGCCATACTTTGCAGCACAACAAGTGCATCAACAGCAGTGTCAGCCACTACGCCAGCATCTTCCCTGCCAACAACGAGACGGTGTCTGTGGATATCTACCAGGGGGTGAGTGGCCCCAGGCTGTGCCCAGCGGGCATCTGTACCCATTTGGGGGACATAGTCCTCTGTCCTACTGACCCCTGGGGCTGGTGGCTGCCATGACCTCACTGGGAGGCTGAGAGCTGGTAGGGGTGCCGAGGGAGGGGAATGCTTTGGGGTCCCCACAGGAGTGTCCCCATACAGGGTGTCATCCTGGGGTGCTATTTCGGGGCGGTAGCACTGTACATCTGGGCCATTGGGATCCTGGCAGCCGGGCAGAGCTCCACAATGACTGGGACCTACGCGGGACAGTTCGTCATGGAGGTGAGGGATGGGGATGCCGGCCCTTGCACCCATGGGGAGCAGCTGGGAGGGAGGGGTATCACAGGTGGGCTCTGGGTGGGGGGTCCTATGGGCACAACCATCCGTGGGTATTTGGCAGAGTTAATTGCCCCCCAGTGCCCGCAGGGAGCTGGGCATGGGGCATTGCCCACCTGGTGGGTGACAACTTGCTGGCACCAGGGTCCTGGTCTCCAGCATGTAGGATGGGGACAGTGCCCACCCATTGCCGCTGCACAGCCACCTTCGCCCCTGTGACACCCCCTCCCAGAGGCACCCTGTGGGTGCCCCATGCGATATTTCCCTAATGAGCTCGTTTGCTTTATGAGCTGGAGCTGACATCTAGTGGGGCCTGGCAGCCCTGCAAGAACCTGCTCAGTGCCCTGACACAGAGGAGGGGGTGATGCCCCCTGTGTTCCTCCAAGCCAGGATTGGGGGGCAGGGGGGCAGCCCAGTGCAGTGCCCCGGGCACAGCAAGAGCGCAGGTTTTGTCATGTCCCCAGGGCTTCCTGCAGCTCCGCTGGTCCCGCTTCGCCCGGGTGCTCTTCACCCGCTCCTTCGCCATCCTGCCCACCGTTTTCGTGGCTGCCTTCAAGGATGTCAGCCACCTCACAGGCATGAACGACCTTCTCAACGTCCTCCAGAGCATCCTGGTAAGGTGGGGGGCACTTCCTGCCCCCCAACAGCCCAGCCCAGCAGCCGTGCCCCCCTCACCCCGCTCTCCTTTCAGCTGCCCTTTGCCGTCCTGCCCGTCCTCACCTTCACCAGCCTGCGCCCGCTCATGCAGGACTTCACCAACGGCCTGTGAGTGCCAGGGCAGGGGGAGGCACGGGGCAGAGAGGGGTGCCCCAGGCACAGGCACCCTCCCTTTGCCCATTCAGTCCCTGCAAACCGCACCGTGGGGGCAGTTGGTGTATGTGCTTTGGGGGAGGGGGGCGATAAGGGGGGAAATGTTCGTTCCCATGTGCCCAGGGCAGCCAGAGCAGGACAGACTCCATCACTGCTGTCTCCATCCTCATCCCAACACTATGTCTTGTCCCCTCCACAAGTTCTCAGCATCCTCCTAGCACTGCCAGCTCTCCATTTGGAGGGTACCCAGAGCCCCATCGTGGGGGTGTAGTATGGCTGTGGGGTGCAGAGATGTCCTAGTTGGGGTCCTGCTCACCTACAACCCCAGATCCCCCAGACCGCTGTGTCCACTGGCACATGGGGTGGGGGCTCTGCCCTGGTGCTGACGTCTGCTTCGCTGCCTGCAGCCTGGGGAAGGTGCTGATGATCTTCATCACGGTGCTGGTCTGCGCCATCAACATCTACTTCGTGGTGGACTTCCTGCCCACGCTGCAGGGCCTGGGGTACTATATCCCTCTGGGCCTGCTGCTGGCTGCCTACGTGGCCTTCATCACCTACTTGGTAGGGCTGGCACCATGGGAATCGGAGGCTGCCTGGGGGACAGTGCATCCAGCCTATCGACCTGCCCTCTTTGCCTCCACAGATCTGGACGTGCAGCATTGCACACGGAGCCCGGTTCCTGGCCCGGGACCACCACAGCCGGTTCAGTTTTGGTGTCTCCCTCGACCCGCCGGCCCTGGCAGGGACCCAGTGACAAACCCTGCCCTGCACCGCCCCCTGCACCGGGTACCGATTTGATGCCACGCTGAGCCCCGGGGGTGATGTTGTGGCGAGAGATACGCTCAGCAAGGAAGGAGTTAACAGCCGGGCAGACGTTCCCCCGGGTTTTACGAGACCCCCTTCCCCCCCCGCCAAGTTCGGGGATGCTGGCCCAGGCTGGATGCGGAGTCGGGGGGACAGAGGGAGGTGCCCGCAGCCCTTGGCACGGAGGCTTCAGTGAATGAGCCGCCCCGGAGACCTCCCCTCCTCATTAGCGCCGGGAACCGCCGGCCCCCGGGACGACTAATTACCGCCTGGGACCGCTAATCACCAGCCGGGACCGCTAACTACGCCTTTCCGCCCGCCGTCCGGGGACAGCGGGACCAGCCCCAGCGCAGCCGGGGCGGCCAACCCCGCTGCCCGGTACCGGGTCAGTCCCCGGATTGGACCGGCCGGAGCCCCACCGGGGACTCCTAAACTCGGGGGCGGGGAGGCGGCTGATAAATGGCGTGTTTGTAACCTGGCCTCAGCCTCGCTGCTGCTGCGTGGCCCCGGGACGGGGACCCCCACGGCTCCCCCATACCCAGGGCCAGACCCTTTGCCCCAGGCTGGGTGGGCTCGGTGGAGGGGTCTGCACACACGCACGCCTTGCCGTGGGGGTGTGGGAAGGGATTTTTAGTTTCAACTCTTCGCATTCCCCCGGAGGGAGCGGGGAGGTGGGGGGGTCCTCACCGTGCCCTATCCGCCCCGGATGCCTCGTTTCCCGCCTGCCGGCCCCGCCGGATGCGGGGTCATTCGGCCCTCCCCTGGAGCGGCCGTCGCCCCCCGCATCACCCCTGTCCTCGGCCCGCACCCCGGGTGGGGGATCCCGCCGCGCTTCGCCCCCCGCCGCGGCCCGCACTTGCGAGACGCTCCCTGGCTGTTTCAAGGCTCCCCCCTTTCCCCAGCACA
>VWYH01072609.1:716975-770584 GCA_013399365.1 Pampusana beccarii | reverse complement strand
CCCATGGAGCACCAGTCCATCATCGCCCAGGTTAGCAGGGAGGAGGGGAGCGCCCCGCTGCAGGAGAAAGGTAACGCGGGGGGGGATTCCCCCCCCGGTGCGGGAGCTGGGGGAGGTCCCCGGGGTGTGCGGTACCGCGGGGTCTGGGGGCGGCTGCCTGCGGAGGGTTTGATGAGCTGCGGGCGCTCTCAGCCTGTTCCGCGCGTCCCGCTGCCCCAGGGCTGGAGTGGGATGCGCTGGGGCACGGTGGGGCTGGGGCTCGGAGGGAGCGGGATTGTCTGCACCCGCCTGGGTGCGGGGACAGTGCCCTGTCCCGTTTCCCCGAATCCCGTCGGTGACCCTGGGGTGTTCGAGGGGCTGCTCGGGCCCCTGCGCTCGGCGTATTTGCGCTGTTTCCTCCGGAGCCGGGCGGGGGGTGCAGGCAGCGTCGGTAGGAAAACTGAGGCGGGGAGGAGGACCGAGTGCCGGGCACCCAGTTGCAGCCGGGGGCACAGCCCGGCGTCTCGGCCTCCCGTTGTTTGCGCTCCCTCCAGCCAGCGCAGGGGTTTTGGCGGGGAGCGCTGCCCGCCCTGCTGCCCGACGCCGGGGTGCTGTTCGTCGGCCTGGGGAGCTGGCAGGGTCGGGCGGGAGCCAAGCGTGGGAACGGGGTCCGTCCCCTGTGAGCAGCTGCCTCCCCACGGGCTCCCTGCCACGGGGCAACCTATGGGGCTGCCAGAGCAACGGGCCCCGGTCCGGCTCCTGGGAGGCACAACTAAGGGGGAGCTGCGGCTCCGGGCCTAGACAAGCCCCGATCTCGGCCCGGGCTGGCGCCACGATGTGGCCCGTGGGGCCGGTGGGGAAGGGGATGAAGCCACCGCGCTGCCCCCGACGCGGGCAGGAGCTGCCCCTCTGCCTCAGTTTCCCCGTTGCTCCACCAATGGGGGCTGCGGTAACGGCGCCCAGGGGCGGGCACTTCTTCCTGATTGGTCTTTCGCCTTCGGTATGCTCGTGCCGGCCAATGAGAGAGAGGCCAGGCTGGGGGCGGGGAAAAGAGGCTGTAATCCCCGCCTCCCCAGACGAGGCCCCGCCCACAGGGCCACCTACCCGCGTGGGTTTGTGCCCCCCGCGGAGGGACAGCGGGACGGCCCCGGGGGTCCACGATCCTCCTGGGAAGTGCCACAGCGGCCCCGGCTCCCCACACTGTGTTATTGTAGGGTTTCTGGCCGTTTGCGGGGGGGTGCACCTAGGCAAGGGGCTGTGGGTGCTCTCCAAACACTTGTGTCCGCAACGCCAGCGCTTGGCGGGGCAGGAAGGGTGGACAGACGGGTGCCGAGGGCTGTTAAGGGCTTGGGGCGCTTGCCCAGCACCTCCCATGTCAAAACCCTGAACCTGGCTTACCTGACCTTCCTTGCCATGTGGGGGCTTGGGGAACCCCTGGGGGTGCCCTTGTCCCCTTACCCCCCTTCCTACCCCCCCCAGGTACCCAGGCCCCCACTAAGAAGCCACGAAACCGCAGCATCTTCCAGTCCCTCTTCTGTTGCTTGTGCCGTGATGAGGGGGAGCCCTGTGCTGGCACCACAAGTGCCCCGCTGCTGGTGGAGGAGAACGGTGCCCTGCCCAAGGTATCCCCCCCCAGCACCCCCCACACCCCCAGCTTGACATTGCAGAGGGGACACAGTGCTGGGGGGGGCAGGCTGCCCATCCCCAGCACTACCCCAGTGCCAGGATGGGGGCGATATGGGTTCCCCCTCCATGCCCACTCTGGGTGGGTGGGAGGGGGTGCCCCTCACCACCCTGCTGACACCTGGGTTCGTCTGTGCCCCCCTGTCCCACTGCAGGCTGCTGTCAAACACCTCTTGCCTGAGATCAAGCCGCAGGATGCCAGCAAGCTCTGCGTGGTCATCGACCTAGACGAGACGCTGGTGCACAGCTCCTTCAAGGTGGGGGACACCCCGGCCCACCCCACCCCTCCTGCCCCCGGCCGACCGCCCGCTCTGTCCTTCTCCCAAGTGATGCCCGGTGCCATGGCAGCCGTGACCGGCACCCCGCACGGCCCTGCTGGGGCGGTGGGATGTCCTTGCAGGGGGTGGTGGGTCTGGCAGGGGGTGTGGAGTGGGCAGAGGGCAGGCAGTGTTTGGGCAGGGGGCGTCTGCCCAGCGCTGATCCTGCTGTGCCCTCCCCAGCCGGTGAACAACGCTGACTTTATCATTCCCGTGGAAATCGATGGCATCATGCACCAGGTAATGGGGGGGTGCCTGGGGGGTGGGGGGCACGGCCACCTCTTCCCTGGGGACTGGCAGCTGTCCCAGTGCTCTGCACCAGGGCGCATTCAGGGGCATCAGGGTGCTGGGGCTAGCACTTTGCAGGGGCAGAAGTGGGTGCTCCTTTTTCCGGTGGGTGGGGAGGTGAGGAGGGGTCCTGGCACGGTGTCCTGCTGCAGTGGCCGGCCCCAGGTTCAAGTAATCCAGGATAGGCTGTGGTCTGAGCAGTCAGCCTGTTCTCGGTTACTTGGCTCTGGAGCTGGCCAGATGCTTCACCCTGGACGTGCCAGTGGGGCTGTGGCATCTCCCAGCCCACACGGGGCAGGCCCCACGGCACAGGGCATGGGCAGCCCTCTGCCCCCCACTTCCCAGCTGAGAGCCACCATCTGGGATCAGGGACGTGGGCATCCCCCAAGGTTGGGCATGGGGGTACTGGCGGGGGGCCAGGTTGTGGGTGCCAGCATTGTGCTGCCCTCTGCCCCGTGCCTACAGGTGTATGTGCTCAAGCGGCCGCACGTGGATGAGTTCCTGCAGCGCATGGGCGAGCTCTTTGAGTGCGTGCTCTTCACTGCCAGCCTGGCCAAGGTGGGTGCTGCCAGCCCCTGCCATCACCTTCCCTTTCCTGGCCACCCCTGGGGTGACACAATTCCCTTTGCCTGCCCACCCATGGGCATTGCTGGCCCCTTGTACCCTGCCAACCCCACTGCCTGCCTGCCCCTACAAGGCTCTGGCCAGGGAAACTGAGGCACAGGGTGAGCTGGTACTGCTGGAGAGCTGGATCGAACCCCTCACCCCATGATCACCCCATGATCACCGTGGGGTGGGCACAGTGGCAGAGCCTGCCCCAGTGACCCCTCTCACCTGCCCACAGTATGCAGACCCTGTGGCCGACCTGCTGGATAAATGGGGTGCTTTCCGGGCACGGCTCTTCCGGGAATCCTGCGTCTTCCACCGCGGCAACTATGTGAAGGACCTGAGCCGCCTGGGCCGCGACTTGCGCCGCATAATCATCGTGGACAACTCTCCCGCATCCTACATCTTCCACCCTGACAACGCCGTACGTACGCCTGGGGTGGGGGGAACGGAGGGGAGGCGGCAGGGGCCCCCCCTCAACCGCTGCCTGCTGTGCTGCCCACAGGTGCCGGTGGCCTCCTGGTTCGATAACATGGCAGACACGGAGCTGCTGGACCTGCTGCCCTTCTTCGAGAGGCTCAGCAAGGTGGAGGATGTGTACGCAGTGCTCAAGAAGCAGCGGACTAACAGCTAGTGCCCCCCCCCAAACCCGGGGGGGACGCTACTGTGGCAGCTGGATGCCTTATTTTAGAGTGTGTGGGGGTGTCCCGGTGCGTCCCCCCAATCGTTTTCCCCAGCCCCGGTGGGCACGGGTGCTCTCCCTGCCTGCTGGTTGTGGGAGATGTGGGTGTCCCTGCCGGGGAGCTGGGTGTCCCCTTCCCGCAGAGGAGGAGGGGGCGTGGGTGACCCACTGCCTTGCTGTGCTGGGGACCTATTGGGGGAGTCCATCTCTTTCCCCCCATCTCCCCCAAACCTGCATCCCCCCTCCCTGAAACGGTTCTCAGGTCCTTTTCTCCTCTGTGTCCCCCCGAGTGGAGAGGGGGGTTTAGCAGCTGCTGCTTTCCACTGCCTTTGCAGGGACTGAGCCCCCCATCTGGGCTCTGCCTGCTGCGGGGGCTGGCAGCCCTGGGCCCCTATCTGCAGGGGACGTGGGAAGGGTTAACCCCTTACCACCCCACAGAAATGGGGGCATCTTTTTGGCCTTGGTGCAGGGGGCCACTATTTTACCCTTAACTCTGCCCTTGGTGCAGCTGATTGCCAGGGGCTGGCGGGGGAGGCACATCCCTACCCCTCCCTTGTGTTTTCTGCTGCCTCCTGCCTTTAGGGTGTGTTTTGGGGGGGCAGCCTGCCCTCAGGGCTGAGCCCCTGGCCACAAGTGCCCCCCACCATGTGCCTTGGGACACAATGTCTCCATGCCCGCCCCCCACCAGGCTCTGCAAAGAGTGTGCTGGGGAGGCTCTTAACTCACCCCCTCCAACTTTGGTTTCTTCCCGGGGTGGGGGGGGTCTGTTGGCCTCTTTCCCCTCCAGATACACTGTGTCGGTGGGAGCCACTCCAGTCACCAACGGGGGGGGTCACCCCCTTGCAGGGGGAGCCATTCACCCACTCCCCATCCATATGCAGCTTCACCAAAGGCTGTGACTCCAAGGGGAGAGGGACCCCCATACCAGCCTTAGTGTGCCCACCCCCAGCCTTACCCCAGCCCCAGCCCCCCAGCTGGGGCAGGGATGGGGGCACTGTGGGCCTCCCACTCCCTGCAGCCTGGGGTTACCCCGACCCCCCTGGGGTTGGGCTTGTGCCAGGGTACCCCCCAGCCTTGAGGGACTGGGGGCTCTCAGGGAGGGCTTTTTTGGAGGGGGGGGGGCGGGGCCTGAGCTCATCCAGGCATTTTTAAGCATTGCAATATGGACAATGTCTCGTATATTTTTAGGGGCAAAAGCAACGGTTTCCCAAGAAATCATGGGTGCCTTTTTACCGCTGTGCCAGGGAGGGGGAGCAGTATTGGGGGTGGGATGTGAGGAGTTTTAGCTCTCTGGTGCTGTCTGACCAGCTCCTGCCAATGCTGCCCTTCTCCTGATGCTGGGTACCAGGGGTAGGCAGGGGTCTCCCCCAGGCTGCCTGCACCCCTGCCTCCACCTCCTGCCCCGTGGCCGGGGGGTGGGATGGGAGATGCTGCAGCACACCCTCCCCTGTCAGACCCCTGCCAGCCCCCAGCCTGATCCTGCCCCTCCAGGAGGGTTTAACTCAGCACTTTATATTAGACAAGTCAGATGGCACCAGCAAAGCCCACTGCCTGGCGAGCACCCATGGGTGCTGCAGCACCCGAGGAGTGCAGCCCCCATGCTGGGCACCCTTGGAGGCCCAGGAGGGCCAGAGGTGGCATTGGGGGGGGGCTGGGGAGGGCTGGGGGACCAGATCCAAGTGCCTTTGTGTGATTAAAGCTGTTGTACCATCTTGGAAAGGTGAGTCCTGATGTGTTGTGAGTGTGTGCACATGTGGGTGTGGGCACATGCCGTATGTGTGTCACTAGTGGGTGTGCACATGCGTGTGCACTGCAAGGGGGCACAGTGAGCCCCTGGGATCCCCTAAATTCCCCTGGAAGGGGGGATGCTGCAGGTCGGTGGTGCGAGAGCACCGTTGGGCTGAAGAGTTGGGGGTCACCTGTTGCCTGGTGCCAAGGGGTCTGTCTGCCTTGGCACCTGCATCCTAGCCCCTTTCTCTTCCTCCCAGAAAAAGGGCCCTGATGCCACAGGGATGGGTGTCCTGCCCCATAACAAGGGGGAGGGTCTGAATTTACCTTGTGGGCTGTGCCCACAGCTTTGGGGCTTAGGCCACAAGTGCTCCCTTCCTCAGTTTTCCCCCAGTAAGGTGTTGGTCCCTGCCTCTTGTTTGGGGGCTATATGGGAGGATTTGTGCTCCCAAGCAGCCTGCTGCCAACATGCAGACAGTGGGGTGCTGCAATGGGGGACTCTTAAGCTGCCCTCCCCCGTGCCCTCATTGGCTTTGTGCCTCCCGTCATTAACAAAGTCTCTGTCCTGCCTGATGACTGCACTAATTAATGAGTTCATTAGTGGCCCGACATTTCCATCTGGGGGGCCCGAGGAAGGCGCAAGGCCTCTGGAGCTGGCGCAGGGTCCTCCAGCTCTGTGCACACCAGCAGGATCTGCCCTGGGACACAGCCACAGAACAGAGTGGCCATCTGGGTGTCAC
This sequence comes from Pampusana beccarii, assembly GCA_013399365.1. Classification (NCBI taxonomy): domain Eukaryota; kingdom Metazoa; phylum Chordata; class Aves; order Columbiformes; family Columbidae; genus Pampusana; species Pampusana beccarii. The sequence continues at coordinate 764,561 of VWYH01072609.1, read as the reverse complement.
TCCCCCAAAACAGCCCCACGCCCTGCCAGGGGCTCTGCACCCAGGTAAGGGCTCCAAGGGGGTCACTGGTGTGGGGTGCAGGGGTGGGAGCTGGGTGGTGTGGTTGGGAGGGTTTGGGGGACTGGAGGTGGCATTGGGACACCCCCTTATTTGTGGCTGTCACCCCCCTGGCCTGGTTCAACCCATTGCCATCGCTTTAGGGATCGTGGAGGGGGGGTGGGCAGGAATTAGGGCTCGCTGCAGCCCAGGCGTGGTGTTGGGGTGATGGCCGGGGTGTGGGATGCCCGTGGCGCTTGTGGCATGGCTGCTGGCTCAGCAGGGTGGCAGAGATAAGGCTACGGCAATCCTTCAGGGCTGGGGAAGAGATAAGAACAGGACAGGGAGCCTGGAGGCCTGCCTGCTGCTGTGAACCCCTCCCTCCCAGCTTTATGTACTCCCCTGGTTGTCCCCCAAAACCACCTTCAGGACTGGGAGCCACTGGGCAGGACTCCATTCCCCTCTCTGCCAACAGCAAGGGCATCATCAGGTACCACCTGTTGGGGCTGGGGTTTGTGGGGCACGGGACAGGGCATAGGGTGGCGGCGTAGACAAGCTGTGCCACCGCCCTGTGCCCTGTCCTGTGCCCCACAAACCCCAGCCCCATGCACCATCCCTGTGCCCCTCTTCCATCCCCAAGGCTGGGGCTGCAGAGATCCCCAACACAGGGAGGCAGAGCTCATCGGGTAGTGAGCAGGGATCTGGTCTCCAGCTGGGGGGTGGCACAGCCTTGGGACAGTCCCGTGGGCACGGAGGTGATGTGCCAGGTAGGGAGTCAGACATGAGGACATGTGGATTGGGAAGGGGATGCCCTAGGAAGATGATGCTGCATTGCTGGTGGGTCTGAGCTGGTGGCACCAAAAACCCCATTGCCATGGGACTGGGCAAGTGGCAGGCAGCAGTGTAGCCCAGCCCTGGGGCATCAGCCTGTTGCTGTCACTCTGGGGAACGTTTTGCAGGGGGGAGCAGGCTTCAAAAACCCCATCACCATGGGCTCGGTGCCAAGGGCCAAGAGGGGAGCAGGCCTGGGAGGGGCAGCAGGTACCACCCGGGCACAGCAAGCCCGTGGGCAGGGTGACTGGGGTTGCCCTGTGCTGCAATAGCACCTGAGGAGGTCAAGCACCCCATGAGTAACAGGGCTCCTCAGGTGCTGCAAAGCCTTGGAGGACCACAGGGACCTTGACTCCAGGCTGTTCCTGCCCTTATATGGTGAACACAGGCTGGGACAGGAGGGGACAAAGTTCTCCTGGGTGGTGGCACCTGAGCACTTTGCCTAGGTACGCTCACCTGTGCCCAGCTCTGCGGGGAAGGTGAGGGGCTGCGGTGGGGGGACGGGGAGGTGGATGTGGGGGGCAGCACATCCCAGAGCCCCTCTGGCTACCAGCACTGGGGGGGGCCAGGGATGGGGCTTGGGGACCCATCCATGCCCTACCTTGGGGTGCGCTGGGGGGGATGTCAGGATGTCACCCCTTGGATCTGAGGCACAGGATGTGAGTGCTTTTGGGGCAGTGCAGTGGGACCAGGTGGTGTTTTGTGGGGCTGGGGGAGCAGTGACTCCTCCATGGAGCATCGCAGACTCTCCCTGCCAGCCCCTGCCAGGGCACATGGGGGCTTTGCCCAATGCTGGCTGCCTGTGCCCCCTGCCTGCTTGCCAGTCAGTGCTGCCAGCCTGGCATGGGCAGCTGTGGGCAACCTCGGTGGCACCAGGGCTGAGCCCTGGCACACTCGGCACCTGTGCGGGGCCAGGCTGTACCCTCCCTGGAGGGGAACGGAACTGGTGGTGGGGTTGGGATGGGGGGCAACTGAGGCGGGCAGAGGGTGCTTGCACATGTATGTGGCTGTGTGCTTGTGTGTGTATGCAAGGCCACCAGCAGTGGCCATGCCATAATGTGCCATCTTGTGCCGAGCTGTGCCAGGACCAGGCTGAGTGGGACTGGTTCCTGCTGGTGCTGGGGAGGAACAGGCCACCACGCAGTGGTGTCACCCAGCTGTGGTTGCTGCACTGGGGGTGTCCTGTACAGCCCTGCCCTATGCCCGGGCACAGGACAGGGCACAGGGGTGCTCAGGGGACCCCTCCTGCTCACCACAGACCCTGGCACAGAGCCGTGACAGCCCCCATTAGCCACAGTGACAGCCAGGCCGAGGGGGATGGCAGCCCCGCCTGTGTGCCTGCAGCCTTCACACTGCGGTGCTGGGATGTCCCCTTACCCCGTGCAGCCCTGGACAGGGGTTTATGGCCCGGCCGGCTGGGGATTGGGCAAGACAGCAGATGGCACGGCAGGCTGGCTCCGTCCCAGCTCTTAACGACACCGCCTGCCGTTAACGAGGGTGTTGCCGATGCTCCATCAGGTCCCCTTGCATGCAGCACCCGTCACCATGGTGGAGCTCAGCACCAAAGTCAGCAGGACGCTCAACAAGACTACGCCGGGCATCCAGATATGGCGAATTGAGGTGGGGATGGGGGCACCTGTCACCTGGGCACACATCGCTGGGCTGTTTGGGAGGGCTGCAGGAGGGAAGGTCCCCGCTCTGTGTCCTCAGTGCATGGGTTTGGGGTCTCAGTGCAGCATCCAGAGTTAAAGCCACCCAGGTTTTGGGGCTGGGGGCAGCAGGGTGCACAGGGGTGGGGTTGGATGGTCCCTGCCGGGCTGATATCTCCCTTACTTCTGCAGAATATGGAGATGGTGCCAGTGCCTACCAAGAGCTACGGCAACTTCTTTGAGGGGGATTGCTACATCCTGCTGTCGGTAGGGAGGCTTGGGGTCCCATGGCGGATCAGGGATGGGTTCTGCCCTGGAGGGGGCTGGGGTACTGGGAAAGGTGTCCCTGGCTGGAGTGGCCTGGGGACACAGGGGCTCTTCTAGCATGAGCTGGTGTCCTGCAGACACGCAAGACTGGGAACAGTTTCAGCTACGACATCCACTACTGGCTGGGCAAGGAGTCAAGTCAGGATGAGCAGGGGGCAGCTGCCATCTACACCACGCAGATGGATGACCACCTGGGCGGGGTGGCCGTGCAGCACCGTGAGGTCCAGGGCCACGAGAGTGAGACTTTCCGTGCCTACTTCAAGCAGGGACTCATGTACGTCCGTCACCTCTGGGGATCTGCTCCCACAGTGGGTGATGGCGGGGAGGGATCCTCTGCAAGCCCCCCATGGGGATATCCCCAGTGGGGATGGGGATAGCCCTGTCCCAGTGGGCTGGGGGAGGCAGAAAGAGGATTTGGAGTGGGTCTTGCTCCATCCATCACCCACGTGGGTGGGTGGGGAGTCCCTGAGCAGCTCCCTGCACACAGAGGTGGGAGCGGAACCCCACTGTAGTGAGATGGGGGCCCCAGGGCTGACACTTTGTCCATTTTCCCCCAGCTATAAGAAGGGTGGAGTGGCCTCGGGCATGAAGCATGTGGAGACAAACACCTACAACATCCAGCGCCTGCTGCATGTGAAGGGCAAGAAGAACGTGGTGGCAGGAGAGGTGAGTTATGGGATGCGGGGGATCCCCAGCCACCCACCTCTGTGCAGTGACGCCGTTTGGGGTCACGATCAGGCCCCCGAGACGTAGCTGCTCTCAAGCAGGGGATAAGGTGGGTATGGGGCCATGCAACCTTTTCTCAGAAGCAACCTCAACCCAAAAAGCCCCTTTTGGGGTAGGGAGGAGGAACACAGGCTGGAGACACCAGTACTGAGCCAGGGCACGTGAGGGCTGTGGAGCCAGGGGGACCCAGGCGTCCTGCTGCTTGACCCACCCTCCGAATCCCATCCTGCTGCAGGTGGAGATGAGCTGGAACAGCTTCAACCGGGGAGACGTGTTCCTGCTGGACCTGGGGCAGCTCATCGTCCAGTGGAATGGCCCTGAGAGCAACCGAAATGAGAGGCTGAAGGTACAGCTGGGGGATCTCAGGGTTCCGCCCCGGAGGCAGGGGATGCTGTCCAGCCCCTCCCTGGTCCGGGCTGACCTCTTGTCCCCTGGGTGCAGGCAATGACCCTGGCCAAGGACATCCGAGACCGGGAGCGTGGGGGCCGTGCCAAGGTGGGCGTAGTGGACGGTGAGGACGAAGATGCCTCGCCGGGGCTCATGCAGGTCCTCACACATGTGCTGGGCAACAAGAGGGACATCAAGGCAGCTATTTCTGATGACAAAGTGGACCAGAAGCTCAAGTCCTCCCTCAAGCTCTACCAGTGAGTTGCTGAGGGTGGGTCACCTGGGGGCATCTCATGGGGTGGCAGGGGAACCCAGAACCCATCTCTGCTGTGTCCCACAACTCCTGCCCCATGGACAGACACCAAGAGGGGTCAAGGCCACTAGAGGGGTGAGGACAGGTCCTTTGGGTGCTGTTGGAGCAAGGAGAGTCTCCAGTGACAACAAGGTTGGTACTCGATGAAGAGATGTTTGTGGAAGCGTGACCTCTGGACATGGTGGCAATGTCTTGGGGTGGCCCTGTCACATCTGACACCACTTTGTGCCTCCACATGGCCATGAGCGAGCTGAATATGGCCCTGCTGGACAAAAGAGCGAGCTGCAGACCAGGTTACCATCATGGGTTGTCCTTCAGTACCAGCTCTGCCATGACTGGGGTTGGGAAAGGGATGGGAACGATACAACCCCACCCAGCTCTGCCACCCCAAGGTGGAGATGAGGAGGGGCTTTTCCAGCCCTATTTCTAACCTCCCCTCATCTCTCTCCCCCTGCCAGTGTCTCCAATACCAGCGGGAACCTGGTCATGCAGGAAGTGGCAATTCGTCCCCTGACTCAAGACATGCTCTTGCATGAGGTGTGTCACCCACAGGATGCTCAGGGGTGCCCAATTTCCTTGGCAGCTTTAACTCTTTGAGAGCCAATTTGGTCAGTGAAGCCCACCAAATTGGCTTTTGAAGAGTTAAAGTTGTCCAAAGTCCTAATTTCTGCTTTTGTTCCCCCTTCCAAGGACTGCTACATCCTTGATCAAGGGGGTCTCAAGATCTTCGTGTGGAAGGGCAAGAACGCCAACAAGGAGGAGAAGCAGCAGGCGATGAGCAGGGCATTGGTGGGTGCTGGGTTGGGGGTCAGTTATGGGATAGCCTGTCTGTTCCCTGGGGTGCTGAGCATCCCATACCCATGTTCTGGGTCCGGGTCCCTCCAGGCCTTCATCAAAGCCAAGAACTACCCAGCCAGCACCAGTGTGGAGACAGAGAACGATGGGTCCGAGTCAACCGTCTTCAGGCAGCTCTTCCAAAAATGGACCGTCCCAAACCAGACTAGCGGGCTGGGCAAGACCCACACTGTGGGAAAAGTGGGTGAGTATCCCCTTCTGATGCCACAGGAATCCCTGGATTGGGACTGGGGGGCTATGGGGACACCCATGGCTGTCAGGATGTGACTCATTCCTCTGCCCTTCCCCACAGCCAAAGTGGAGCAGGTGAAGTTCGATGCCACCACGCTGCATGCCAAGCCCCAAATGGCCGCACAGCAGAAGATGGTGGATGACGGATCCGGGGAGGTGGAGGTACGTTATCCAGGGCAGGATGTGGGACCTTCTTGGTGCACCCCTGGGCTGTGCCATGGGATCTCATGGAGACCGGGGGCTGTGGGGTCGTGGGATGCACCAGCTCTGGCAGCAGCGCGTCCCCATCCCTGTCCCACCAGGTCTGGCGTGTGGAGAATCAGGAGCTGGTGCCTGTGGAGAAGCGGTGGCTGGGCCATTTCTATGGTGGGGACTGCTACCTGGTGCTCTACACCTATTTCGTGGGGCCCAAGGTGAACCGCATCATCTACCTCTGGCAGGTGAGACCTCCCAGGTCACCGACCCATGGGTGAGGGACATGGAGACCTCCCCAGACTAGGGGGGCTCTGCCCCCACACATGGCACCATGGGAGTGGCAATGCCAGCAGTGTTCCCCAAGAGGGAAACGGGGCCATGGTGGGTGCTGAGCCCTGCGCTGCCCTGCCCAGGGCCGCCATGCCAGCACAGACGAGCTGGCTGCCTCCGCCTACCAAGCGGTCATCCTGGACCAGAAGTACAACAATGAGCCTGTGCAGGTCCGTGTCACCATGGGCAAGGAGCCGGCCCACCTGATGGCCATCTTCAAGGGCAAGATGGTGGTGTATGCGGTGAGCGAGGGGCTGCCGGGGGGAGAGTGGGCAGGTGGGTGAGCCTGTGGCATCGGTGGTGACCTCCTGTCCCTGTCCCACCAGGGTGGCACCTCGCGGGCAGGCAGCAAGGAGCCCGTGCCCTCCACCCGCCTCTTCCACGTGCACGGCACCAATGAGTACAACACCAAGGCCTTCGAGGTGCCTGTCCGTGCCTCCTCTCTCAACTCCAACGACGTCTTCGTGCTCAAGACCCCCAGCTGCTGCTACCTCTGGTATGGGAAGGTGGGTACCGCAGGGCACCAGGGTGGATGCTGCCAGCCCCAAGAGAAACATTCCCAACTCCTGTTCCTCCTCCTCCTCCTTGGCTGGGGCCGGTGATGGAGCAGCCATGCTTGCTCTGCAGGGCTGCAGCGGGGATGAGCGTGAGATGGGCAAGACGGTGGCTGACATCATCTCCAAGACAGAGAAGCCGGTGATTGCGGAGGGACAGGAGCCGCCCGAGTTCTGGATGGCCCTGGGCGGCAAGTCCCAATATGCCAACAGCAAGAGGTACCAACCCTGTGCCCACAGGTCCCTTATCCCTGCCCACCCTCAGGGGTGTGATGGGCCACCAGTCCCCAAGCAGGGTGAGTCCTGTTTCCACCACCACCACCGCTGTGTTGCCCTCTGCTAGGCTGCAAGAAGAGAACCCCTCTGTGTCCCCTCGACTCTTTGAGTGCTCCAACAAGACAGGCACCTTCCTGGCCACAGAGATCATGGACTTCACCCAAGATGACCTGGAGGAGGATGACGTTTACCTGCTGGATGCCTGGGACCAGGTAAGCTGGGGAGCATGGGGTTTGGGGACACCTGATGTCCCCAGAGGGGTGGAAGACCTGCAGTGGCCAGATGTGGTGAGATGGAAGGCTGGAACCCCTATGTCCCTGGCCCCATACTGTCTGTTCTGCAGACCCTCTGCTCCAGGGAGGGCTGAGGATGGACTCCCAGTGCCCTTCCCCATGGACAGATGGGTTGAGCACAGCCCCAGAGGGCCCTGTCCCACCTCAGTGGTGGACGTAGTGACCCTGTTGCAGGTTTTCTTCTGGATTGGGAAAGGTGCCAACGAGGCAGAGAAAGAGGCAGCAGCAGTGATGGCACAGGAGTACCTGCAGAGCCACCCCAGCGGGCGCGACCTCGACACCCCCATCATCGTGGTGAAGCAAGGCTACGAGCCCCCCACCTTCACTGGCTGGTTCATGGCCTGGGACCCTCTCATCTGGGATGTGAGTCATGGAGGGGACTGGAAAGATCAGGGGGGCCCTTTCCAGATGGGGACCAAGTCTGGATCTGGCCCCAGCCAGCATCTCCAAGGCACAGACCGCATTTTGCCTCATCCCTGCCTGTGCTGAGGGTCTGAGTTCGTCTGTCACCTTCCCAGGACAAGAAATCCTACGAGGAGCTGAGAGCTGAGCTGGGGGATGAGAGCAGCCTGGGTCAGCTCACCTCCGTAAGTACCACAGGGGGACGGGGTGGCTGGGGAAAGCCCCTCTGTCCCTCAGCAGGTGGCATGAGGAGTTGCAAGGACACCTTGTTTCCTCTGGTGAAGGGCCACCTGGAGCCAGCCTGGTGCCTCCATTCCTGGGGACACAGGGGAGCCCATGATGTGACCCTGTCCCTCCATCCAGGCGCTCACATCCAGGCAAGAGGTCTTCACCGCCACCACCACCCTCCTCCCTGAAAAGCTGGAGACCTTCCCCCTGGACGTGCTGGTGAACACTTCGGCCGAGGACCTGCCGCGGGGTGTGGATCCCAGCAGGAAGGAGGTGAGCTGAGGCCGGGGGGCTGCTGGGGGGGAGCGGGGAAAGTCTCTCAGCTTTAGCTCTGCCTCCTCTCCTTCCCCAGTGCCACCTCTCTGACCAGGACTTCCAGGCTGTCTTTGGCATGAGCCGCTCTGCTTTCGGCAACCTGCCCTTGTGGAAACAGCAGAAACTCAAGAAGGACAACGGACTCTTCTAAGGCAGGAGCCTGTGCCCCTGGGACACACCCAGCTTGTTATTTTTATTAAATAAAATATATTTGGAGAGCAGGGCTGCACCTTCCCCCCAAAACCACTGGGCTCAGCCTAGTTGTGGGGCTTACTTGGCAAAGAGATGGCATGCAGGGGGACGTGGGTCTTAACTGGGCACCCGAGCAGTACAGGGAAGGACCCTCAGCTCCTCCTCCCCCAGGTCCTTCCCTTGCCCCCTGTGCTCAGAGGCGTGGCTGGAGCTGCCCACTCCAGCCCCCCCAGCTCCCCCATCCCACGCCGGTGGCTGCAGCTCAGGGTTAAAGGTCCAGCGTACAGCTGGAGCCACTCCCTGTGTTATCACCTGCACTTCAGCAAATATGTGCAGTACCAAAGGTAAAAGCAACAAGCCAGAGGCTGAGGAGATGGCACCTGTGTGGGGACAGCACCTGCTGGGGATGGTCACCAGGGATCACTTGTGATTTCCCCGGGAGTTGAAGGGGACATCTCCCTCCTCCTCAGGAGCCACAGGGACCGGCAGAGGGCCTGGGGGTTTCCCACAGGGACCTGTCTCTCCAGGGAAGTGGGATTTGCATGTGCAGGGAGGTGCTGAACACACACGGGATGTTCCCGGGCAACTGAGCAAAGTCCCAACAGCAAATGCAGGGCAGGGTGCCTATCACCTGCAGCATTCAACAGGCAGCAGCCCAGGGGGCGTGGAAATAAGATCCCAAACCAAGAGAGGGTTAATNAACCAAAAAAAAACAACAAAAAAAAATTCTATCTACACATCATTTAAAAAGAGGCAGGGGGAACCCAAGAGCAAAAACTGTGAAGAATGGAGAGGAACAGGTCTGCTAAAACACAGAGAAAAGTGCTGCTCCACATCAACAGTGTAAAGAATGGGGACGCTGGGGTGCAGGCAGAAACCGGCAGCGGCCACCCCGCGGCAGGGACGGCTGGAGTCCGGCAGCACAGCTACACAAACAGCAGCTGCCAGGGGTCCCACACCCCTTTTTCTCTCTTTGGCGGGCAATTACAGGGATAATTAGCTCTATTAAAAGGAAAACAAAGCACGTAAGTTATTCCTGGCCCTGCCCCCCACCGAAGCACGGGCACCCCCACGTGCCCCAGGCCTGGGTGAACCGCAGCAGGAAGCTCTGGGCTGGAGATCAGCCGTTCCCGGGCCAGGAAGGAAGATGCATGGGTGCTGGTTATCCACGCTGCGCAGGACGGGGAAGGTGATGCTGCAGCTGCAGGCACTGGAGAGCCCCACTCCACCTCCGCTTCTGCCCCTCCGCTGCTCCCCGCAGTGGTCTCGGGCTGCCACGCCGGTGGGGAAACCAGCCTTTGCAAAGGCTCTTTGTGCAGCCCCACGGGCCGGGCCCCCCGGGACCAGCACACACAAGCTCCAGTTCATCAACACGAACTGTTTTACACCTCTTGGAATAGAGGAGCAAGTCAAGACCAAACTATCGCAGTCAAACAACAAAGGAGCAAGAGGAACGGCAAGAGGGGAGTTCCTTTTATTTATACGCTGAATCACACTTGGACTAAACTAAGCTGACTCAGGAGCAGGTAAATGTTTAACTGTGACTCCGTACATCTGAGGAAGAGCCTGCACACGTTCAGGGACTGCAACTGAACTTCTCCACCTACCTATACCCCAGGATGGGCATCCCATCTGGAAGTGATGACCTTACTGAACTTGCTGCTGTGACTGCAGGAGTGGTGGGCACGTTATGGCTGGGATTGCACACCCGCCTTCCTCCCCGCTGCTCTCCGACAGGCAGAAAGGCTTCGGCAAGGAAGGGGCTCCACGGACACCCCTGCCAGGGTGAAGGTTCAACTGAGCTGCTGTACGCCAAACGAAAAAGCTTAAAGCAATTAATAGAGATGTCTGCAAATTCTTAATGGCTAGAATAATAAGCAAGAACTTTTCATAAAACAAGGAATGCTGGTTTCAAGCACCAGCTTTTTCACCTTGCTCCAAACAAAAACTGGTTTTACACAAAAGTTGGTGCACTGAAAAGTCAGGCAATGTTTGCTTTTACTATAAATTAATTGGAGTGCAGCACCTTGGAAAAACAACCTTGCCACTCAAAAAAGCAGAGCTGACTTCTGATATACCAGTTATTTACAGCACTAGCGTAGGATGCACTCGGGGAAAACAGATTTGCCCTGTGGACAGAGCAGTCCCTTCATCACATTCACAGGGGCGATCAGTTCAAAGGAAAACTCCTGCATCACCGCCTCTTCCCATCGCCCAGAATTCTACCAAAATTGATATCAACAATAGAAAAGTATAATGCTTTGTAATAAATTAACATATACACCCAACTCGGGCTGCATCTTACAAGATAAATGCTCTGTCATGTTTACAACCAAACGTTCTCTCCTAGCTTGGAAACGAGAAAGATGTCACACCGATCAGGACCACCGGGCTCATCGCACACGAGGGCTGGAAGGTCAGTCGGTCTTGTCACCACACCGGGGTCCCCAAAGTATGCAGCTTGGGGACAATGGCCGGCAGCAATGGCTGTCACTCGCTACTACACAAGGGGGTGAGAGGAGGGCACTGAAGTAGCGTCCCTGTGCCAGCCTGCCAAGATCAACTGGTGTGGAAGTGCCCAAGGAAGAGGTGCCTGCTGTCTCCTAAATCGATGGTTTCATCTGCTTTGCTTCAGCTGATTTATTCCTGAGAAACTCCTAATGATAGTTTAAAAAACCCAGAAACTATCTCGACAGCAAAAAAGGTGGGTTTTTTGATTTTTTTTTTTTTTTAAAGAAGTCTTTCACCTCTAAAACTCAAGCTGCACAATCAGAACTAGAGGCCAAAACAAGAGCAACTACTCTGCTTAACAGCAACAGCTTCTCTGAAATGAGTAAATGCCAGCAAAAGGAAACATCTGCCCCTACTAAATCAGCACGAAGGTGCTGAAAAAAGAAAAAAATGAAGTCACTAGGCTTTCCCCCCCCCCCACTGAAACAAGCTATAAAAGGAGCATCATGTTTCCAAATCCAATAAAACACAACACTTCTTCCTAACTGTGTCCTGTTAATGCTGAACATGGGCTTTCTGAAAGCTTTCCACCTGGTTTAGTTTCACAGTTTGAACACTCTGCACTCCTCAGAAAGGAGAACGGAGGCAGAGCTGTGGTAAAAACCCTATTACCCTGGGATGCGAGAAGACCGAGGCGAGACCGTGGTTCAACCAAAGAGCAACACCAGTGCCGAGCCCACCCTGCAGCCCCTGCCCCTCCCCGCCACTCCTGTTTCACAACAACCCCGGCCTGTGCAGAAACAGTAAAGCCATAACACTTTTTCCCTCCCAGAAGGTGACGAGGGGCGGTTGCTCGACTCCTGCTGCTGTTCTCAGTCTGCCCCAGGTGTCCTCCTACCCCAGCCACACAGCCCTAAGCAATACAGCTTCAGTGCAAATTACTGCACACCCAAAGAGAGACCTCTCCTCTCCAAACGGTACTTAGGCAACAACCTTATGAAGAAAACGCAATCAAATAACAGAACTTGTAAAACAACAACAAAAAAAAATCACATACATAATCTAACGTCTAAATGCGGATGACAGTGAATGGTGTAAAAAACCGACAGAGCTGCCACCAGGTATGCGATACATTCCACAGCGCCGACAGTTTGTTTCCTGGAACTGCACGAATGTCAAAACGCATCAGCGTGAGTGATTCCAAGACGCCTGTTAGCGAGATGACTGGCAAGAGCGTATTCAGTGATCTGGGTTTCCAGTGAATATTACTAACACAACACACGCCAGGTTACAGAATCTATTGCTTAAATTGCCCTTGGAGGAAAAAAAAAACGCCAAGTGATATGTAAATCTTTGCCACTCACGTCTCACAGGTGAATGGGCTTTTAAAGTCGAGTCTCTTTTTGCACTACTTTTTTTTAATCAGTTTATGAGCAGCTGTAGTCTTGTGGCTTGATGCAACTCTTTAAGGCTCCATGCTGACAAAATTATTTGAGGAACAATAAAAACTTCACCACAGGAGGATTGCTCTGGGATACCAGGTTTAAATATGTGGTTCAGGCCCAGGACTCGCACAGATGGTTCAACAAACTGAGCGTCCCATATTTCTACCTTTTGTCTCTTGTTTTGGCCCTGAGCTGTTTGTTACTCCTGCATGTCTGGCACAAGTTCAGAATACTCCTTGTTCCTCAGGAGGAACAAGGTGTTTTACTCTTCACAGAGGCTGACGAACCGATCTTCCTACTTCCATGCTAAGTGGCTGTGCATTTTTTTCTGTTTCTAGTAACTCATCGAAGATATCCCTAGAACAGAGGGAAAGGCCAATAGTGAAACTTATGTACAACAACAAACTGCTACATGAGACAGCCCTGAGGGAATCAGCAACTGGACTTAACCCACAAACTCAAGCGTCATGAATTCTGCCACAGAAAGGTGTCTTATCTGGCATCTCTAAGCAAGGCTCCTGGAATCCCACAACACTTTCTAAAGATTTATTACAATGAATAAGGTCAGTGGTAAGCCTCAAAGAACAGTAACAATAGTGAAAGTAACTCCTGGCTGGTAAAAGGATCAGAAGCAACACAAGACGCAGTCTGTAGCTGAAGCAATATCCTTTGTTAGAGCAACCAGTAAAGGCAGAAAAAGGGGACAAACTGGGGGACAAAGTCCCTTCTTCGGTTCCCTCTGCCTGAAGAGATATTCCTTCTACCTACAAACCTCATCTCAGCCGTGTCCTGAGATGACCACACCTGCAACAACATAACTGCCAGGAGCCAGGATAAAGGCATTTACAAATATCATAGCACTTAAGGGAAAAACCCAAGCTCCATTATGACCTCTGGTGCAACCAGTGCATAACTGAGACACTGAATCCCCTTCTTAGAAGATGATGCCATGTATCCTGTTAAAACCCTACGTATCAGTGACATATGATTCCACACCTCTGAACTCCGAGCACTTCAATTTTGTCATTCTTTCATATAATGCTGACTACGATTTCTTCCAACAAATACAAGGAGATACTTTTCATGCCATCAAAAAGGACTAGAGGAAGAAGAGAAGCCCACCTCCTCACAAACAGCAGGTATTTTACCAGCAACAAATTCCCCAAGACACTCACTTGTGCATGTAGAAGAAGATGTAGCCACTTCGGTCTCTGTCACACTGAACGGTGGCCTCTAGAGTTCTAGACACTTCCAGGTCATTGTAGGTGAACCAGGACTGCTTCTTGATATCATAGACATCACTGATATAATGACCTTAAAGACAGAGAACGCACCTTTCTTTTCATGCTGCACTTCAACCAGTACGCTGCTTAGCTAACAGATACCCTGGTCCAGTGACCTGTGTCAGATTTAAATGCTAAAACACCCTGAAGATCTTGGCCAGTGAGCTGGTAACCAGCACAAGCAATTCCATGGACCCCATAAGAAGTATTTCCTCACGTGCCGTGACATCCTCAACCTGCTCCCCCACCAGCAAGTGACGATAAAAGACTTGCTGTGCTGCCTGAACTCTTCTCTGCAAATAATCCTGCTATGGTAATTCTGTATTACAGGCTTTTTAAGATAGAAAAGAGAAGAAGAATAAAACAGGATATCTTTTACCTGAAGAGGATGTGCTTCCGATATGGCTGACGATGCTTATGAGACGGTAGGAGTGAGGAAGCTCTCCTGTCTGAAAAGAAAGTCCAATTAAAGCTTCGAGGCATTCACTTCTGTCCCACGCAGCTTATGGACAAGATGATTTATACTGTATTCAAAGCTGCAACCCAGACAAGGATTACAGAAACAGACACCCTGGTTCAGACCAAACGGAGAGTCCTTCCAGAAGTGGGAAAAACCCTCCCATCTTATTTAATCTTTCAGCCGGCCAAATGAACGTGCAGAGGAGTCACTCTGACCTCAGAACAGATGCTGACGTGAGCTCTACACTGCAAAGTTTTCTAAACAACCATTTCCTGAGAGACTTCCACTGATGTCAGAATGAATGAACCAAATAAACATAGAAAACCAAAAAGGGAACACCATGCTTATTTCTGAAATATCAAAGAAATACCTTTGATAATGGTAAACAGATTTAACAGCTAATACTGGATATGTAGCCCAGGTTCTCTTGTCCTGTGCCTGTAATGTCATCAGACAACACCCCCTTTGCAAGCAGGAAACACGCTCTGTCTACTCACTGACAATAAAACTAAATGATAGTAATTAGCTTCTAGCAACTACTTTTTAATCCTCTATGACTAGAAAACATTATTGACAAAATTCACTGACAATACTCTTAAAATGCAGCTCTTGGTTAACTCTAAGAATATAAAAACTGCTCAAGGAAACACCAATTATTTTACTTTTTCCACCCTACACAGTATTCCTTCTACCCAGGCAGGCAGGCAACTTTTGCAGCGCGAGCCTGAGTGCACCGGCAGCACGGCCTGGGTCACGGTTACATTTCCCTTAGTAGGAACAGGACCTTGCCACAACTACTCAGCTTTGGTGGTGCAGGATCTAGAAGCTCACAGTGTTGCCACTAAACTACCACGCTGGCTGACATCCTCTCTCTAAGTAAAAACTTCAGGCCCATTGCTTGACACACACTGGAACATTTCTGATACAAGACTACTGTTTCCTTTTCACCATTATCCACATCTTAGAGAAACTCACAAGGTCTCTTGCAGCTGGTTTGTTGTTTTTTTTTTTTAAGTCAAAATAACACAATAGGAGAGTCCCTTAAGGATATAAACTTTCTTTTCACTTTTGAACATAAAAGATGTTTCTAGACTCTACACCTGCTCTGTAAAACTACCTCCAACACTAAAATGATGGTAAAGGAGGGGTATGTTTCTCAGTTGGCTTTTGAAATCACAGATCACACCTCAGCATTTCTTTTCAGCTCTTCTGCTTCAGCTTCTGAATACTCCATGTCAAAAACATCCTCGTTGCCAGAGTCTTCATCAGAACCAACGCTGTCCAGGAGAGAGCTGTTAAACTCTAGATAGCACGGAAATAATGATGCTGTGTGAGAAGCCGTGGTGCACACAGGAATTCAAAACAGGTTGAGGTATATCTACCCACATAAACAAGCACAATAAAATGATAATGTTTCAAGCTTCCTTTCCAAGTAAAGCGGGAGATATTGGAACTTCCAAATAAAAACTCTCTCTCCCTTCCCCAAATTGTCAGAGCAATAGTTAAGAAAAGTATCTTCGACTACAAAACTAATTTTAGCAGCATCTCTCTGATACTTTTACAAAAGAGCATTATGGCAATGACAGCTGGGTGATAAAAGAGCATTTAAACACCCCGTTTGCTCCAGAGCACTGATGGTCTGCAGCCAGAACCAGCATTAAAAGAAATACAGCCAGCCTGGCCAATGAACTGTAAATCTCTGCAACGAGAAGCTATGAACTCCAGTTTTAGCTATAAGTTGCATTAACAAAGTGCATTTTTCAATTAAAACTGGCATCAAAATGCTCCTGCTGGCAGCAGGCATCTTTTCATTGTTTTCCATGGTAAGAAGGCTGCTCACTGCAGGAACTTCCAGTTTGCTTGGCTGAGCAAAACGCAGGCAGCGCTCTGTAAAGAGCCGGAAGGCACCGCTGCTCCCCGTACACCCTGTTCCAAACTGCCTGGGATTCTGCAGCTACCCAATCAATTTAAGATTTTGTACAGTATTCATTAGGAGAAGTAGCTATGCTTTCACCAGCTAAATTAAAGCTATGTTGTCCTGGGTGGGTGAGAAGCTGAGATTAACAGGACACTGTTCAGGAGAATTTTATTTTTTTTTTCTTACAGAGACTATCAATGTCTGTAACGATGGAGATATTTTGCCAAAGAGACTCTCACACTACTTGCCCTGCTAAACCATCAGATGCTGGATTAGTATAATCGTCTTGGGGAGTTTACAGATCCCTTTAACTGAGAATACTTTACTGCTGGTTTCCACACTTGGCCTGTTGTAAGCTACCCTACAGCTGAGAAATGCAGCCACTTAGGCAGGTCTCTGCATGAAGCACTTGCCACAGGTATTGCCTAAACGCCACTTCACCAGTGGCCCTTGGATGATGAGTAGTTCTTTGATTGCAGCACCACTGGGAACCTTTCTAAGATAAATACTACCAGATCCATGCTCACGATTACTAACATCTCCTTAAAGAGCTGCTGGCTGGTGCCTTACAAATGGCCTGGCAGCAACTTGAGAAGCACAAGGCAATGCTTATGTTCAAGTCAAGCATCTGCAAATCAGGAGGAGGAAGGATTTCCGGTGCTGAACCCTTCCCAGCCATGATTCGAGGAAGATCTGAGAGGGACTGGGCACTCAGTCTGCCAGAGCTCAACAGGGGACAGGACTCAGGTCGAAGGACATTAAATCAGCATTCAACTTATTTCTCTTCAGAAGCAGACATGGGCTCATCCAGTAGTAACTGAGGGCCTTTAGAGGTGCCTGAGCAACTACAAGTACCTTAACACAAGACTTCATTAGCTCGCCCTCTCCAGAGCAGGAATTTTCTCCCGGTTATGCTTTGCTCTGCCAGATTGTATGAAATCACTCGCATGCCACCCTCACACAAACATTAAACAGCGCCCGGGGCTCACCATGCTGTCTGGATTGGGAAAAGACAGATAGTGTATTTTGGGTTTCTTTTTTTCACCCCCAACAGCTATACCTTGCAGCGAGGTCTGTCTCCTTCCTCTCCTCTATCAGCCAGACAGAGCACTTACTCATTTCCCTGGGCAAGGCTAGCGCATTAATTAATCAGCAGTAAAACAGCAATGCAACTAAGAAATAATCCTTATGCCCTGACAAGAGCCTTTGGCATGCTGGCTTTTGCCAGGAATGCAAAATTCCAAGGTCCATTTTGCTATCTATATTAAATATTAGTTATATAGATTTAACATTATAGAAATACAACATTACATATATAATGATATATTTGTTTATATATAAAAATGAAACTAAAAACTCAAGGGACTGAAATAAGATATTTTTCTTATTAAGCTTTTCCTGACGTTTGCTTTTGCAACTGAGAGCAAGAAAAGCTGACCTGAGCAAAGCCAAACACAGCAAAGCACACACCAAAGAGCATGAAATCCCAGCTGTTTTACAGACACTCGGGAGCTGCACTCATACATACAGATCTATTTTCCCTCAAAAGCAACATCCTGGAAGAAGTTTAATGAGTTTCACCTTGTAGACTTAATTCCGTAGCTCGTTTAAGGTCATCATCCTCTTTTTGTTCTCGCGCCTCCTGATGGGAAGAGAACAAAACTTAGCTCATTGAGACACTTCACTGTTTAAAATTCTTGTGGTGCTCTTTTTCCATTGAAACTGCGCTGCTCTGGTTTCTACAACAAACCTGACATTGTAAATTAAAAGTTCTGTGTGAAGGAATGTTTGCAGCCAGCGAGAGTCCAATGTTCCCGTGCAACAGAACCTGGGACAAACCTTCATTAAGGCTCATCAAAGCTCCTGAAGTTTGGTATGCAGCAGAGCGAGTCTCTAGTAACACCAAACGCTTTCTCTGGATCATTAATTTGAAAAGCATCTGAATGAATTTGCAACCCTTTGCTAAGGAAAGCTGTCATTTACACAAAAAGCTCCTCACACTTCGGCAAAATTTAGACTTCTTCTGCCCAAAGCCAGCTGAGGACAGAGTCGTCAAATTCTGATACATTTTATTATTTGTAAGACACCTGAAAGCAGAGCCAGTGGTTTTATGTAACAGGTATAATTCACAAAGGCAGGATGCAAAAGACAACACTACTAAACAATCAGGTATTAAAAACATTACCATGAACAAGTAGCGAAGAAACCTCAAGTCAACAAACCCTTCTAATCTTTGGATAATATCATGCCCCTGTTCCTCCCACCACTCTCGAAAGCTCAGAGCTACAGCAAGCCAGTCAATAATATTTAATGAGCCGGTTTCTTAATTCAGGATTTGAATGCCGTGAGTGCACCTGAACGCAGAACCCTAACTATGTATTTCAAATCAAGATAACCACAGCTACTGCATTTCCATGCCTGAATCATTAGAGACGCAGGTTTTCGCTTCAGAACTGTAGCAGAACAACACTCAAAGGGCAGTTTTACATTACTGACATGAGGCCTTTTATCTCACTATTTCTAAAGCATTTGGGAATCTTTGTTAAACTACTCAGCATCGCTGAATCAAAGCTACATCTGGCGTGGAACATACCAACCAGCACCTCATAATGAGTAATGGGAGACAAAAATCCAAGAGCCATGGAAACATCAGATCTCATAAGGTAAACCATGACAACTTTAGTATTAATAGAGGGCAAACAAGGGCACCTATTTTAAGAAAGACCTGGCTAAGCGCTTGCTTCACTCTCAGCAGCTCTGTTAAACTTGTGGAAATAAGTTACAGGTCTTAAAATTCAAGCGGAACACAGATGGTCAGCACACAACCCAAGATCCCAGTTCTTTCTAAGTCTAATTTAAAGGACTTGTTTTTGACTACATTATTTGTGATTCTTTTTCCAATTTACTAACAGGGAAGGATCACATAACGGTCAGTTCCTATATTCTCCACTAAGCACGCTTTATTTGCTAGCACCAGAAACAAGGCACTGGCATCGACAGATCTTTAAGCTGACCTGGCACGGTCATTCTTAGCCTTTGCTTTCAAACCTGCCACTTTCAGTCCTGACACGACACGCTGCAAGAAGCAACTGCCAGGGAAGCTAAAGGTGGGCTTGGTTCTCAGTGACAGACGGTAAGATTTCAGTTTATCATCATTTTTATATAATGTTAGAAGGCAGTGTATAAATGTGCACAGAAAGCTTTGAGAAATCTGCAGGTCTGTGATGTGATATACAGTTACCAAAGTACAGACAAAACGTGCCCAGATGTATCCAGTGCTGTCACCCTACTGACACTGGAGCTAGAAGAACCCAAACCTTTCTTCATTTTTCTGTTTTTCCCAAAGAAACCCAGCAGAATCCCTTTGCAGTTACTGCCTGAACACAAGTTTTCCTTTAGCCATCGTGTTTCCAGTGTTGGGCAAGACAACTCAAGGAAAGAAACTTTATTTCTTACTTGCTCTTGAAGGCTCTGAGCCAGCGCCTGCTGGAGTTCTTGCTCTTCCCTCTCTCTCTCCATATCGTACTGCTGCAGCCAGTCAACCTCCCCCTGGGAGCCTTCCGGAGTTTTGTTTTCCTTATTCTCATCAAAATCTTTAGTTATCTCAGTGAAACTGGCAGGACCTGAGGAAGCAGAAAGTACAGTTATGCTTTCCTGGGTCTTCTGTTTGTTACCAGCTAAATCCTCTTAAATCACCACAATCCTTGCAGCACAGTGACATCTATTGACAGGGAGAGCTCACTGGCCATTAAAAAAACACATGAGTCAAATGGGAAAAGCTCCAAAGTCTTATTTTAACAGGTGTAAGATGAACCATTTGATTAATCCCCAAACCTGTTCTCTTCTTAGCCTTTTATGTTCACTGAGAAACACCAATTTTAACCAAAGGAAGATGTCACACAGCACTAGGTTTCTGCAGCCGCGAAGCTGACACTTGAATGTCTCTAGAAGGAATGACGGATTATAAAAATTTGCATTGCATATTATACCTCAAAGTACTATACATGAAGCCACAATTAAAGCCAAATTATACGTAAGACAGAGGGAAGCACAAATCTGAAGCATTGTTTATATTTGTCAACTTTTACTTCAGGTAAGAGCCTCAATCATGTGAGCACTATCTACAGCTTTAAAACTGCAAGACGATTATAACTTTTCAGTTCACCTATAAAGTGAACACTACGGCAGAAGTGTTTTACAAAACAACTGGAATGAACATACATTGAACCACTGCACACATCTCCTCCTGCAGTTGCAGGACACTTCGATTCTCCCATTTGCTTGCAGCTGAGAAAGAGTCAGGACCTGCTCCAACAGCTATCATGCAGCAACACGCAAAACTTTAGTTTTGCCCTATGCAGACTTCAGAATCTGCTCATTAGTTATTAGCAAGGATTACACAAGGCACTCTCAGTATCTGCGACCTCTTAAACACGAGATCACCAGAACCAGAACTATAATCCATCAGCCTAATCCTCTTAAGACGAAAAACAAAACAGAATTTATTACATGACCTTTGAAAACGTCCAGTGTAAGAAGAAATACTCAGCTCACACAATTGCTATTTGAGGATCATGCAGCAGAAAAGACATCTTCTGTCATATCTAAATCAGCCTTTTTTGAAGCACCACAAACTATTCCGTGTTTAGAAAGAAACATACTACTAGTGGTAACAAGAAACGACCAAGTTCAATCCATCATGTTTAGAAGCATCTTGTCTGATGCATCCTTTGCAATTATGTTTACTTTAAACAGAACATAAGATCGTGAACTCCTGGTGAGTTACATTCAGCTGCTGTAACTAGTAACTCAACACACAGAGATACGCATCTCATCTGAACGCCAAACCCTGTGCTTTGCGTAGTACTCGGGGTTTTTGGTCAAACACAGTCAAATATAGAAAGCTGAATGCGTTGAGTGTTTAACTGCATTGTTAATCAGAAAATACAGAAATTTTTATTAAACACATACTTTTTGCTTAAATGTCACAACAGAATCTTCAAATAATTACGTTATGGTTTCCAAAGAAAACCTGGAGAGAGATATATTTATATGGCCACACTCCCACAACTCCTTCACAACACCAGTGTATACAAAGGAGGGCACAAACAGGACTGACCACAGACTTTGTTTTCTTATATCCTGCCTTCCAACATGCAAAATATCAAGAGTTGTCCATTGAAACAAGTACAATTTTTGGTAACACAGCGAGGTTTTTTTTGTGAATATTTAACCTCCTGGCTCTTAGAGGAGAAGAAGCGCACACTGTTGGCCTGTTTTTCCAGGCTACTAGAATTAAAAGTCTGACTGAAGGCATGGAGCACACAACAAATGATAAACACTTAGAGTCTCAGTTTCCCCACACTGAGATGAAACAGCCTCCTTCTTGTACTTAACTGTGTTTCTGGGTCAGAGGCCAGCATTCACATGCCGAGTCTCTTGCTCAAGGGTCTGCTCTCACATTAAAAAGCATTACAAAAAATTACAGAGATAGAGCTAAATTAATTAGTAACTAGTGACAAAAAAACTGCGTTTATGAAAGCATTCAGGTCTTGGGCACTCCAGACATCACTCTTACACACCAGCAATGGGAACACTGCTACTGTGCTGCCCAGGCTGCAACAGCTACGGAAATGAAAATACTTTCTGATTACGGAAGATTAAGTTCCAGACGCTGCCAAATCTTAGTAAATTGCATTGTCTGGTATGGGAACCAGTGGAAGTATGTGTCAATCAGGAGAGAAAAAAAGCGACATTAAAGATGATGTTACCTTTATCAGAGAGGTGACAGACATACAATAAAATAAATTTTCACAGTTCAATGAATTAAACACTTTATACACAGGGAAACTGCAAGAAAACTCTGAGGAAGTCAGGCAGTTGCAGCAGTGCACTTGCACCCAGATTCTGCCACCATACATACTAAACTGCTGATATCAGTGACCCGCTTTAGCTCACTACAGACCAATTAAGATGGTTACTTTGCCTTACCCGAGTCTAATGCTGCTTTGGGTTTCTCCATCTCCATAGATTCCAGGTTTTCCGGCAATTCCTGAATTTCGTCATCTCCAAAACCAGTGTCTGGGCTGCTTGTGGGTTTATCTTCATCATGGCTCAGAGACAGAGAAGCTTCCCTTTTGCTAATCTCTAAGACAGCTGCCAGCAGCTCATCTTCGCTCATCCCGTCAAAACCGGTATTACCCAGCTCAGGTTTATCACCCTCCATTTTACTTCTTTTTGAACCCTAGAGATAAATGGAGTTATGATTAAGTGCTTGAATAAAAAGGGATAGAACATCAGCTTTACATTTCTGTGGAGATCTTTTAAATTTCTTTTATTGACCCGAGGGAGTGGAAGCTTGGCTCTGTCAACATTAAACAGATCAGTTACATGAGAGTCAATGGAGAGACAACCTTTGTAGCTACATTCACTCCAAGGAATAATATTTAAATATAAACTACAACCAGTTTTTACAGGCCCTGTGGATTAACATACACCAAGTAACTCTTCCCTTCAACACTCATGTTCCACCTTTACGTTCTGATGAATCCTCAAGCCTCTGGTGAGTCAGTGCTGAGGCACAAGTAGTGAAATTGCAAGTTTGTTAACAGACTGAAGCAGCAACATGAGAGTAATTGAACACAGGGATGGAAGAATAGGAACTGAAATCAGGCTGGTACGAAGAGCAATTAAAATTAGGTTTGGTGCTGCAGACTTGCCATGCGAAATCTTGAGGGGTGGGCAGGACTCTGCAAACCGAGTAAGAAAACAGTTAACCAGGGAAAGGAGGGAATGACTCTTTCCCAGTGAGAACAGAACAACTTTGAATTGGAAGAAAGGAAAAACACTGTAGTCTTAATCTGAATTTTTCCTTCTTTAGTCATTTTCCTAAAACTGATGCTCATCCACTCCTACACCATACTGATTTACAACTACTACAGTAATTTCAATGATTTTGATATTAACTTAATTAGGAGGTTAACCTCCATGTATACATATTTATACAATTACACTACTTACCATATGCTTAGATTTTTTTCCTATATTATGTTAAAAAAAGGGGAAAACTAGTTTCTATCGGAACGTACTTATCCTGGTCTTATTTCAAAGTGCATTTGGATGGATTTCAGAACTTCATTAAAATGAACAGAAATACATTTTTACCAGTGCTTTTTACTTATACAGCAAGCTTTCGATAAACAAGACTACTTTTATACAGCATTTTGTATTAAAACTGGCTTATCAAACAAGATTAGCAAACAAATTACCCAACTAAAGCGCTTATTTCTAGACATCATGCCCTCCAAGAACGAGAACTGACAAATTCAAACTCTCTCCTCACATCTATTCTTGCACTGAATAAGGAAAGCCGAGTACCTGCTTTTTAAGCATTCTGATTTCTCTCTCTGCACCTGCAGGCTACTAACGTCAAAACTGGTTTAGCTCTTCAGCAAACCCTAGTTCCAGGCACTTTGCCAACAACTAACACTAACTCAGTGGCTGGACTTTAAAGACTTAACAGCATCTGTGCATTATTTGAATAGAACTTTCCTATTAGAAAATATTTGCATAGATTTTAAGTAACTCAGGTTCTAAGACAGGCTGCTTTAAATGTATATTTTTAAAAACTACTTCAAATACTATTCCATCCGCAGAGGCAGAACTCGCAGAAATTGCAGTTCTCCTCACTTCAGCCTGGAGAAGAGAAGGCTCCGGGGAGACCTTATTGCAGCCTTTCAGTACTTAAGTGGCCTTTAAGATGGGGATGGACTTTTTAGCAGGGCCTGTTGTGATAGGACAAGGGGGGATGGTTTTAAACTAGAAGAGGGGAGATTCAGGCTGGACAAGAGGAAGAAATTTTTTTACCATTGTGGTAAATTACCATTTACCATTTTACCAAGGTGGTGAAACACTGGCCTAGGTTGCCCAGAGAGGTGGTGGGTGCCCCATCCCTGGAGACATCCCAGGCCAAGCTGGATGGGGCTCTGAGCAACCTGATGTGGGTGAAGATGTCCCTGCTCATTGCAGGGGGTTCGACTAGATGGGCTTTGAACATCCCTTCCAACCCAAACTCTTCTATGATTCTATAACTGCTGCTTGCCCCCTCAACCCGATGTCGTATCCAGCTGCTGTTCCAGATGTTCTCCCACAGGGCAGGGCTGTTTTGCAAACAGTGCCCTGCAGGAGATACACTGGCCAACAAGTGATTGCCAAGCCCCTAACGCAGCCTCATCCACAGCTATGGTGAGAAGCAACCAAGGGAACGGTGCAGCAGCAGTAATGCTGCTTCCATGGACAAAGACCAGGAGCAGGTCCTCTCAGGAGAACAAGGACAGGTAACAGGTGGCCGGTCAGCCCTGTGGTTGAGGAGTGGCCAACATGCATGGCCACAAAGAATAAAGTCCCTTATGTGGAATCATCACCACCACTGTCTCTTTCCCACAACAGGCTGGAAAGCCTATGATTAATTTGCTATTCAAATTAACAGGCCTTATTCCCACAATTTCTGCACTCGCAGGGCTTGTGCGATAGAGACTACTCACACTTCCTCACAAACAAAACTTGCGGAGGAGTCATTTAGAAAGTTTGGGATACTTGTTCTATGAGGGACTTCAAAGACAAGCTAGTTTCCTTCCCCCATGCACAGCCAGCTACAGATGTCCCATGAAAGACTGCAGTTGCCTACCCTGTCCCTGAGACCTTCGGCAAAAGGTTTTCTGCTTTCTCCCAAAGCAATCCATCCCATTCCTACACGTCCTGAGCATCAGGAAGCTTTCCTCAATATTTAACCTAAAAATTACTGTCTGCAATTTAATTCTATTACTTCTTGTTCTATCTGCCATGGACACGAAAAACAGCGTTTTTATTAATTTCTTTCCCTTCCTTGAAGATACAAGCCTTGCCGCAATTTCTCCTTAATCTACAGTACCCACATTCATTCACCTGCTCTTCCCTCCCCAGATTTTTCCTTTCTAGACCTCTGACCATTCGTATTCCTCTCCTCTGGCCCCTCTCCAATTAATCTAAAACTTTTGGAGTCTGGAGCCCAAAACTCTAGCTAAAGCTCAATGCTGAGAAAAAAAGGAATTATTACTTCATGCAACCTGCAGGCTACGTCTGTCTATACACTGATGTTTCCAACCAGTCTGACCCTGTCACCAACTCAGCCTCCGCTCCTGTCTGAGGGCCCACTGCTTTCCCAGCTGTTTCCACCCCCCATTTACAGTCGATTAGTCCTGCTAAGATTAGCACCTTTAGTCTGTTCCTACTGAACAACCCCTCCTATTTTTAGGCAATTTCTCAGATTTGTCAAGATCATTCTTAACTGTAGTAGTAAGCTTCAACATACTTGCAGCCCCTTCCAGCTCTGGGTCTTCTGAAAATGTAATACTCATTATCTATTGATATCATTTATGAAATACTGAATGGACCAGGATCCTCCCTTGGCTTGATCTTCCCATCAGATGAGAAACTGCAGATATCTTACCTATTGTTACCTATTGTTATTCAGCCAGCTTCATGCCTATCCTTTCATGCCATAATCAAGACCACAATTCTCTGATTGATTAAGATAACCCCATTAACATTGTAAAAAACTTTAGAGAAGCAGATATGCAGGACCCTTTCAAGTACTTGGCCTGCAAGCTCCAACAGAAGAAAGTGGTATTGCAAGATAATCCTCTAAGCTTCTTGCTTTCCCTTCTGGGCCATCATTCTTCCCGAGACAACTCACCTACCTGCTAATATACTGCCCTGATTGAGACAAAAATATCTTAGCGACATTAATACTAGTTGCAATGAATAGCTCAAAGGCAATTTGAAGTTAACTACACGTTTACATCAATGAGCTTATCTCTACACAACGCTATGTGTCCACCCCCAAAGGTTGATAACTGCAGTTTCTTAAAGCTTTTAAAAAGCCACACTTGAAAGAAAACATAGATTGGATGTGCAAAAAGCTCTTCATCGAATATTTTGTCTAGCCCAACTTTTACTGGATCTAATTTAATCAAGGGCTTTACTGCATAATTTTATTATTGACAGCTCATTATATTTCAGCCTGGAAATGTTATCAGTAAAAGTTACCCAAAGGACTGACAAAACTGCTAAACAGCTGGTATACATAACCCGAAAACCTAAGTGCAGTTGCAAGTAAGTATGTCTGTTCCCAGTGGGAACCAAGACAACTGTACAGAGAGGTCAATTAGCAAAGTACTCCCTTCCAGCACTGCAGTGCTAATTAGGAGAAAAAAGTTATCTTACATCAACTTTACTCACAGTCTATGCTAAGAAAAGCACAGGCCAGATGTGAGCACATACAGGATCTATGTATATGGAAGTTTGTGGTTCTTAACCCTTACCTTTTCTGGCTCTTCTTGCAGTTGCTGCTGATCTCTACCCTGTATGTTACACAACCTTTGGCTATTTGCAACAGAACGTTTCAACGGCTCATCGTCGCTGTCAGAATCTACACAGAGTGCTGCAGAGCTCTTTGACTTGAAAGTGTATTTTCTGTAAATTAAAAACATGGCTATAAAACTTCATAGCATTGTACAAATCTGTTTTGAAGTAACTGCTAATGAACTGTTACACCTAATTTTCACACTGTGGGGCAGTACAATTTGGGGAACAAACTGCAACGATTGACAACAAAAAGTTATTGACATAGGAGGCAGGGTTTTCAGAAAAAAATCAGTCTTTTACTAGGTTAGCTTCCATACCTTCTTCAAGCCTGCAATAGCAACTTACAGCCTTAAAAGTTACTAAGTGTGTGGCTCTTGCTTCTAAGGCTGAGGATTTTGTGCTTTATTACCCAGCAAGGGAGTCTGGGGAAGTCACGATTTCTGCTCAATTAGGAAATGTAGTCTCTAAGTATTCCACAATGCAAAACTATCCAGTGTGATGTCACATTTTTCACTATATCAAAAACTGGCCTTTCAAAAGGGCCTAATAAGAACAATGCCCTCTCATCTTCGCAAATAAACTCAAAGAACTAATCGCCTGCTCCGAAAACACACAGTGGGGCTCCACAGAGCCAGAACAGAGAAAATAGCTAAACTGCAGAATTAGAAGCCATTTTGCTTCTTATATATGTGACTTGCAACTACAAACGCAAGTTAGTTTGAGATAGCTGGCACTGACAAATCATCTGTATGAACTAAACCCAGTTCTCATTCTGCTGATCAGTTTGAAAGATCATCTTTGCTTACTTACAAGTCCCCAAAGGTTTTCAAGAGAAATGCTAAGGTGATTGTGTCAGCTAGGCAAACCATACCACTAATTTCAGCTAGCATGTAACACCAGTAAAACGCAGATATGAAAAAAGACAGCAGTTGAAATAATTTACTACAATAGAAAAAAATAGAAGAAAACAAACAGAAAAACTGGAAAGATTAAAGAAGAATAACTAGAAAATTTTAAAACACCTTAAAAATTATGCCATGAAACCCCAAGCCACAGGCATTTCAGAGCTACAACTCACCTAGAAGGCGTGGAAGTGGTTATACTACAGGAATTCACCATTTGGGAGGCTTTCAATGGACGGGAACTATTGAAAAAGCAAAGTATTTATGGCAGTAGTTACAGTACCTAAAAAAATCAGTGGTTACTTGTCTGCTATGCATGCAAATTCATGACCAAAGGAACAAGTAGAATACCATTATGTACTTGCTAATTGCTTAGATTTAGACTAATAACTCCATCACGCTATAAATATACAACAGTTGTTCAAAACCATATATAATCCTTTAAACTTGATACACTTCTTAGCGATGCAGCCTTGGGGACAAGCTCACAAATTAAAGGCTTTGAGCTCCAATGTCAAGACAATTCATTCTTTTTTTTTTTTTGGTTCCCACCAACACTTGAGCTCCTGCTCCCAAACCACAGTCTCCTGCTGCTGTCTGGATTAGCTGGTTTTCTGGCATGTCCCACATCTCTGTTTCTCCTCCCTTATCTGGATTCTTCTGAACAAACTTCCCACTCCATTTGATCCTTTCACGGGCTCCTCCAAGTCCATCAGTATCACTACGCATCTATCTACCAGACGGCCTCCAAATATTTTCTAACCTCCCCCTTCAAACTAGGGCTCCTTCCCCCCAGCCTAGTCACCTTTCCACTCTCTGGTCAATCAGAATGGTTTAAATGACTGAAAAAAAGCCATTGGAAAGCTATTTCAAATATATTTTCAAGTAGTTTTACTCTGGTTAGTTTAAGCCTTTTTTTACATTTAAGAGGTCAAGATTTCTATTGCTAAAGTAAACTCTTGGAAAAGATCCACGTCGATCTCAAACGCCACTGAACGTTCAGCACAAGAACGCCCGTCACACTGCTGAACACATACACCAGATGCGTCCTAACTCACTAGGGTTACTGAGGTTATGGCACTGGGCAGGAACCACAAGAGACCTGAGGGTTTCTTTTTCCTTACGCTGCCACAGACTTCCTATGTGACAGCTGGCACATTTAATCTCTGTGTCTCAGGACAAGCAGCTGCACAGAAATAAGGGAAAAGGAGAGGGTATTTTCAGCCTGTGAAGTGCTCAGATATAACAGTGGCACAGGAAAGACATTGAAAAATGAATGACAGCACAGGAGGTCTAAGTGGATATTAGCAGAAAAAGGTAGGATGTTGCATCTCCTAAGCAGAGTTGAATGTGCTGTGAAGGGAAAGGTAATCTAGAATTTTGGACCAACAGGCATACATTTTAGAAATTACTGACAAAAGTTCCCATAAAAAGGACAGGAAAGCTATTTTCAAGTACAGTGAAGAATTCTATCTTACCAAATATTCCCTAGATAATGCCCCACCAACTATTCCTACTGCTTCCATCGTGCTTCCTTTCCATACATGTTCTCACGATGGCATCATTACAAATTAGCAGCGCACATCTGAATTTTAACATTTTCTTGCCCAGACACCTTCTGGAGGAGATCTAACTGCCTACCTTGAGGTACATGTGCTTAACGTGGCAGTGATCAATCATGAGTTGTACACTTACATGGCAGAATGGACGCTCCATCCCAGCGTCAGCGGCGGCCTAGTGCTTTCCGTACAGTGTGAAAGTAGGGTTAAGTATCTTGGAATAACCACCTGCTGCCCAACTTTATGATTGAGAGACAACGCTACATTGAAGCTGTATCGTTTCAGGTGAAGAATCAGGACCCTGAGAGATATGAGAGAAGGACAAATGTTAATCTCAAGATAGAAGTCAGAAAACCGATTCAAAATCCAAGTAGCCCTGTTTACAAAACACATTCACCTGATTCTAAAAAGATTATTACTTCAGCGTGGTAAGGAAATACCACCCATCTCTTATCTGGCAAGAGACGGATAATTGCTCTCCCGCCCATCACTCAACTTTGTGCAAGATGCAAAGTGCAGACTCTGCCGACTCCAGAGGCCTCCTGCTTCGATCTGCATCACCTTGCTCTTCAGTCGAGCAGAAGTAAGCAGCTCTTACCAAACTCATTATTTTCTACTACACAGTAAGAGGCAGGAAACAATTAAAATATTATAATTATAGGCCAGAACGCTAGTATACTACTCCCAGGTGTTCAAGACTGCGATGGAGGGATCACACAGCTGCCCAAAATTGAGGAAGAACTGTGTCCAGTGCAAGATGTGAACTTGGTTTATCTGTCACGACGATGCTTTCTCTTTGAAAGAGCTTTTCATTACAACAGTATAAAGAGCCTGAAAAGGTCTCCTTATACCAAACCTTCTCCCTCACGCTGCACTTTGTACTGTCTGTTTAGGTCACACAGCTGTATCATCACTTGTGTTGTGCTAATATTAAAAAATGTAGACAACAGTTCTGCAGTGTTAGCATAAATACAGTAGTTAAGCAAAACGCAATCTAACTACCAGGTCACAGGGTTCAGTATGAGGACACCTGGGACAAGGACAGAGGGCAGATAAAGCCACCCAACAGACTCTTTTAGCTTTACATCCCATGAGAAAATAATCCCTATCTCCAAGCATTTCCACTCTAAATAATGAAGTAAACCCAGCCATGAAGTCAGAAACTATTGAGCATGCACTAACCCTCCAAGTGTCTGCATTCTGCCTCAAAGTGCCACACTTAGAGACAAAACTGCTATCAGCATGGGAAGAATTAATTGATTAAAGCTAAACCTTTATAGACCTTCTGGAACGAATGCCTCTAACTCAGCCCTGCCTGTTAAGTCAGCTGAGCACAAAATATTACATTTCCGGAATATATTTACTGCTTCTGCTTCCCTCGTACCCCAGAAACCCCAAGAAAAGGGGAAGGGGAAAACTCAGCCCTCCTTGTGTAGTTGATAGGGAGGAAGAAAAAAGAGTTGCAGAGGGTGCCCAAAAGAGCTTCTTTAGAGGGAAACCGAAGAACAGCATGAAGACTAAATACTGTCTGCACATGCATCTCTCTCACATGCTGATCACCGTACACACTGTCCTACCCCTTTTCTCAGCTTTACTCTTTGAGAGACTTTTGCTTGCACTGATGTAACATGTGGTTCCAGGAAAGAGAGGAACAGACGTCAACATGTACCTGGGAAGCCTGTTGAACTTGTGTGTGACAACAGCAGACTTTCCATTGCACTTCTCGCAGGAATACTCGATCTCCTCTGCCTGTTTCAGAGAACACAAAAATGACAAGTGGAACAAAAGACATATCAAAGAGATCTCAACAGAAAGCACATTGCTTTTGGCTGTCATGGAAGCTCTTCAAAACAGCAGTTACACTTAAAGTTATAACCACCTTCAACATGACCTAACGAGAAGCCATCTGATAAGAGGGCAGGTAGCAGGGCTTACAACATGACAACTTATCTGCTAACACAGGTGGAATTTTTCCTGCAAGTCTATTGCAGACCAGCAAATTAGCCACAGCTGAGCCAAATTAGCTTCCAAAGAGAGTTGACAATCTTGCAAGGTTTATGGTTTTCTCTCCTATACACAGATTTGTTTGTTTGTGTTTTCCTAATAACCTTTGGTGGAAGTTTTCCTTCTTTTCTTCAAAACCTCAACTTTGTTCCTGAAAAGCTATCCTCATCTAAACTTGTCAAGGATGTGCTGCACCATAGTAGAGTTTTGAACAGGTAGCAAAAGGGGAAGCAAAACTGTGCTCAAATTATGTGTCTTAGCCATCAAACATTTCTACAGCCCTTTTCTCTAAGTGAGGCCAAAGGACACCACTATAATTTTAAGAATTTTTAAAATTTTAAGACCTCCACCAGCTCTTAGAATAATTGTTAGGCTTTTTCTTCTATCTGTTGAAAACACTATCTGTAAATGCAGAAAAAATGAAGATCTGTCCTGAGATACGACAAAATGCAACACTAATTCATAGAGGTAAGGCTCATTTTCAGTTTTCAGAAATCTCACCTTGAAGATCTATTTAAAAGATAAGCATCCGCATATTACAACTATTTTTTTAAATTATTATATTTGCATGACCTCTTTCCTCCATGCCAATTTAGACCAGTACATAAGCTGTTGAAGCATCCTAGCCCAGGAGAGCAACCAGGAATTCCCAAGTGACTGTCTCAACCTGACTGCCTCCCTCCTCTCCTTTGTCTCAACTCTTCCATCATAAAGTGGGGAAGTTTACCTATTTCATAGCAGTATTGTAAGGATCAGTTATTTTATCACAGTATTTTACAATAAGAAACTCCTATATACTGTTAAAGTCCAAATCTCAAAAGAATGAAAAGTTAATTATTTCACGTGCCTGCAACTACTGTCATAGAAACTAATAATCAGCTACACAACCAAAATTTCCATATGATAAAGAATCTACACGTACTCCACAGTGAATAAAGACAACCCCAAAACTATGTACCCGAAAAAAGAGGTCAAGAGAATCCTGGATTGATCGAGAAGGAAGCAATTTCTTTCTTCGAGGAAGGTCAATGGAGAGGTCATTAAACTGTTCTCGTTTGGTGACTGTTTCACCACACCTAAAAAAGAAACACACTTATGTAAGTCTGACAAAAAATATACTTGAAATTAACGACAACTTAAGATTTTTTTTTTGTTAGGCTAAAATAACTTCCCAGTAAATATATGCCTCTACAGCGATCTATTTCACTCATAAAAGTGAAACTGTTTGATGCTTATTACAAAGTTGAACTTTGAAATTTCACTTTGATGCTTTAGAAGTTGAAAGAAACATTTCTGTAAGGGTGAGAACAAAAAAACACAGACTGCTTTGGAGAGGCAAGTGATCAGGTATACAGGAAATCAAAGTGACTGCTATGTAGCCAAACATTTCCTAGTCAGCATTCTTAGGAGAAAAGAAGTCAGCCCAGTCCATAAAAAGGGAAAGCCTAGAAGTACTTTCAGACTGTTTTTTGAACAAAACAGGGTCCATCTAAAAAGAAATCTCATATTTTTTAAAATTAAAAAAAAGCGTAAGAAAAGACCCTACAATCATTATTTTCAATAATTATTACCTGCATGCAATTTACTTCTAATTATTTTAGGGAACTAATGGAGTATACACAAAGTAATATTCCCAAATATCTGTGTTCATGACAACTCAGTGGAATGCAAACATCCCATATGGAAATCTGCTGCACAGGTCATATGCAACGAATGGCCAGACATACTGGTTTATATCTTTTTCCACAATAACCTACAGAGACAGAAGAAAATGCCATTCCCTGGAAGGCCTTGGGAAAGAATTAATAAAAAACAGGGCTTCCCACTTTTTTTTTGAGAGGAAACATCACTTGGCTGAAACCCCCTTTTCTGCTTATTTTCATACAACCAGTATGCAAAAAGCAAAGCACAGAAGCTTTCCACTGGATATGTAATGAGGAACTAAATGGATCGAGACTGTTTAAAGAAGGCCCGTAGCAGCAGCAGCAGCAGCAGCAGCAGCGTGGTGTGAGGTTTACAGTATTTCTAGACTGTAGAATATTTTCCAAATATGTAGCTTTGGAAAAACATAGTTCTTAGTTCTAGTTATAGCCTGCAGATGAAGTCATATAAGATGGAAACACTTTCCCGTCTTTTAAAGTACAAATGAGAAAAACTCTCAAGCGTACTCACATTTTGCAAATGATAGAATGCTGAACCTCAAACTCTAAGTTACTGATAACCGGACACGTATAAACTTTGGTGGCTGAGAGGTCATCAGAAGCCCGTCCGGGGGAGTTATCTTCATTAGGGACTGGTTCACTCTTCCAAGTTTTGTTTAACTTTTCCATGTCCTCCTTCAGCTGATCCAGACACTGGCTCAAGAATTCATGTGCATCCTAGAAATGGGGTAAACTCAAAGTGATTTTGTACAAATTCATTTGGTACCCTGCTCTCAAACACACACAGACTGGGGAAATTATGTTTTAGTTCATTGCATTCAGTAATAATAAGACAGTTCTGCTCATCATTCAATCAAAAGCTCAAGTCACTGTCAAACAGTTGAAGCTTGACGGGAGTTCAATGCAGTCCAAACACTGAACAAAATACACGTAATTGTTTCTAGACAACATGGTACTTACGTTCTGCATGTACCCAGAAAATCTCTCTGCAGTAGCTGAAATGGCACTTTTCACCTTCTTGAGCAGTTCTTTCTTAACCTCAGGGCTGCAGACATCCTTTTTAGCAAGCAGATGGGCAAAACGCCTGCAGAAGTCAACGTAATGAAACACTGATGGCCTTTCCAGGACTTTAGAGAAATAAAACTCATGATACCTCATTTTAAGAATCTCTAAAAGCTTTTCTCCTGTGATAAGTGGTTTATGGGTTCTATATGAAAATATCTCATATATAATTAACCTTTTCCATTTCAAGTATTTTGAAATCTCATTTGAGGCCATCATTAGAACACGACCCAGAAAAAAAAAAAAAAAATCCAGCCTTTTAAGGTAAAGAGAAGAGTCTTATAAAGTTCTATAAACTTATTTCTGTTCTATCTTTTACAATGAGAAAAAAAACCCACAATGCTTTTTGAAAATATTTGTACAGATAGGAGATATGAAACCACGCGGCATCAAAATAAGCAACACAAAATCATTAAATTCAACTTGCATGGTCAGACAGGTTTCTATTTTTTTTTTCCTTAATTTTAAAACTTCCACTCAGTTTCAAGCCTTCTTCCTTCTGGCAGCAAAACATCACACCAGAGTGAAAACCAGCTGTAACCAAAAGAGCCATGAGGAACTCCTTGGTTGAAGCTACATCTAGTGTTACAGGTAACTTTGTTAAAAAACTGTTCAAATTGACTTTACCTTTGCCTCTCAGTTACTGTGATTTCCTGATCTGCTTTACAACTGCTTTACAATTTCATCAGAAATACAGACCCAGTATATTCCAAGCACAACAGTTTCAGTCACAGTAAGTACATGGGAGGGAGACAGGAAGATGTCATGTCCCATGACACACACACACATACAAATATGACAGAAAACACCTATGCAATCCCCTCCCACCCCAAACCAACAACCAATACCCAGTTACCAAAAGAATCTGATCAGTTTACTGCAGATCTGCCAGTTTCTGCCGCTCTGCTGAGCTATAGTAACAGCATGTGCTCTCCTAACCCTCCACAACTGCTCAGTGAAGCACGTTGCAAAAGACACCTTTTTCACCAGAATGCAGTTGATAGGCAATTGCTTTTCAAACAGAAAATCATTCATCAATCATTCATCATCACACCCAAACCAACAGAGCCGAAGTATCAGCTCTGACTTGTACTCGGGCCCAGGACCACCTGCTGCCCTCCAGCACAGGTCCTGTGGCACAAGCTCTGCCCACACCGTTTGCTACCAGATATATGGGGCACAAGCTGCCTTCCACAAAAATTAGGGAAAGGACATTTTGAGGGGCACAGGGAACAACCTCTGAACCCGAGTAGCGTAGGAAGAGTTCAAGAAGACACAGCAAAAATAGAAATGACCCCAAAAGACAGAAAATACTATGAAATGGAAACAGAAATGGCTCTGATAATCCTGCATTTTATTTGGTAAGAGAAAAGAAACGAGGTACACAAGAGCACATATCATAAAAATTCCAAATGGTAGTGTGGTACAAACAGCAATTTGCCTTTCTGATAGACACACCAAGGAATCTGAATGGCACAGGAATTCAATATTTCAAAAAGAAAAGAGTTTTACATAATACAGAAACCTTTGCAGTTTCTCGGCACAAAGTTTGACTGAACTGAGAGTTCAGCTGAATTTAGAAACAGATTAAGAACTCAGAACTGCAGAATTGAAACACTCTCAACAGGTACTAGAAAAACAATATCTTCCAAAAAGGCTTAAGCCCTCACATACTAGGTGAAGTTAGTGACCAGCTTAAACCCTAGCTAGTAGTGTTTTAAAAAGAAGTTGTTCTGCATCTATTTATTTTGCAGTTTCTTGCATTGTCTACTGAAGCATTTCACTCTGCCACTCGAAATACAGCAGAAGATATAAAAGACTGCCTGTAACTCAGCATTGCAATTTTTAAGTGTACTTCCTATGTCTGAAGTAAAACTCCAAAATACAGAGAGCTCTAGAATTTATTTTATTATCTACACATGCAAATTACTCTCTACAAAAGTGCTTCAGTATTACAAAGCTAGTTTCTCAGTAATGAAAGAGAAAATATCCTTCCCAGAAAGTGACTTTTACCTGATAAGTGCGTTGAGTGGAATTTTCTTCCATGGGATACCCTGCTTGAGCAAATCATTAGCAAAAGACTGAATCGAAAACAAGGACTGTAGAATGGCATTCATATAGCAGGTGTTTCCCAAGTTTGAAAATCTGAAAAAAAGAAGATTGAACATGGTATGTATGTCAATGTGTGAACATGCCAGTGTTAAACACAGCACTACTAATGTGTGGGATATTCACCGCAGCCACTCCCCACAGACTTTCTTATTGGAGTTGCCCTCTTGCCCTTCAAACTACACTGAAAACTCACAGGACACGGCATTTATCGCTTAGGCACCCATGAGATTCTACAATCAAAATTTTTAAAAGTGTGTGTATATACATCAGATAGAGAAATTAATTGCGTAAGGAACACTACCTGAAATTATTACATCTCTAAAATTCTCAGGAAGTGAATTTAAGAATACATATTTTCCAAACTAGGAAAAGTGTTCCCTGTCTGAGAGTTCACTAATTTCAGGATGCTTTTTCATTAAATAATTATAACTAGAATGTTCATGTTATGATGACCAAAGTGTGCACGCTAGATAGAGAAAATTAAATTCACCCTTGTAATTGTTGTTGAGGATGTGTGGAAAGTGGCACTCGGGGTTTGTTCCACCCTGTGTAATCTTGATTAGATCTCATTTTTTTAACAGAAAGAGGGGCAGGCTGAGAAAGAAATCCCAGGCTCCTTTTGGCTGAAGAGGTCTGGCTGGATACACTAGACCTAAAAACATAAAGTACAAGAAATGTAAGATTTCTAATGCTATTCCTTAAACAACTATAGCCCATGACACTGGAATTGTATCACTATAGAAAACAAAGACTGGTAAAGCCACACAAGATAACTGCATGTATTATAATGCAAAAGAGGTGTGAGAGAGAGAGAATTTTTTTCCAGACCGCTTAAATACTTCGGTTAAGTTTTGTTACATCTACAGGTATGCATGCAGTCTTTTGTCTTTAAGATACCTAACAATTCCCCACACTGTATGAAGAGAGGAAGAACGATCGTGCAGCATGTGATCAGCACTCCTAAGATACACTTAAAATTCACATCTGGGCCACAGTTCTCATTTTCAGCCTCTTTCTTGTAACTTAATTACCCTGGACCTCAGTCCCTCATGTGTAAATTGTGGACAATGCTGCTTTTTTTCCTTGATCTTGCATCTCACCTACATAAGGCAGAGACTGACAGTCTGATTGCACAGCATCTAACACAGAAAAATCTCAACCTCAGCAGGATTCAGTGTTACTAAAATATAGTGTTTCGTGTCATCTGTCTACTCGGGAAAAATGAAGCAAGGATTCAGTCTAAAATTCCAGAGTTTATAAATCATTTGAACCATCTAGAGCTTAGATATAATTTGTATCAGTTATTCACAATGACTATAATAGACTTGAGAGATTTTAGAAAGTCTATCTGTTGCAAGCAGTAACTGGAGTTTGTAGATTTAACTACAGTGATTGTAGCCACACTGAAAACCTAGATTGTACTCCTGGGGGAAAAATAAAAAAAAATATAGATACACTAATTTTATGCATATAAGCTACATAGCACATGATAAACACACAAGAAACTGAGGATTCTAATTTCTGGGAAAGAAAATTGTCATTTACAATCACAAAAAAGAAAAATTGTCATTTACAATTCATGCCAGTGAATCAGTCCTACCTGTCCAGGGTGGAACTACCTGTGGAGTACTCTTTTGATGAGGATCGGCTACCATAAAAGGATGATGACTGCAGTGGTAAAATACCTTGAAAAACAGAGAGAGAGGGGCAGGTCATTTTATTGCAGGTAACTCAGCTATTTATATAAAACTGGTTTAAAAGTATTTAGTCAATAGGTTTAAAAATCTTCAAATATTGTTTTACAGGATTGGCTGGGGAAGTACTAACACATACTTAGAAGTACTAATGCAAATAATATGTAAGCAAAGGCACACTGCAGTTTAAATTTAATTTATGACCATAATCTCCATCAATTCTGAATAGCAATGTGAACATTAACAAGTCATTGAATGGTCCTAACTGTCTGAAAGGTAATAAATATCCTGGAATATTGTGTCCAGTTCTGGGCCCCTCAGTTCAAGGAGGACAGGGAACTGCTGGAGAGAGTCCAGCACAGAGCGACAAAGACGATTAAGGGAGTGGAGCATCTCCCTTATGAGGAAAGGCTGAGGGAGCTGGGTCTCTTTAGTTTGGAGAAGAGGAGACTGAGGGGCGACCTCATTAATGTTTATAAATATATAAAGGGTGNCTCTGGAGACATTCAAAACCCGCCTGGATGCCTTCCTGTGTAACCTCATCTGGGTGTTCCTGCTCCGGTGGGGGGACTGGACTGGATGATCTTTTGAGGTCCCTTCCAATCCCTGACATTCTGTGATCCTGTGAAATATCCACTTATTGTTCAAATATACAAGATACATAACAGAAAACCCACTAGGGATTTCCAATAAGTGCTCTCAAAATTCAAGGCAAATATGCAGAAGTGAAAGGTTTATCCTTCCTCTCCAAATTCCACTGTAAATTACTATGTGCTTGGGGCAAAATATGATTGTTTCATTGTTCTGATATCATAGTGTCAGATCCTGAGACGCTAATGCCTCAAATAGTGCCACCTAAAGAACATGCTCTCAAGAGTAAAATAAAAAAAAATCCATTACAGTGAATCACAGCATAATTCCGGTTGGATAATGAATAAACATTTGCTTCTATCCCTGCTTGAAGTGGTTTGAGCCATGCAGCCTCGAAAAAATGCAGGTAGATGAAAAAAGTTTGCAATACTGTTACCTGAAATTGCAGGTATACACTGACAGATTCTAATTTTAACTCTAAAGAGCAAAGCAGATTTTCTTTCAGAGATCAACATTCACCTTACTGGCTCCTCCAGCAACATGTTTGTGCCATCAGAGCTGCACTAAAAAAAGAATGCATTCAGCAATATTTCCCATAAAAACAAAATCTTGAATGCATTTCCCTTTATGGGGAAAGCAGCTCAGTATTTAGCAGTAAAACTGAAGAATGGTGCTGCTTACTAGCTTAGGTACATATTGTTGTTATTTCTATATTATCAATAAAACCTTGCCACACACCAGTATGGTGGTGGTACAAACAGAACAAAAGTCCTGGCCCCAAACAGTTCCTCCTCTACATTCTGGGAATGAGATAAGGAAGCAAAAGCAAACAGCACTTATTTTCAGCACAAAAACCAGCCTACAATTCATGTGGGCATCAATAGAAAAGCAGAGTCCTAGAATTAAACAAGAAAGAGAGCAAAAGTGAAATCCTTAGGTGTTTCCAAAAATCCCCTCCCAAGGGGAAGGGCAGCTTGGAGCAAAGTTTGAAGCTGCTTGTTGAGTTTTCAAACAAGCCGGCACACGGGCTGGCAGCAGCACCCAAGTATAAAGGTCAGGGTCATGCTACAACAGGACAGGCTTTGAAAATGAAAGTTTTTACCTGATGTCCTATTTTCCTCTGCCTGCTTCAGATTCAACTGTTTCTCTCTGCTGCTGTTTAAATACTTCCAAGCTGGATCACTCAAGGCTTTATTATTCCTATAGATAAACAATAGTGGAAGTCAGTGCCGTTATAGAAGATAAAAGATGTTCCTGCTTGATATTTACAACTTATTTTAAAACATTTCACTGCTATCACCTTTAATACTCGACTACGAAACAATTAAACTTTACTTGCAGATAGGTTTAAGCAATTCATTTAAACAAGCCTCCTTACTTATGATTAAATCTGATTTCAAACACACAGAGATTATTCTCCAAATGGCTATTTCCCTTTATGAATTTGGTTTTGAAAGGGGTCAAAGCAAGTTCAACAAAAAAGGCACCTACTGCTATACACATATGGCACATATGACCGTCCTGACTAAACTGATGACACAAAATTTCCATGTGCCAGTTCCTGCAAATCAACTGCTAGAGCAGGTTGTATCTCCCACATTAATCCTGAATGCAAACACTGTTCCAAGCACTCACTGTATTCAGAAGTTCACCAGTGGCTGGTCTGTACCATGTTGCTGAGACAAGAAATACCCAAGCATTCTTTTTGGAAAAAAATACCTTTACAAATGAACAAAGAGTTTAAATCAGAAATTAGAAACCATGGTTACTCACGTTGAAGAATCATTCTCTTTGGGATAGTCTTCACTCATTTCTGAACCAGGCGGTTGTGTTCTTTTCCTCTTTTCACTGATGACAAAAAATTTTTGAAGTGGTCATTCTTTCAGAAAGGCTAGTAAGTGATCCTCTTCCAACTGAACAGAACTCCTCAAGGCTTTCTGCACATTTTGTACCTATCTTCCACAATCTCCACTTTTATGACATAGCATACAGAGAAGAATTTGGTCTGCCCAACTCTTACGTTAGTGCCAGTACCAGCCAGAGGCTAGAAAAGCACATATTAACAGCCTGTTAAAAGTAACAGCAAAACCAGAGGAAGAAATATATTCCAGTCCTACTTCTAAGTGTACGAAGTTCTACCTGCACCTCTATAAAGAGCTAAAGTTTAGCAATAACATAAGAGGATAACACTCCTACCGATTCTCCAACAGGCCCGTTCTGTGAGGGGTCGATGATGCAGGAGATGCTGAAATGTTCACCCTGTTGCTCGATGTTCCAGTTCCAGCAGAATTTTTAACAGAGGCTCTCGCTGGGGTACCCAGCACCTTGCGAAACGGATTTTCCTCCTTACTTTCCACAGTCACTCTTTTGGGAGGAGTCTGAAAAGCCCAAGTGGAAGGGGTCAGGGAGACAACCCAGACAGTGAAAACTGTGACTATCTTCAGTCTACACTAGTATTTACACCACTGTTCTACTTGTTACAGCGTGGCATCCAGAAGCACAAAAATGCTACTTGTATTAGATTAAGAGACTTTAGCACTAGTTAGACTGAGGTAAAACTGTGACTGTATCCATACAAGTAATAAACATGAAACTCTACCGAAGTAACCAATTTCCTTTCTCATTTTCCAACACTAAGTAAGTTGAACATTAGCTTTTAAAATCTCCTCAACATGCTTAGACATCAAAAAACCCAAGACATGACTCATACCTATCCCCAGATCAATCCCAGGTAGTATTAAACAAACAAACAAAAAAACAAACAAATACCAAAACAAAAACAAGCCATATTAAAAACCACACAATTAGAAGAGTGCCCTGACAGCCTTGGGCCAAGCAAGCACCTCATGTAGTATAGTGGAAACAGCTAACAGCTGGTCGACTAAGGAATGTTGGTCAGTTTTCGACTTGAAAACTAACCATGTCTAATCTTAGCACTGTATACAGAGCCTTAGAGTTTTTACTGTGAGAGTGGCTTTAAGCAATATGTAAAATTTGTTTTGGGACAATGTCAAAAATTATTATCCCTCAGGGTGGTAATACAAGTATATTCACAGAGATAATAATGCAAATTAAAGCTGGCAGATACACCATGAAATCTGTGTTATGCAGGATGAAGGAAAACCACTTTCAGGGAGAAGTCTGCAAAATTTACACAAAAGTCTGAGCAGAATGCCCCAAAGTCAGTAACTTCATTCTGATACAAAACTGGGTCAGCAGCTTTTCAATATATACATTTGGCTAACATCTGCTAAACTCATTAAGACCTGTGCTGACTATAACACGTTCAGCTGCTACATAAGGTGTTCAGTATAAACAAAGATACATTCCAGACTATGTGAGAAGCAAGTCTTAATCACGTACTTTCCCTCTTTCTGCTTCTTCTCAGCCTGACAGCTCAGCATGAAGAACATATTCTGTGTTCCACGGACAGACACTGGCCTTTCTTCTTCACACAGAATATATACCTCTTTGCGAGCAAGACACACATGCCAACCTCCCTTATACATCTGCTCCAAAGTCCTCTAGGTTACAACTTTGGATGCAAAATATGACAACATACAGTAAGAGAAAATGAATGAAATAAAATTAGAGGAGAGGAATAATTTGAGCATGTAAACAAACCTGGTTCTCCATGTAAGAGAATTGCCTGTTAGCTTCCTTCTGTGTGGTCCTGCTGCCCAGCACACCTCCAAAGCTGCCAGATCCCTGAGAGGGTTTCCCAGCTGACAGGAAAATTACACAACATTTGATTTGACTGGCATTTAACTGATTAGCATTCTTATTCGTAAGGCATTATTTAGCTAGATTTGATTTTGGAAGAGACACATTAGATTTCTTGCCAACAGACAGGATAATATTCTGAGTGCACAGACATAAGCATGTGTTTATGGAAATTCCTTATATTGGCCATTTGCTTAGTTGTCAATAAGGCTCCTACCCTTAAAAAGAACAAAACAAAGGAAAAATAAAAAGGAAAGAGGCTATGCATGTGTGATAAACAGACAAGAGTTTTTCAAACACCAACATACTTACAACATAAACAATTCCTACATGTTTAACCTCTGCTTATTGTTCAACATGACAAAGGTATACTACGAGAAGGGTATATAACAAAAACTGGTGTTCAAGGCCAGAAAGAAGCATTTATACAAATGCAAAGTAAGTCTGTAACACAAGGAGGACAAAATGGCTAAAGATGAAAAAAAGAAAACATAGCACCAACCCCTCTCCAAACTGTTATCAATATGTTTTACAACAATTGCACTCACCAGTATGAACCCTGTCTTGATGAACTGCATCCAAATACATCCGCATTTCAT
This sequence comes from Pampusana beccarii, assembly GCA_013399365.1. Taxonomy (NCBI): domain Eukaryota; kingdom Metazoa; phylum Chordata; class Aves; order Columbiformes; family Columbidae; genus Pampusana; species Pampusana beccarii. The sequence continues at coordinate 722,553 of VWYH01072609.1, read as the reverse complement.
TTGCATCTTTAAACGGTACCTTATCAATCGTCAGGAAGCTGGTATCCTTTAGTGTTAGCATCAGGCAGCACAGTTTTCTACCATTTGGTCGTAAGGTCACAGTTTTAATGTTATGGCTTAGCTGAAAACAAGAAAGTGACTATAAACATAAATCCATTTTTAAAAGGCCAGAATACTTACAAACTCAAACAAAACACTTCAGATATAGAGGGTTAGAAGCACTTGCACTGAAATACTTCCCTCTGCTCAATTTTGAGGAAAGACTAAGCCTCACAGAATTACTGCAATCAGTGATCTGGGAAGCTGACAGAACAGACAACATCACTATGGCTCAACACTCCCTATATTCCTGGATAAAATTATTGAAGCTTGCTTTGCTATCAAGTGTGACATTTTTGAACGCAAAGGAATAAGAGCTTCATACAGTCCCATTTAGCTGCCTGAAACTTCCACACCGAGTTTGAAATATAACTTAAGATGGGGAAAGTTTTAAACGTTAACTACAAACATCTACTCACTTCATAATTTGCCCTCAGGGAAGACAGATTTGACATAGTTTAAAAAAATTGGTTAGGGAGTAAGTCAATAAGAAACACGCTTAATCTATATGCAACATTATAGCAACTAAGAGGTGGCAAAATTTTCAGCATTCTGGTCAAATGCAAGAATATTTTTTATAATAATTAGTGCTCCCTAATAATGCCAGTGCTACTATATTATATCATTGCTTAATTTTTATTTCATGTTAAGCCATCTATGAGAAACGGCTGTCCAGTAAAGGCTCTACTATCCATGCAGGTTGAGGGTAACTCCTAAAGCAGAGGAAGCAAAAGAATCTCTCACATCTGCAGGCTGCATGGATATTTGACAACACATACCCAAGCTTACTCTCAGTTTCAATTCCCTTGTCCTTTTTTGCCTAATTCTTCATCTTGCTGCTGTTTCTTTAGCCTAACCTAAGATCAGGCACCAGCTACACAATGACCCCCACCCCAGCACATTGCTGTACTCAACACCTTATACAAGACTGGAAACCACAGCCACTGGCACCACTCAGGAGAGAGTAAAACACTGCCCAGTAGATTGGAGTCTTCTCCTAATTTGGCCTGACCCGCACATTGCCACACTACCCATCTAAATAATGACGTTGAATTAATAGACATGAACACTAATTACACTCTAATGCCAAAGTTTCATCATACATTGCTCTAGAACCTGCCCTGCCTCCTTCAAATTACATACAAGTTTAAAAACAACAGTTATTCCCACTTTTTGTTTAAATTTGTTCAGGTATATGAAAGCATGAGATAGTAAAAGGCAGTCAGTGTCTATCAGTGAGATTTCTTTTCTCCATGCAGATCTCTAGCTTCTTGGAAAGCCAACCTAGACACAACAGCCATTTATAAGAGAGGCTGGAAAACCATCTCAATCAGAAACTAAGTGTTTATTTTGCTGGGAAAACTACACTTCTGAAATATTTTGTGCTCAATCCTTGTGTTTTGGGTTTCTTTTTGCTGGGGGATGGGTTTTTTTTGTTGTTTTGTTTGTGGGTTTTTTTTTTTAATATAAGCTAAAAAGTCTTCAAAGACTTGAGAATTGAAAAGAGGACTCCACATTTTTCATCCTCTCTTAAAACACAGAGCCCAATTGAAAGCAATCACAGTCACTTTGCCATCTCAGTGCAAAACAAGCTGTTTCAACTCAAAATGTTATCATGAGAGGGCTCCATCCACACTCTCCATGCACTTGTTATGACCCAGGCAGTGTTACAAAGTCTTGGGAGGTAAGGGTAAACGAAATATTTCTCTTAATACATATCTAGCATCTAGAACAACTTAGTCAAAGCTTTGAAACATCAGTAAAACTTATCACCTGACATAGAAATTTGATGACACACCAGTCACTCTAGAAAGAAACACAGCCCTGGATTCATACAAATGCATTATTACAGAGAAGCAAAAAAAAGTAGAAAAAAAATCACCCACAATTCTCCCTGAGCAACTTGTCAAAGAAAAAAAAAAGTAGTGCGCACACTACTTCTAAAGCAAAATTATCAGGTATTTGTCATGCCTGCAGCAGCACAGAAGAGCGCTGGGAGAGACCGGGGCTGGCTCACACCAGCTACACTCAGGCACAAGCCAGCAGCACAAGGACAGGAGGCTCCCTGCCTGCTGCTCTCGTGCTGGTGTCTGTGTTGCTTCAAGACGAATGGGACTAGAAAGCAGATACTGCTGGAAAATAACCACCATACAAACAAACCTAATTAGCTTAAAGATGTGGCTGCTCATTTCCTACTCCTCCTTTGCTGTATTCCTAGCTGCACTGTCCCATATCACCCCCTCCACCAGATCTTGCGTTTGGCCCCTTCCATGAGTTAATTCATGTGAAAACCCTCCACCGAGCTCATGGAGAGATCTGTTGAGTGCCAGAGCCAGCAGATGTGAGAGGCTGGGAGAAAAACCTTTCCCTTTAGGCCATGGTTAGTCGTTCTGCAGGCTCATCCTCCCTGTGGAACCACCTTTCGAGTCACTGCTGTGCCACATTAAGGCTCATCCAGGCAGAAAGAAGCGTGTGAGAACAAGCACCCAGAGAAGGTACAAGCAGAAGAAGAGAACACGGTCCAGAAGCAACACGGTTCAATGCTGGATTAACACGCAGTCACAGCATCACACAGGAGGAGACAGATGATTCTTTTCAAGTCTGCAGTAACACAGGTAGGAACTATCCACAGCTAATGACTTTCTCACGCCTTGATTCTAACACAGGCTGCCAGATTCTTTGCTGAGACTTTTCAGCACACTAAGGCAACAAAACCTGATGTTTCAAAAATAAAGTGAACTTCTTTTCACCAAGTCTGCACACAGAAATAAATGGCTCAGAGAAAGGTCTGGTGAACACTACTGCTGAAAAACAACTGTGGCATGAAAAAGCAGAAGCCAGCATTTTAGGCTGTTACAAAATTGCTAAATAATTAGGATTTATTTTTTCTTCCAACTGCTCTTCTATCTTCTGTGTATTTTAAAATCAGATAGAAATTTCTTACAGAAAAACACTGCTTAACATTCTTTCAATTTGGGGCATTTTGCACAAAAACATAGGAAGACTGAGCTGGAGACAACTATAGAATGAAAAAAAGGCAACAGGCTGAAAAGTGCAAGAGAATCTTCAACAGCAATCTGCATCAGCCTCCTGGTGAGGAAACCACATTGCCTGGCTTATTTAAAACCAAAATCTGCAACAACTGCTGCCAAGAAGCGACAAGTGTGTTAACACCACTAACAGCAAGAAAAATTGCTAGTACAAAGCATCCAAGATCTTCACCTCTAGATTCTGCAAACGTACCAGTAACAGAAAGGCTATGCATCCCAAAAATCTGATCATGTGAGCCACAATACTATATACTTTGGTGACTTTTCTCTGCTTTTTGGTTCTTCCCATTCAGTGCTATCTTGATATCGACCTTGGCAGATCCTTTAACAATACACATGAATAATTTACAGGAGAGTTATACAAAGGGATTAGTGTTCAGGAAATGTGGAACAAGAAACAGTGACAGAGGGAAGTTTGCGTGACACTTAATAGCCTTGAAGAGGACAGCTGTTCACAAAAGAGCACGATCCATGCACTGCTCAAACAAAAGCCTTAATATTTGGTGTACCTGAAACGTCTTTGGAATTCCTCCAACATTGTAGTGAACCACTAGACTCACTTTGTTGTCCTTCTCCACAATTTCAAAGCTCCCTTCTTTCCATTTTGTAATCCCAGTCTGCATGCTGCGCATCCGGACGGGTCCGTGCACCTTCAGCGGAGCCATTCCTTACTCACAGGAAAGAGCTCACCAGAGTAAGCGTACTCTGCCTTAAACACCTGTTAAAAAGGAGAAATTCATAACTAGGATCGCCAAAGAATCTACACAGAGATATAAGCGTGACTTAAACTTTCTGTAGAAGTTCAGCAGAACTGTTTCACTGGTATTTTTAAATACAGTAAGGGGAGTGTTAGACACAAGTGAAGACGACTTAGATCAATAAAATATCTCCCAGTCTGGACAGCAACACGCTGATTCCTCACTGCTGAACAGCGAGCAGACCCAACCTGGACACAGAAGTTCTGGCAAAGCCTTAAAACAACCGCAATGGATTTAAGCGGGGCGGGGGGAAAGGGTGCTTGAGGAAAGTCGGTAAGAGACAGAAACCGAAGTTTCAGGAAAACCTGAGAGAGACATGGAGCTGTTTTCCGACGGGACCTGCGGGTCGGTCACCTGGCGGGCCCGGCCGGGGCTCCCGGGGCGGCGGTGCCTCCTGCGCTGCCGCTCCGCCCGGGAAAGCCACCAGCCCAGCAGTGCAAGAAGCCGCCCCCGCCCCCCGGGGGCTCCCGGTGCGCACGACGGGGCGTGTGCGACACGGAAACCAGAAGAAATGAATGAAGCAGCGCCTGCGCGCAGCGCTACCGAGGCTCCCCCGCTGCCCGCGCTCCGGTGCCGCTGCCGCTCCCAGCCCGGCCCGGCGGCGGCCCCGCTCCGCCCCCGGGCAGGGAGACGGGGGAAGAAAGCAGCTCGTCCCGCCCTGCCGCTCCATGGCCGCCCCGGGCCGGGCCGCTGTGAGAGGAGGCGCCGCGCGCCAGGGGGCACACCCGACCGGACGCCGCGGGGGGCGAGAGAGGGGGGCGGGGGGGCCGAGCCACGGTACCTGCGTCCCGGTGCGTCCCCGGCGCCGCTGGGCGGGCTGAGGCCCGGGGGGGGAGGGGGGAAGGGGGAGCGGCGGCAGATGGCGGGAACCGGCCAGCAGCGCGAGACACCGCGCGACGCACGCGCGCCCGCTCACGTCAGCACGGCGGCGGCGCCCTACCCGATGCGCCCCGCGACGGCCCGCGCATGCGCCGAAGCCGTCCGTTTGGCCGCCGCCGCCGCACCAGCGCCTGCGCGCATGCGCGCAGCCCTCTCTTCGCCCCGCCCCTGTCCCAGCCTCCCTCGCGGCGGGAGGGCGCGCGGCGGGGTGAAGGGTCGGGGTGGGCCTGAGTCGATGGCGGCTTCCTGAGCTCGGCTCGGCAGCACCGGCACCGCTCCCGCCATGCACAGCCTGGCCACGGCCGCGGTGAGGGCGGGAACAGACCGGGCTCAGCGGGGAGTGGGGCTGTGGGGGCGCGCGGCCGCTCGTAGCTGCGAGGGGAGGTTTCCCCTCGGCCTCCTGCGGCTGAGGGGTGGGCGGGGGTTGGGCCGCGGGTGCTAGGGCCCTGGTGGGATCCCTCCCGTCAGCTCCCCCGTGCCCGGCTGGAGTGGCGGACGGGTCCCTTCGGTAGCGGGGAGGCGCTGAGCGGCGCTTTCCTGCTATGGCGGTTCCCCTGCGGAGTTCCCTTGTGCCTGTCCGGGGCGGCCGAGCCTCGCTCTGCTGCTGGCGGGGCTGCGGCGCCTCGCCCGGGGGCCAGGAGGACTTCCCTGGCAGGCATCCCGGCTGTGCTCTTTCACCCGGTGTGCATCGCGTAGGGTTGTCCTTCCTTCCCTCCTGCTGCCCAGCCACCTGTTCTGTCCTCTGGGGAGCTCTTCTGCTTCTGGCCTTGGCTGCAGAGGGGAAGAGGAGAT
>VWYH01072609.1:607506-716946 GCA_013399365.1 Pampusana beccarii | reverse complement strand
CACGGCGGCGGCGCCCTACCCGATGCGCCCCGCGACGGCCCGCGCATGCGCCGAAGCCGCCCGTTTGGCCGCCGCCACCGCACCGGTACCTGCGCGCATGCGCGCAGCCCTCTCTTCGCCCCGCCCCTGTCCCAGCCTCCCTCGCGGCGGGCGGGCGCGCGGCGGGGTGAAGGGTCGGGGTGGGCCTGAGTCGATGGCGGCTTCCTGAGCTCGGCTCGGCAGCACCGGCACCGCTCCCGCCATGCACAGCCTGGCCACGGCCGCGGTGAGGGCGGGAACAGACCGGGCTCAGCGGGGAGTGGGGCTGTGTGGGCGCGCGGCCGCTCGTAGCTGCGAGGGGAGGTTTCCCCTCGGCCTCCTGCGGCTGAGGGGTGGGCGGGGGTTGGGCCGCGGGTGCTAGGGCCCTGGTGGGATCCCTCCCGTCAGCTCCCCCGTGCCCGGCTGGGGTGGCGGACGGGTCCCTTCGGTAGCGGGGAGGCGCTGAGCGGCGCTTTCCTGCTATGGCGGTTCCCCTGCGGAGTTCCCTTGTGCCTGTCCGGGGCGGCCGAGCCTCGCTCTGCTGCTGGCGGGGCTGCGGTGCCTCGCCCGGGGGCCAGGAGGGCCAGGAGGACTTCCCTGGCAGGCATCCCGGCTGTGCTCTTTCACCCGGTGTGCATCGCGTAGGGTTGTCCTTCCTTCCCTCCTGCTGCCCAGCCACCTGTTCTGTCCTCTGGGGAGCTCTTCTGCTTCTGGCCTTGGCTGCAGAGGGGAAGAGGAGATAGTGAAGAGTTCCTCGGGGTGGCAGGCAAGCATGGCAGGAAAGGCAGAGACCACTGGTTCTGTCTTTCCGTTTCCCCCAGTACGTTGCAGTGCTGCCTGTAGTTGGTGCTTGCTCTCCTCCCTGTTAGGAAGCTGTGTCGGTGGGATGGGGTCACTGATGTTCAGGCTGGTGGGAGCAGAATGGTGCCTTGGCCTGGCTGGGTTCAAAACGGAAGCTGAGTTTTCAGTGTGGTTATTGCATCTTATCTCTCATCTGAGAGGGTTTGTGTTTTGGTTTTCTCTTCTCCAGATGCACGTTCATCATGTGTATAAGAGTTACAAGAGTTGATTGAGTCATAGAATCAGCTTTCATAGAATAAAGTTTCTGTTGTGTATTGTGTTCGGGACATTTATTGCAAGACCAACAGAGCTGTTTTCACATGAACTCAGCTCAAGGATATGTTTGGACTAAGGAACAAACAAGAGTGAGTACAGTACTTAGGAAAAGGAGTTGAGTAGACTTTTAACTCTTCCCACTTTAAGTGCTCATGACTTTAGATAGGTTCCTGGAGTGCTGTCAAATACTTCTGATTTAAAGTGATGCTTTCTAGAGCACAGAAGGGTCTGCAGGTTCATAGCGAACTCTCTTTTTAATCAGCATTTACATTTTTCTAGCATAGCAATGTAGTGTCAAAATGTGTGAGGGACTGTTGTATCACCTGCTAATCCTTTGTGTTCTGGTCACCCCTCTGTAACAAGTTTTTTTAAAACATGATTTTAACGAAATATTCTACTTCAGGAATAGAAATCAGCTTCATTTTGGAACTCATTTGAATGTGTGTTTAATTTATATGACATTCTCACTACCTGATGGCTCTGTATTGAAATGTTTCCTACCATGGTTGGTTTGTATACTTGGACTGAAGGTGACAGGGAGGGGTGTCTGTCTCTGGAGATGTGCTTGGGAGCTGCAGTAAGTAACATTACCTCTTAGCAGGGTTGTGAATTGGCTCAGGAATCCCTTTGGGTATTGGCAACGCTGTCATGATAAAGCTGTGATAAGCCAGAGCATTGGTCTTTGTGCAGTGATGCTGGTGGCAGAACTGGCACTTCAATTTCAGACCTGAAATTCAAGGCTCGAGAACAGGCTGAAAACAATAAATGTAGATGCAGCTATTGGTAAGGCATTGAAAGCCCAGCTCAAACCTGCTAATTTGCTGCTATTTAAGATCAAAGTTCATTTTGGTGGTTTTGAGTTGGTAATCTATCAAAATAGTCTAAAACCCACACATATCTAGTTACTCAGTGTTCTGCTTTGGTTGAGCGGTACTTTTATCAGTGTGTCTAGCAGCTGCTGCTCGGTTAGGACGAGAAAGCCAGTTGTCTAAATCTGGTTTGTTATGTGATGGTTGGAGATGTAATCGGTCATGGATATTTGAGGTAATGCTGTTTCTCTTGAGGAAGGAGTTACAAGATCTTTCATGATGCAGAGGTGCCTTGTTTGTGCTGTGGTGAGATATTGTTGGTAACTTTTGCTTTCCCTGTATGCAGAAGAAAGTCTGCCTGGCACGGTTCTGCCACGGAGCTTGCAGGATTTGTGTTTAGCTCCCCAGAATTTTAGGTTTTGGAGGGAAAAGGGAACAAAAATAAAGTACGAAATTAAGAAAAAATGTGCCTTTCAAATTAAACTGAAATGAGAGGAGCAACTGTAGAGCCTGTGAAAAGCGGTTGGTTCTCTCTAAGACTGATATTGGACGTCATAAACTTAATTGTGTGGAAAATCTACTTAGTGTTCTCAAGCGATCATAAGCACATGATTGTGCTTTTAAAAGGTTGATATATTTAAGCTTACAGGAACTGAAACTTCCAGTGAATCCAGAAAAATAGATGGAAGCTTTAGATAACACAAATATAACAACATTATTGCTACACTGCTTGTCACTCTACCACCCTAAATAAAAACAAATTAGCTCTATTCATTCTCCTTCTCTTTCTGAGCTCCAGTGTAGGAGTTGCCATTGGAATTGTACTCTCAGCTGTCAGGATTGCTAATTTAGCATGAGGTTCTGGGGTAAGGAGGCAAAAAAAAAAAGGAGAGTAGGCAAGAGAAAAAGGGGATAGAAGAAAAGATAAACAGTTGAAAGATATTAGAGCCCTGGAGGAAAGGGATTGATAACAGCACATCAACTTTATAAGATGTTATAAGTTAAATGATGTGATGGAAGTGGCTGAAGTATAGAAAAATCCCCCAGCTGGGGAAGAATCTCTTAGGGTGTGACTATGAGTTATAGTGTAGCTGAACTGAGGAGAGAAACCATTGCAGACATAGAGACAGAAAGCTCTGGAGGTATATGCCAAGGGTTAAGCCCTTCATCCCTCCTGCAGTTCTGAGAGCCTGTCTCTGGCATACAGTTTTGGGTTTGGTTCCAGCCGCTTTCAATTCCTGAACTCCTTTGTGTTCTTTTCAGTGCCTCAGTGATGAGCTGCTTAGTAGCAGCATTGCTGTCAGTGTCATACGGGCAGTGCTCACATCTGTGGGGGTGAGCACAGGAAGAGTTTCCATCTGGGATTTAAAAATATATAAATAACTAGAAATACAGTCCGTTTTCTATTCCCAGCTGTGGTTGCCAAACAGGATGGGATGCTGAGATGGTTCTACTAACAGGGCTGTGCTTCACTTCGATAGTAAACACTGCAGCAGAATGTTTGAATAGGTTCTGAACTGGCTTTTGGAAGTGTTCACACAGGGAGTTTTAAGGCTCATGTTTGTCTTCCTCAAAACTTTGTATCTGAATCACCAAACTGTCTCCTTAGGAAGCCTGCTGAGCATTTGTTTGCACCTTGAGTGCTTGTTGTGCCAGCACAGGCATGAGATAAACTTTCATTAAAAGACTTGTGCCTCCCCACAGAAACTTTGCTACAATTCCACAGTCCCTGTTTCTCTTCCTTTCCTTCCCAGCCCCCCCTCATTTTTTTGGCTTGAACACTTGTTTGCCTTGATGTTTTTCTTTACCTGATTTTCAAGAAAGGCAGAAGTATTTCTCCTGTATTTCTCCTGAGTAGCAGAAAATGTGCCCACACTGTTAATACAAAGCTACACTTCTCTGGGTTTATTTTGGATGGGAATTTTTGCACAAAAATCAGTTTTGAAAAATTCCCTTTTAGCTCCATGTATGTAAGTAAGATACATAGAATGAATATGAGATGTCTTTCACAGCAGGTGTTACTGTCAACGGTGTCATTCTGATGTTAGAGCAGTGAGAATTTTTCTAGTGTTTGTATGAATATTTTCCTCATGTATGCTGAGTGAATCCCATTTGCAGGCTCCAACGTCACAGATTTTTTTGGAAAGAAAAAGGTAGCATCTGCATTACTTCGAATTTGTGGAAGCTTGCACTTAAAGCATGAAATGAATGTGTGCTAAATGCAGGTGGAGCAAATGACAGCTGGCTAAAGTATGTGTGACCTCCCCGGAAGCTCTTCTGGTGCAGGCAGCAGTGTGGTGCTCTCATATTGCTCAATGAAGCTACAAGTGGATTAAGAGAGACTGTCCTAACAAGTCAGGCCAGAAAGTAAAACCTTTGGCTTTCAGGTGAAATAAAAGGACTAAGGAAGGGATCCATATCCAGAGCATCTTAATGCAGCTTTAGTTCCTCCCTCTCCCAGTAAGGTCTTTCTTGAGCCTTTTCTTGCTTATCTACCGGGTTTTGATAAGACTTAAATAAAATGTTTGAATTAAAGTTTCCTTGTCTCCCTCCCAGCCTGTGCCAACAGCGCTGGCTCAGGTTGACCGTGAAAAGATCTACCAGTGGATCAATGAGCTGTCCAGCCCTGAGACGCGGGAGAACGCGCTGCTGGAGCTGAGCAAGAAGCGTGAGTCTGTGCCTGACCTTGCCCCGATGCTGTGGCACTCATTTGGCACGATCGCAGCGCTTCTTCAGGTGGGTAGCACTGGTCGCATCTTTATCTTGTGGTGCAGCACCAGAACTTTGCAGAGCTTGCACATCCATGGTGTGCTGGTGGGGTCCCTTATTGCCATTGCTGGGTGTATGGTGTATGCTGGGTCATGTGGTGAGGAGAGCTGATGTGGGAAGCTTTTTTGCCATTGATCACTAGCAAGATGATGTACACGGAGTCTAAGATTCCTAATTAGACAGTGTACATAGCTGGAAGGGGAACGAGCAAGTTCGTGGGTGTATGAGTTCCCTGTAGATCACCTTCTGCTTATTTTCATGCAGTATCATAGCAGAACCACAGCAGTGCTACTCCTAAGATATCTGGGCTTTTTGCATGGGCTTGAGCACTTCCTGGTCAGAAGGTTGCCCTTTCAGGGAGCCCACAGGAGGGGCAGCATAGGAATGCTGCTCACTGCTCCAGAGATCCTTGCAAGGGAATGTACCTGCATTTCATGTCAAACTGAGCAGCTCAGTTTCTCTCCAGGCAAACTGTTCTATAGCTGATGACTGTCTCTCTTTCAGTGCCAAATCTAGCCACTTCTTTCGAAGAAGGAAAGAAAAGTGTACAGGATTGTCAGTGTTAAACTGTTTTGGAGTGGCCCTGAAACAAGTGGAGAAAATTAGAAGGGAGCTGTAGTTGGAAGCAGGCACATTCCTGAACTGGATTTCTCCCCCTCAGCTGTTTCCCATATATTGACTCAGAAGAGTACCTGGAGCTACAGTATGAATAGAGTGGCTGTGCTCTGCCCCTATGCACAGGAACAACACTTCTCTTTGCTCTGGAAGTTCAGAAGAAAGCAGTCCCTACACTAGTAAAGAGCCAAGAAATGAAATGAATCCTTTTTTACTGAAACTAAGTTTTTACTGCGTCCCTGTGAGTCCTTGTCAAACTGACTGTGATCCAGCTCTGCCCTTGCCTGGACAGCATGGTGGCTGCCATGTAACTTCAAAGTGATGCTTGGCGAAAGCAGACTGCTGTCTCCTGTCACCCTAGTCACTTGCTGGGCAGGTGCTTTGGTGCACCTTGCTGATGTTTTTCTCCTTTAACTTTTCTCCATCTGTTAATTTTTAGGAAATTGTAAATATTTATCCATCAATCAACCCTCCAACTTTGACAGCCCATCAGTCCAACAGAGTCTGCAATGCGTTAGCTCTGCTACAATGTGTTGCATCACATCCTGAAACAAGGTAAGTGTTTCCAAGTGCACAAGTTTTCTGGGATGTTGATGTTGACAGGTCAGCCTGTCTGTGACTCCAGAAGGACGTAAGCTCCTTTCTTCTTTTTTACCAAGAGAAATGGAACAGAGGACAGAACTGGAAGGTAAGCAGCTGCCTGCTGCTTTCACTTGTTTGCACGGATTAGCAGGATGACAGCTTTATGGTGATCCTAAATGCATTGCATTCCCTGGATCATGCTGAGATGCTGCAAATTCCCAAAACGTTGGGTTGTGGCAGCTCTTGGGAGCTCAGACAGAGCCTTTGTGCTGAGTGCTGTGTGCAGGATCCTTGCTTTAATGAGCTTACAGTTATTTAGAACAGCAGCTTACAGTTTTTCAGACCAGCTGTCCAAAGGGTGGAGTGAGCAGTGCTGTACTTCCCAGAGACCATTTGTGGCAAGGGACCAATAGCAGAGCCATGTCTGGAGTCCTCAACCAGTGTCTGATTTCAGGTTTTCTCAATCTGTATCCAGCACATGTCAGCAAGGGAAAAGATGATGTTGGTTCAGCCAAAACCAGTAGCTAAAACTCTGAAGAACAGTACCCAGAGATCCATGATCTCATGCTTCTGTTCCTGCTGAGAAGAAAGTGCTGTGTAGCTGAAGCTGTTTTTCAGCTGCCGTGAAGTAGTGTTAAACGGCAACTCTCCATTAGATGATATTCAAAGAAATAGGGTAGTTTTGCACCACGCACCTTTACATTTAAAGTTGAAAACTGAAACCAGAGGAAGAATGTTGTTGTTGCTAGCAAAGCAATCTCCAGGTTTCTTCCTGAAGTCTGTATTTTTCACCATTGTCAGAAAGCAGCATGAGGACTTTTGGGGAAAAGTGGCTGTGCACGCTTAAACTGTGGTAATGCTTAGAGATCGGCCAGTCTGGGTTTCTGTTACCCGGAGGCTTTGCACATGCATTGTAGCTGACTGTCCCTGACTGTGGGAGCCTGCAAGGTGAAATGCAGCAGTGAATGTACAAAGCAGAGGGTCTGAGTGGCAGGAAGGGGTAATAAAAACAGGAGAACGTGCTCTTTTAATGGTCAGCTGGAAGCAGTGGTGCAGGTAACCGATGCTTTACGTGTTAGGTTTTGTGTTGCACCTGGTGCAGAGTTTACTTCGTGCCCTTCTGTCAAAGAACAAACTTACCCACTTTTTGAGGAGCAGCAGCAGCAGTGTCTGTCAGGAATAGTCTGAGGCTGTGCACGGTAACGCAGGGTTATGTTCTCACTTTGTTTTCCGTGTCTCTCACGTTGTGTGTTCTTTTTCCTACAGGTCAGCTTTTCTGGCAGCTCATATCCCTCTCTTCCTCTACCCCTTCTTGCACACGGTGAGCAAGACACGTCCATTTGAGTACTTGCGGCTCACGAGCCTTGGAGTGATTGGTAAGCAGCCAGGCTAATGCTGGGGCACCGGTTTCTTATGAAGTTGGATGTAGTTCATGCTGTGGGTATAGAGACTTGCACGACCAAAATCACAGGTCTTTTTTTATTGGGATCTTATGAATCCTGTAGTATTAACAGGAGGAGCTGCTCTTTTTCCATTAGTTGAGGAGGCAGATTCCTCTTATCATATAGGAACTGGACTTTTCTCTAATAGGAAAACACTGAAGTCTGGGTGCATTGCCAAAATTGTCTTCTGCATGTACAATCTCCTGCAGGCTTTTTGTACCTTCACCCTCAGTCCAGCCAGCTAGAAGCTGGCATGGGTAGGTGCAAACTGGTCTTTCCTTGGGTTTTTGTCGTGGATTGACTTGGGTGTATTTGCCCTGTCTTTCCTTTATCCTGTTGTGTTTTGTAGTTTGTTTTGTTTGTTTGTTTGTTTTTCTTTTTTCTGCCCAAAACATTTCTCTCTGAATGTATTCAGTAAGAGGGTCTTAAAATGCATTTCTTATTCCCAGAGGTTCCTGTTGGCTGGCATGATCCTCTTGTGTTTGTGTTACTGCTGGGGAAGAGCCAAGAATGCATCCCTTTTCTGAAAAACAGACAACCCTTGAACCCAGCTTGATTACTTTCATGCTGTCAAAACGATTTCTTCTCCAGCCATGTGCTGCAGCATATTTAGGATGGCAATTGCTCTGCCTGCCATTCAGACTTAATAATTCCTGGGGAGGACACAGAACAGGCCCTCTTTGAAAAGTGAGATTTATTTGAAATAATTTATCATTTATTTGTTTTGGATTTTGTTTTTCCTTCAAGGGGCCTTGGTGAAAACTGATGAGCAAGAAGTGATAAATTTCTTGTTGACAACAGAAATTATCCCCTTGTGCTTGCGCATTATGGAGTCTGGCAGCGAACTCTCCAAAACGGTAACTACTCTTTTTTGTCTTAAGACCTTTTTGTTTTTTATCTCCGATTGACCAGGCAGCCAATGAGCTGCAGAGTTGGCTTATGTCCTGTTGCAAGTGCTGGGGCAACTCTGGGTTGAGTTTTTACCTCCTCAAAAAACAAACAAACAACCCCAAAACAACCAGACAAAACCAACTAACCGAACAGACACTAAACTAAGCTGGAGTTCCTGAGTTTGGTAGTTTTGCTGGGAAAACTTGCTGCTCTCAACACCCGTTCCCTCGTCTACAGCCCTGCAGAGTAACTTTCAGGGCTGAGCTGGATCAACTTTCCTTGGCCTGAGAGAACAAATGCTGTAGCTGAACAGTGCAGAGGCCGGACAGCAGCTGTTAGTGGTGGTTATGGGAATGTTCGCTGCAGTGGACCGGTTTGTTATCTCCTCTAATCACGGGTCCCTTTCCCCCGTGAGCTCAAATCTATGGTCAGACTCATCTGATGACCTAGGTAGGCTGGCCCAGGTTTTAGTCTATGCACACTTCTGTGGTGAACCCTAGTGACATACCCGACTGAGATTCTTCCGGAAAGTCACATCTCATGATGAATCCATAATGCTGAAGATGAGAACTGATATCAGCTTGCTGTGTAGGTGGTAGGGCCAAGTGGACAGATCCTTCTCCTGCTGCTTGGTCTGTGACCAGAGTAGTGTGGCCATAATTCCAAGGCTCTCCTGAGCAGCGTGGCAGTAGTTACCATCTTATGCGAGCTGCATCCAGTTGTCTTGTATGCACTGCTTTGTGTCTGTCTCTGTTCTTTAGCCAGAGGTGCCAAGCATTGTGTAGTGCCCTGCATTTTCTTTTGGCTTTCAGCTTTGATGGAGTAAAGCATTTGCTGCTTGCTGAAAAGCCTTTCAGCTCTGGGACTTCCTTGAAAAGAACACAGCACAAAACCTGTTCCTTTTCAGGACAGATAAGTTGTTTATACGCTCTCTTTTCTGCTTTTTCCGTATTCTAGGTTGCTACGTTCATTCTTCAGAAAATCCTCCTGGATGACACAGGGCTGGCATATATCTGTCAGACTTACGAGCGGTTTTCCCATGTTGCCATGATATTGGTAAGATTGTTTCCTCTCTTCAAAAAAAATAAAGAATTATATTCTAACAGCGAGCTTCTTCAGCAGCTACTTTACTGCTCTCTGGCTGGAGCATGGAATGGGAGAAGCAAATTGTTCTTGAGCTTATTGCTGGTGACACTGTAGCTTTCTGCTCCCGTGTGTTTCATTTGTATATCTCTGGTTTGTGTGTCAAGAGAAGGCAGATTAGTTGTAGGTCCCCAAGATAAACCAGGCAGACATCTCCAGAGAAGAAAAAGAGTTTTCAGCGTTGTTGGTCAGATGTGAATTGGTTTAATTTTCAGTAAGGATGATCGCATGGCTCAGACCATTAATCCATTTCCCATCTTTGTCTCCCACAACAGGCTGAAAGAGCAGCAGGTTGAGTGAAGGAGTAAGAGCAGGACAAGCGTATATAATTGCCCTCATAAGCAGCCTTGCAGCTGCTAACTATTTTCAGCTTTGGATTTCTTGGGCCAGTTGTGGGTTTTCTATGCAATAACCCCCAGTGTTTGTCCCGTCCTCCCCTTGAACCCAGGGAAATTTGTGTGTCCACAGTGTCCTTTACCGAGAACTTTTACAGGTTTCCTATTCACTGCCTGGAAGGCCAACCTCCTTGTTTTCTTTTTGAACCTGGCTTCTAATAGCTGCTTCTTACAATTCTAATTCTTGTGTTGGAACACAGAGAGAGCAGACAATTTTTGTCCTTTCCTTGTCCTCTGTGAAGGAGAAATTTGAGTACTCATAATTTGTTCATCCTGGGAGTAATAGCCCCAGCTTGAGCTTTATGATCTCTGAGCTCACTGAGGGGAATATATGTCTGCCCTGGAATAGCTATTGTCCTGCTTTTGTGCTTGGTTGGCTGGTTGTTTGCTCTTTTGCTTTTTAAAGAGCAGTCTCGGGAGAAGAAAATGCAGCATTAAGTTAAGCACTTTGCAGTGCTGGTTCTGTGCCTTGCTGTTCGTGCTTTCATTGGGAATATTTATTCTCCTGTTTGTTTTCCCAAATGTAAAGAAAGTGTTTCCTCTTCATTCACCCACGAACAGCGAAATATGAACGATTGCGAGCTGATGTCTATAATATCTAGTGTGAAGTGATTTTTGCATTTGAGAAAAGGGTTGGCTTTGATGAAAGTACATCTGGCTCAGGGGCAAAGTGAAGGATTCAATTAGAAACCCTAGGGTAAGGGAGGGAAGGAGACCAAGGAAGACTCCATGGCTGGAGAGGGTACGGACACGAAAGGATGTGGGTCTGTAAAGCTGTGTTAGCATGGGAGAAATCTTAGCTTTGGTATAATCCCACCATTGGGTGAAGCACTGGCATTATTAATATTTTATAGTGCTATGGAGAAAGATAAAAATGTTTATAGACATTTCTCTATTTCAAAAGTTTGGATAGTGTACTTCTGCCTTGTGAGGGTAATGATTTGCTTTGTTGTCTGCTGATAACGGTGCAAGATGTTATACAAGTATTAGATGTTTTTAAAAGAGCAAGTTAGTAATTCCCGTCCAGGAGCTGTCTGAGGAGCTCTCTGACTTGCTTTTCTTTATTTTGAAGAATTGTTGGTATCCTGAGGAGTTGCTGAGAAAGGAAGCTTGCAAAAGGGCAGATGAAGGGGCAGTGCTAATGGCTAACTGCCTGAATATCCAAATACAGGTGAATTTGGCTAATGAGGAAAACAGTTAGTGATAGCAAATGTAGTTTTACAGGAAAAAAAAAAAAAAACGGAACTTTTTGGGCGGATCTGATTGACTCCTAAACATGAGGAAGCAGACTTAAAGTCCTTCAAAGCAGGTGTGTGAAGGCATCCACGCTGTTCACTGGGCTGGGTGCATTCAAAGGTGCAACCATGTGCAGACTCCTAGATAGTGTGAGAAATGGAGGCTGGGACAGGGAGATCTGCCCTGGTCTTAAGTGGTGGCTTAATGAGGGATGTAGCAGAAAGAAAGTACAATTCTTGGGTGCATGGTAAGACCAAATGTCGATCTCCCTGTATGTTGTGTGGGTCAGCCCAAGTTCTTTGGCTTGGCTTCCCAGGCTGTTGTTAACACTTTAAAACAGCCTCGAAATGAAGACAGCGCAGATGAGAACACTGAGTGTTGCAGAGCTGGGGAACACCTCATGGGGTGACTCAGCCTGAGCTTATCAAAGTGTTTGGAATGTTTTTGCCTTCTTCCACAAGGGGGGAACCCCAGGTTCTCTTTAATCTAGTGGAGAGTTGGACCGGTAAGAAGTCCTGAGGAAGTAAAAAACAGATAGATGAGACAAGCTTTCCCTGGGCTGCTGGGAGAATCCTTTCCAAGCCATGGCTAGTGGTTCTTCTCAAAGGCATCTTGGCAAGCAGGATGCCAGGCCCTGTGCCGGGGTATCTAGATGAAAGGTGTGGGCTGTGATGCGTGGGAAGCCAAAGTGAGTGATTTAATGGTTTTTCCCTGTCTCTGCTGATTGTGAAGCTGTTCTTACAAAGACTTTAACTGATGGCACTGGCCTCTGTCAAACAGGGTAAAATGGTCCTGCAGCTCTCCAAGGAGCCATCGGCACGGCTACTGAAACATGTCGTCCGCTGCTACCTTCGCCTTTCTGATAACCCCAGGTAAACATTTTAGGAGTTTGGCCAGGGGCTTCTCCTGGTCCCTTGGAAGTGCAGTTCTTCTCCACGGTGCCCACTCAGGGAGAGTCAAAGGTTCCTTGTCTGTCCTTACATCAGTCTTAGCTCAGTGGGGAAAATGGGTGGGTCTTTTGGTTTCTTTGGGGTTTCTCAGTACTAGTCCCAGGAGCTTTTATGGTACATGGGAGAAACAGTGACTGTTTGGGGCTTGTGCAGATTGATGCTGTGCAGTTACAAGTGCCTGAGTACAAATGTAGCTTGGACTAGGTATGAGGACAGAGTGAGGTGGAAGGTACACTGTGCTCTCCCTCTTGTGCATCGTGTGGGCAGTTGGCAGTAGAAGCCACTGGATGAAATTCAGTTGAGGGAATACAAACTGATTTCATGCTGACCAGCAGCTCTGCCCAAAGCTGCTGGGTATGTATTTGTTGTCTTGACCTCTCCTGGCATCACGTCGCTCTTGACTGACAGGTGTCAGGGCACAGGGCTTGGCTCAGTTGGGTCTAGCAGGAGGGATGGGAGCCGTGCTGGCTGGCCAGGCACCACGTGCTGTGGTGCTGCTGCTCAGTGCTTTCATTGGCTGGTCCTTCCAAGGAGACCCCCAGGCAAAGGAGTGTCATGTCCCAGTGGGGTCTGCTCCCCTCTTGCCCCTGTGAGTTTATTTGTTGGGCCCTGTTTCTCGTCTCTTGATGTAGGGCACGTGAAGCTCTCAGGCAGTGCCTTCCTGACCAACTGAAGGACACCACCTTCGCCCAGGTCCTGAAGGATGACACGACCACAAAGCGCTGGCTGGCTCAGCTTGTCAAGAACCTGCAAGAAGGCCAAGTCACTGACCCACGGGGCATCCCTCTTCCTCCGCAATGACTGCTGAGGGTGGTGGGGAACCGGGGAAGAAACAGCTCAGGTTTACAAAGAACCAGGAACAGGTGACCTCTTCTGCAACAAACTGGGCACGCCAGCTGGCTGCTGGCCTGTCGGACCATCCCACCCAGCCAGAAGGCTGCTCTGCAGCAGTGCAGCATGCCTCCGGGGATCGCAACACCAGCAAATGATGATACTACAGCTTAGGAAAAAAAAAAAAATCAATAAAACCAATCTGTAAAGATCCCATCTCTCCGGGAGGCTTAGCTGGCATCTCCCCACTGCCGGGCAGCGGGTAGCAGATGTCCGCTCTTCCAGCTAGCTCAGCCTCTGCCCAAGCGGTGCGTGACACGGGGTGTGTGCACCACGTCCCTCTAGTTCCTTGTCACTTCTTGTTTACAAGTCTGTTCAAGTGAGTGAGCTGAATAAAAGCTGATCCAGTTGTTTTATCCCCTCTTAAGACTGCTCCTCAGCTGCAGGTAGCCCGGGGACAGCTTTCTTCCCTGCCAGCATATCCTTGCTCCTGGCTCTGATCCAGCTGGCGCAGCAAGCTTCTCCCTTTCCTTTGGTGTGGAGGCAGTGGCTGGAGCTGGGCTTGCCGCAAGAGGAGGGGTGGATTACTTGTGATGAGCCCACCCGTGTTAAGCTTCCTTCCCAGGGCTCTGGGGGAGGAGAAGACGGCAGGACTGTGGCTCTTGGGCTGTAAATAGCATGCTCTGGCAGCTAACCAGCGGCCAGATGCCGATGTGTGCTGGCTTACCATCTAGCCCAGCTTAGGCCTGGTGGGGCTGCTGGCTGGCTTGTCAAGCAGAGCTGAGCGTTAGGGAACCTGCCTTGTAGGGCTGGGCAGGCCACCAACCGATCATCCTGTGCTGTGGGACAGCTGGGAGTGACATCCTGCGGGCTCCAGGTATGACAGCTTCTGCGTCCCCCACTGCCTGCCAGGCGCCTCTCAGCCCTGGGCCCTCCTCCCTTTTCCCCCCTCCAGCTCATCTCTGCCAGCTGGCTGCATCCATTTCAGCTCTCAGACCTGCCTTGGCGCCTGCCTCTTCCCCACTGCAATTAAACGGGACCAGCAGCTGCTTACCTGCCCTCCCTGTGCCGAGACGTTAGTGCAGCCATGGTGGGTGCTTGGATGCAGCTGAGGAGCTCCCAGGCTCGGCTGCGGCAGAGCCTGCGTTTGGCTGCAGGCAAGCCTGGGCAGCTACTTGATGCCTCCCCCCTCCTTGAGTGGCCCATTTTGCTGATTATCTGCGATGTTGTGCCAACGGTGTCTTAAATCCCGTCTCCTTTCCCTTCCCTCCTCCCTTCTCAGCCTTGCGTAACAAGGACAGACCACAAGGGCAGAGCACGGCCTCTTCCTTGCCCCCAGGGTCCTGTGAAACCATTGCCTTTCCTCTCCTCTCCACCCTGACCTTGACAGGGTGTGCAAATGCTTCTGTTTGGTTGGTTTGGGTTGGGTGTTTTTTTTTTTTTTGTAAGTTCGGATTAATAAATAATAAAACCCCAGCCAGCACAGATTGCTCCTGGTCTGGTCTCTCTTGGGGAGGGCAAGCGGTGAGGAGAGGATTTATTGCAGGCGGGAGGAAGAGGGGGGGCAATGTGAGCTGAGGAGACTGCGTGGCCTTTCCTGTTGGGAGCTGGCTGCATCCCTGTGGCACCACATCTCTCCTGGAGCAGGTAACGAATGCAGAGGGGTTTTGGGGGGTGGTGCTGCTCTGTCTTTCTTTGCAGGAAGGCAAGGAGAGAGCACTTGCTGCCTTCCTGCAGTGTGTTTGGCGGTTGCTGCATCCCTCACCCTGAGGGGGAGAGGTGCCAGTGGTTTTGTTTCCTCTCCTTTAAGGTGTCACTTGTCCCCTGGGTTTTGCTGACCCATCCCAGAGCCTCTTGTCTGACCCACCCCAACCCCTCTGACCCCATCAGCTGCTAGCTGGTCCCCCTGTGTGGGTCAGGCTCTGTCCCCAGGTGCTCCACTGTGTTCTGGGGTGGGGGGAAGGCTGTGTGGAGCTGGCATGGCCACCCCCATGGTGGCAATAAATTCTGCCAGGAGACTGTTGAAGCAGCTGGGGAGTGCTCACACCTGCTGGCCCTCCAGCTCTGCTTGGGGACTGCCAATTCTAGGAGACGAGCTGTGGTGGCTCCGTGTGTGCCGGGGGGAACTGGGTCTGACCCTGGCAGGAGCACCCAGCCCTGTGGGAAGCCCTTGGGATGGGTTTCTCCAGCACCTGACTGTTGTCCCACTCCCCCTGACAGCGTGACTCAGGTGTGAGGGGAACAGCCGTGTGTTTGTGTCCACACTCGTGGGATCTTCCCTGTGCTGGAAGGGATCATCTCTTCTTCCTTGCGTGTTTGGGGTTGGCATGGCTCCTGCGGCTGGGGCAGGGCTGGGCTTGCTTGGGCTGTGCTGGGAGCACGTGAGGTCTGGCACTGGAGGAGATCAGTTTAGTTCTGAAATCTCAGTGCAGTTATGGGCCTGGGGGCTACAAGCAACTCCCTTGCACGCTGCCTCCTTGCATACATGTGTGCCAGGGTGCAGAGAGGACAGGCCTGATGGTGACACAGAGCCCATCTCTGTCCCAGGCCAGCATCTCTTTCTGCTCCTCCAGCCTTGGTGCCTCACCCTCCACCCCAGCTTCCCAAAAACATCCTAGGCTGTCTCCTCACCTGCTGCAGCACAAGGGGCAGAGGGCAGGTGGGTACTTGTAGCTGTGAGCCTGTAAAGTGGCCGTGCTGGGCTGGGTGCTGCCAGGAGGCAGGAGGGTGCAGGCAGACAGGTGACTGGGGTTGTCCCCCTCTGGTTCCTTGCAGGCTGTGGAGTGCAGGGGGGATGAGAGTGTGCTGCACGGGGTACAGGGCACTGCTAGGGCTGTACAAGCCATGGGCCATCAGGCCACCCACTCTGCAGGGCCCAAGAGGAGTGTGCTACCCTCCTGTTTGTGGGTACGGGCAGCCCGAGTGCTGGGCCAGTGGATTGGTGCCCCCCCAGCACATCAAATGCAGGGGGGGCTGCAGGCACTGCAGTGAGTCCTTGCGGTCTGAGCCCTGCAAGAAGGGCCTTTGCTGGGAAAGCACAGCCATGGCACTGGGCACTGCTGTGAGGCAACTGGGATGTCACTCCAGCCGCTCCGTGTCTCCAGCAACATGTGAGGTCCCTGAGAGTGTGGACAGGCAGTCCCCATGTGCTCTGGGGACAGCCAAACACCCACAGACAGCCCCACACCTGGCGTATTTCCCAGCCAGTGCTGTGCTGGGGATCTGCCCTGCTGCCCCCACGCTGAGCAGCGGAAAGCCTCCGTCTGGCCCCTGAGCCCGCCAGGTTCTGGCAGCTGGGCTTGGCAGCTGCCTGCACGCTGACGGCACCAGCTATTCCCAGCCCCAAACCCTCGATGCCTGTGCTGAGTCAGGGGCCTGAGGCACAGCCGCCACCCCTGCGCCCCAGCACAGAGCCCTTCGCCCCCAGGGACCCCCTGGTCCCCTCCTGCACCCAAATCCCAGCCCACCGGCTGTAATATCTGCTCCTTGAGCACCCAGCTTCAGCACCCGGGTGACAGGCACATCCAGCGATTTGTCAGTCTAATTAGAGCCTTAACAGCCTAATCAAAGCCTTATTGTCAGTCCAGTTGTATTTATAGTGTCACTTGGCGCAGTGCACTCCCCGTACGGCTGCCGGTGCAGTCGCGGCCCCAGCGTGCTGGCATTCCCCGGGGAGAAGGGGTTGGAGGAGCTGCAGGTCCTGGTCTGCATCCCCTTCCTTGCTCTCACAGTAAGTAGAGCTTTCCCCTACTTCCAAATTTTCTTGTTAGCGGCTGTTTCCCAGTCTGTGGGGGCTTGTTCTCGGCTCTCCTGGGCACCCCCAGGGCAGTTTTTCCCGGCTCCCGGGGCCACTCCTCCCCTGGGAGCACGAGGGCTCCGGTACCTGCTGGGCTGCAGGGCGGCCATGCTAGCAAGTTTTTATTTTCCTCTGATATCTTTTGAGCTCCAGCTTCCCGGTAACGCAAATTAATATTTCATGAGCACAGCGAGGTGAACTCGACACTTAAGGATGGCAATGACCCAGCAGGAGACAGGCATAGGTGCATCGCCCATGGGCAGAGGCACACGCACCTTGCACATGCGTGGGCACAGCTGGAGAACACCCAGCAGCAGGACGCGGGCACAGCGCGTGGGTCCAGCCCTGCTCCCCTCAGCCACCCTCTCTCTCTTCCTTCCCCAGCAGCTGCCAGAGCAGAGGAGGCAGAGCCATGGCATCGCTGCTGTGCAACGCCCGTGAGTGTCGCGGTGGAGGGGAGGCACAGGGCAGCGGGTCAGCTGGATTTACACTGGGGCAGATTTGGCCCCTGGGTTGAGCTCGCCTTGCTGCACCCAGGAGCATCCCTACCCCTTGTGGCTCTTGGGATTTGGGCTTGGCAGCACCGGGCGTGGGTGGGAAAAGTCGATGGGGAACCATTTTATGCCCCTCTTGTGGTGAAAGGAGTTTGTTTCAGGTCTGTCCCCCTTCCATCCCAAATCGAGGGACCATGTGGGGTCCCAGAGGTGGGAGGGAGCAAGGTACCAGGGTGCAGTGCCCAGATACTCGCACTCTCAGTGATGCAGCTCACACTGTCCCCAGGCATCCAGCTCACAGACACACTGGAGCAGATGCAGCAGGGGACGCTGATGCGCAAAGTCAAGTCCAAGAGCTGGAAGAAGCAGCGTTACTTCAAGCTGCAGGATGACTGCATGACCATCTGGTACCAATCCAAGAGAACGGGCAAAATTGAGTCTGCCTGTGAGTACTGGCTGCTGTGTGTTGGCTATGGAGCCATCAGTAGGGTTCAGAGTGAACAAGGATGTGAATGTATAGATTCTTGGAGCCACGTTTGCAAAGGGTACTGGGGCATTCAGGATGCACTCTGTGTGCATGTGTGTGCTCTTCTCACCCCGTCTCTCCATGAAGAATCCTGCCCCCAGCAGGGTCATGAGAGCTGAGTAGAAATTGCAGCTGATACAAGTGGAAGCTCTCACAAGCCAGCAGAAGAGTAGACAGACAGAGGTGTGGATGGATTAGTAGCTCATTGGATGGACAGACAGGTGGATGGATAGATGACTAGCTCTGTGGGTGGGTGGATGGATGGATGAATGGATAGATGAGTGGAAGGAAGGATGGCTGAAAGGAGAGATGTCTGTGGGCAGTGCCCCCTGCCCTGTGGTCTTCATCCCCCACAGACAGGCCTCCCCTCCCTCTGCCCCAGTCTCCATCAGCGATGTGGAGACGGTGCGGGAAGGGCACCAGTCGGAGGTGCTACAGAGCCTGGCTGAAGAGTTCCCCCCTGAGCGCTGCTTCACTATTGTCTTCTACGGCCGCCGGGGCAACCTGGACCTCATTGCTGGCTCAGCGGAGGAGGCACAGTGTTGGGTCCAGGGCCTGCGCCAGCTCATCGAGGTGGCCACCAGCATGGACCAGAGGGAGAAGATAGACCAATATCCTTCCTGCAGGCACCACTCTGCCATACACATCCAGTCCTTCCTCCATCTCCCGCCGTCCCCCAGACCCTGCATCTCCAGCTGTGTCTCAGTCTGCGCTTAGCTCTTCTGGGTCTCACCATCTGCAACAGAGCAGGGGGAACCCAGAGAAAAAGGAAAAGAGGCCCTCTGATGCTCCCCAACTCCACCTCTCTTAGCCAAGGTCCTTTCCCTTAACATCTCCCTTGGTTTCTTGCACATGGATTCGTGACTGGTTCCAGAAAGCCGACAAGAACAAGGATGGACGGATGAACTTCAAAGAGGTGCAGCGTCTCCTCAAGATGATGAATGTAGACATGAATGAGGATCATGCCCTGCGGCTCTTCCAGGTAAGCATCACACCTGATGGCCTGGAGGGGCTGGGGTGGGGCTGGAGGGGCTAGAACAAGCTGCACAACACCTCCCTGCAGAAGGTTAGTGTCACTGCCTTCTGTCTCTCATTGATCCATCTATCCACCCATCCATCCATTCGTTTGTTCACCCAGCTACCTGTTTACCAAGACAAGCATCCATTTGTTCATTTATGTCAATACAACTAGCCAAGGCAGCTGTTCTTTCCATTCATTTGTCCACCTAGTTGTTTATCTGTCCACCCAGCTAGCTGCTTATTCACCCATCAACCCAGCCAGCCAGCCAACTGTCCATCCTTTCATCTGCTTGTCCATTTCTCCATCCATAGACCTACCCATCTATCAGTCCACCCGGCCAGCCATCCGTCTCCTAACCCATCCACTTATCCATCCATCCACAGACTGATGGATGCCTACCACTGCTGCTGGCATGGAGTCCCTGTGCCCTCCGCTGGGGGTGGGAAAATACCCTCACATCCCCATGGGGTGGCCAGGATACCCCATTTTGCCCCGGCTGGGCACTGAGTGAGCTCCCTTGCAGACTGCCGACAAGTCAGAGTCAGGGACGCTGGAAGGGGAGGAGTTCGTGCTCTTCTACAAGGCCCTCACGCGGCGTGAGGAGGTGCTGAGCCTCTTCCAGGACTTCTCCGAGGATGGGAAGAAGCTGACACTGCTGGAGCTGGTGGATTTCCTGCGGCAGGAGCAGCTGGAGGATGAGGGCACGGAGGAGCTCGCCATGGAGCTCATCGACAAGTATGAGCCATCAGAGTCAGGTGAGAGCTAGTGCAGACATGGGCTGTGCTCTGCACGGGGGGAAGGTGGGGCTGAGACCGACAGCCCCACAGCAGGGGCATCCCCAGCCCCATCTGCTGCCCGCCCTCCCAAGGTTACTGCCCTGGGGCACCTCTCCCTGTGCATCAGTGTCTGGCAGCAGCCATGCCCACCAAGTTGGGGACATCAGGAGCCACCAGCAGCCCTGTTTGCCCCCATCCTGTCCCCTCCGGGTTCCCGTCTGTCACTGAGCCTCCTCCTCCACCTGCAGCCCGGGCTCGCCACGTGCTGAGTGCTGACGGGTTCCTCATGTACCTCTGCTCCCCGGAGGGCTCCATCTTCAACCCCCGGCACCAGGTGCTGTGGCAGGACATGAGCCAGCCGCTCTGCCACTACTTCATCTCCTCCTCCCACAACACCTACCTGATCGAGGACCAGATCCGAGGCCAGAGCAGCATCGAGGGCTACATCAGGTAAAGGGGCTGCTCCCTCCCGGTTGCCACCCAGCACCCTCCTGTCCAGTGCTGTGCCCTGGGCAGCTGCATGGGGCAAATGCAGAAGCTCCTGTGCTCCTCCATGGCCCAGCACCCCTGTGGCCACACCATGGGGTGCTCAGCAAGGGGGATGCTGAGCCCTGCATGCAGCATCCCCCCCGACCCTTGGTGGTTGTCCCCTGGTCCCTGTAGGGGTGACACCCAGAGGCAGAGGGGAGGGCATGGGGCTGGTGTGGGGTCCCAGGGGTGACAACCCACCCCTAGGGCTCTGAAACGGGGCTGCCGGTGCCTGGAGGTGGATTGCTGGGACGGGCCAAACGGGGAGCCTATGGTGTACCATGGCCACACCTTCACTTCCAAGATCCCCTTCCGGGAGGTGGTAAGCACCCTGGAGAAGTATGCCTTCAAGGTAGGATACCCTTCCCTGGGTGCTGGGTGTCGTGGGTGGCCCTTGGTGGATGGGACATAGCTGTGATTTGGGGCAGTGATGGGTCTCTGGAAGAGGAATGGTGCTGGGGCTCACACACCCAGTGCTGCAGCTGGTCTGGCCTCACCTCAGGTGAGGAGGGTGGCTGTGTCCCTTCCCAGGGGACAGCACTGGGGGTACAACCCACAGCCCTGTGCTGTGCCGTGCCAGGGGATGGGGACTCATGCAGACATGGTCTGCTGTGGGTGCAGGCATGAGGTGGGGCCTGGGGGTGCAGGGATGAGATGGGGTCTGGGGGATGCGGGGATGAGATGGGTTATGGGGATGCTGGGGAACTGGAGGGGTATGAATGTCTCAGGGGAATACAAGGACATACAAGGGGCTCCATCCTGGCACTGATCACACCTGGGCAAAGCCTGTGTGAGAGCTCTTCAACCCCACCAAGGCTGATCTCCATCAGTGCATGTTGTTCCCCAGACCTCAGACTACCCGGTGATCCTGTCCCTGGAGAACCACTGCAGCATGGAGCAGCAGGAGGTGCTGGCCCAGCAGCTCAAGTCCATCCTGGGGGAACAGCTCCTCACCACCACCACCGATGGGCGTGTCCCTACCCAGCTGCCATCCCCAGAGGTAGGGACAGAGCATGGCCGTGGCTAGGAGCAGGGTGAGGATGTGGCTCTGCTGTCCAGAGGAAAGGCCACCCTCATCCCAGCATTGTCCTGCTTCGATGGAGCTCTTGAGAACCCTGGGGACACTTTCCTCATATTCACAGGGGTCTCAAAGCTGTCCACAAGGTTGTCTTCCCATGCCCTGCAGAGCCAGACAGCAGGGCAGAGCCCTCCTACCGTGTCCCCTCCTGGGTGCTGAAGGGAGCTGGCGGTGCTGGCCCCCCCAGTGGGGTTCTGGGGGACAGCAAGTCCAAAGGATGGGACTGACACCCCAAGGTGCCCACCTCTCTACGCCCAACCCTGCAGGAGCTGAAGCACAAGATCCTGCTGAAGGGGAAGAAGATCGGGCGGCTGGAGGACACACTGGATGGGCCAGGGGACGAGGCACCTGATGTGTCTGATGATGACAACGGCGCAGAAGCAGAGGAGGAGAGGCGGAGGGCAAAGGTGAGTGGGCTGAGCTGGGGACTGGCCCTGAGCACTGAGTCACCCACGGACACTGCTGCGGGCCATGGTGACATCCCAGTGCCAAGGGGAGGGGCAGAGACTGTAGGGACAGCAACAGATCGGGGGGACAGCCCTTTCTGCCCCTGGCCATGCCAGCCCTCTCTTTGCACAGTGTCCTTGTTGTGGCACCATGGTGGGGGTGCCCTGCCTGCTGCGTTCCTAGTAGGAAGGCTGCCTATGGTGGGGATGCTGCCACCACCAGCACCCCCATGGCTGTTCTGACCTTTCCTGGGCTCTACAGCTCCTGTGAGTGCTGGGGGACAGTGCTCCCGTCAGGAGGGACCTAACACCGCCCTGTCTTGCAGAAGGACAAGGAGAGCCTGGCACAGGCGTTGTCTGACTGCGTCATCTACTGCAAGAGTGTGTCCTTCCGGGGCTTCCAGGAGGCCCGCAGCCATTCCCGGCCCTCTGAGATCTCCTCCCTTGCCGAATCCAAGGCCAGGAAGCTCATACGGGATGCAGGTGAGGTGGAGGGGGCAGCGGTACCAGGGGAGCAGACCAGGGTGGAGGCGGCATACGGCTTCCTCAGGTGTAGGGCTAGACCCTCCAGACACTGGGGTTCCCTCATTGTGCAGGAGAAAGAGGGTCCAGCAGGGCTGTACACTGGGTTTTGACTCTGGTGGGTGAGTGGGGGTTATTGGCTTAGAAAGTGAGGCGGGATGCCTGGGTTCCTGGGAGAAGAGAGGTATGAGAATTGGTGAGTGGGTGGATGGATGGGTGGTAGATTGGAGGATGGATGGTTGGATGGATGAAAGGATGGATGAGCGGATAAATGGATGGAAGAGGTGAGTGGGTGGATGGATGGATGGATGGATGGATGGATGGGCAGCAGATGTAGGTGGTTGTGCAGGCCAGGGAATGATCCCATGAGTGGCTCTCACACTCCATCCCTAGGGAATGAATTTGTCCGCCACAACGCCTGGCAGCTGACACGCATCTACCCCAGCGGGATGCGAACTGACTCCTCCAACTATAACCCCCAGGAGATGTGGAACACGGGGTGCCAGATTGGTATGGCTGGGGGGTGTCAGGACTGAGGGCCGGGGAGAAGACCCAGGGCCTGTGCCAAATGTCACTGTCAACACCCATGCTGGTGCCACCCACAGCCCCAGCTGGAGCCAGATCTGGCTGCAGGTTCTTGCTCTGCTCTGGGGAACCTGGGGGTTCCTGGGCATCAGCGCCTTGTCCCCCTGTGCAGCCCCACATCTCTTTGGCCATGGGAACAGGCTGGTTCTCAGCCCCAAGCAGGGGATAGTCTCCAAGCTGCCCTGAACCCTTTCCCTACCACCCTCCCGCAGTGGCCCTGAACTTCCAGACGGCTGGCACAGAGATGGACCTGTGTGACGGGCTCTTCAGCCAGAATGGCCGCTGTGGCTACGTGCTCAAACCACCCTTCATGAGGGATGAGGAGACTCTCTTCAACCCAAATGACCCCAGCAGCTGGGAGGGCCCTGGCCCCATCACCCTGACGATCCAGGTACAGTGCTGAGGAGAGACCCTGGGGAGCCATGACAGTGTCCTGGGGCTCTGTTGGTCCCAGCCTTGGGCAGCATGCTGGAGCTGAGCAGCCTCCTAGCAGATTGGTTCAGCTTCTCCCCAGCTCATGAGGTCCTTACCCCTTCCTGCAGGTGATCAGTGGGCAGCAGCTGCCCAAAGTGGCCAACAGCAAGGACGGAGCCATCATCGACCCGCTGGTGCGTGTGGAGATCCATGGGGTCCCTGCAGACCAGGCGCACCAGGAGACCAAGTACATCGAGAACAACGGTGAGCCCCACGGTGGCACCAGGGAGCCTGCTGCACCCAGGCTGCCCCCTCCCTTGCCCTCCCAGCACCCACTCTCCCTTCCCAGGGTTTAACCCCCGCTGGGATGAGACGCTTCAGTTCCAGCTCCATGTGCCGGAGCTGGCCCTTGTCCGCTTCGTGGTGGAGGATTACGACAAGACCTCCAGGAATGACTTCGTGGGCCAGTTCACCCTAGCCTTTGCCAACATCAAACCTGGTGAGTGGCTGCTGCCCGGTGGTGGTGGGGGGCCAAGGACAGCCCCACAGGGGTGTCTGGGCTCAGCTGGGTGCTAGAGAGCAGGGTGGGGGGCAGCTGTCAGCCAGAGCTTTGCTGTTCCCCCTACAGGCTACCGCCACATCCATCTCCTCTCCAGGGATGGCACCAGCATCCCACCCTCTTCACTCTTTGTCCATATCCGCATCACCGAGCCACCCAGCCCTGAGCAGGACTGAGCCTGTGGGGCAAGCAGGACCTGGATAGAAGCCATAGAGCCAGCCCCGTGCAGCTGGGGCCACAGAGCCAAACCGCATCACCCTCTTGTTGAGCCATTTGTGTCATCCCTGTGTCACCCCTTGTGTCACTGCTGCACCTCTCTTTGCAGTGGCCTCCAAGGGCTGGAAAAAGGTACAGACCTCCCCTTCCCAGGTTTGGGATGCTGCCCCCAACTCCCGAGTGTGGGGTCTGCACTGGTGCAGTCCCCTGCGCCCCCCATGTGCAGCCCGCCCTGGCCATGAGGAGGAGGAGGACAGACGGCGCACAGCACTCTGGCTCTGCCGCAGGGGCTGGTCCCCCCCGGCCCAGGGAGCATGGCTGGGCAGAAGTGGGAGAGGAGCCGGTCCTCACTGCTCCATCCCTGCAGAACTGCATCACAGCTCCCACAGCTGCTCCTGGCCCATGCCTGTTGCTGACCCTTCCTGTGCCCTTTCTCTGTAAGCAACTTAATAAATTGTTTGGTGACAGGCAGGCTCGGGTCTGGGTGCAGTGGCACTGGGGACAGATGGGGAGCTGGGCTTCTCACCCTGCAAGCACCTGCCCCCTGGCTCACACTGAGCTCCAAAAGGCCCAAAGAAAAAGGATTAAAAGGAGCTGAGAGATTCCTTTTATATAACCACGTATTTACATCGTATATACATATATGCCTGTACACACACATACACCCCTGCAGCAGGCCTTGAAGTCAGGATTTGACCTCACTGTGAAGCACTGTCCTTCTCCGCAGGGCCTTCCTGCTCCGTCCCGGGGGGCCCGCTGGCCCGGCTCTCCCTCTGCACAGCGTGGAGGTGGACAGTGGGTGTGCTGGGGTCCTTGCCCACCCCCTGGCTGGGGTCACCAGCCCCACGCTCAGGGTGATGCCGCTGGATGTGTTTGATGACCTGGAACTTCTGCTTAGCCTTGTAGGGGCAGTAGCGGCAGAAGAAGGGGTGCTCGTTGGTGTGGGTCAGATAGTGGTGGCGCAGGCCGGCTGCCCAGCGGAAAGCCCGTCCGCAGGCGTTGCAGACATAAGGCTTCTCCTCGCTGTGCTTCTTCAGGTGAGTCTTGAGGAGGAAGCGAGTCTTGAAGGCCTTGCCACACTGCTCGCAGATGAAGGAGCGGGCATCCCGGTGGCGCGTCTCCTTGTGCACCCGCAGGGCGTCTGCCCGGTTGGTGCGGTACTCGCACTCGTCACAGCGGTACGGCTTCAGACCTGCAGCGATGGGGAAGGGGCTGGGATGAGGGTACAGTGCCCTCTCTCCTGTGGGTCTTGCCTTCCCCATAATGGCGTCAGGGACCCCCCCTACACACTATCCTCAGCATTGGGAAGGTGCAGCCTGCCAGCAGGCACCCTGAATTTCCAATTTTCCTCCCACGCCTCCAGCTGGGCCACTGGTGGCAAAAGAAGCCCGAAGCTGCAGTCTGTGCAGCCCCAGTGCCCATCCCGGTCCCGCCTCCAGTGAGCAGCACTCACCCGTGTGTTTCGTCATGTGGTACTTGAGCTGGTTCACCCACTTGCACTTGTAGCCGCAGTCAGGGCAGAGGTATTTTCGCTCCTCCTTGTGGATCCGCATGTGGTACTGGGTAGAGGGCAAGAGGGGAGGGTCAAGATGAGGCAATGTCCCCTGCCCTGGGAACGTGCAGGGCTCTGGGATGCCAATGAGGGGCTCAAAGACAGCTCTGACATCCCAAACTGCATGGGGCAGGGAGGATTCTCTGCTTGGCTGGCAGACTATGAGCAGGGGGACCTGCAGTGGGGTCAGGATCAGACCCCTGTACTGCTGAGCTTGCTCTGTCCTAGCCTGTGCATGGACCAGGCTTTTCTCCCCAGTTTGGTATTTAGGGCAAAGCCTGGGTTAACACCCAGCCCAACAGAGCACAAGCCCTAAGCTGAGCACATTTCACTGCCTTGCCCAGGCAGCCCCAGAGGGCTCCAGCTCAGCCTGGCCATTAAAAAAGTCAATACTTCTTTTAGCAAAACCAGACAATTTTACCTGACATCTGGCCCTCCTGTTCTAGAAAATGCCCTTTACTGTGCATGAGGATGCTAATCACCTACAGAAACGAGGGCAGGGTCTATCTTTGATAACAGGGAAGCTGAGCTTTCCCTTCACTGTGTCTAACTGGTGTCACAGGGCATGCTGCAAGCCAGCAGGCAGCCAAACATGGCTTTGAATGGTGCAAGGCTGCACCCAGAGGACACTAGAGAAGTCAGCGGGAAGAGGAATGAACTCGGTCACCTGCTCTTCTTGCTTTGCTACAAATCCCCCTTTCCCTTGATCTGCAACAGCAGGGAAGAAACATACCGTACCCACATGAGTTTTATTCACTCACCTCCTATTCCTGTACAAGCCACAGCACAGACAACAAAACCCCCCCTCGGGAGTTTCTTCTTGCCCAAACCCCTGTGTCTGGATTCTCCCCCCAGCCCATGTAGATGCAGTAGGACACAGCCCCCACCTCCAAGCAGGGCTCTCACCTTGAGACGCGAGGGGTCGGCGCAGGCATATTTACAGAGGTGGCACTTGTAAGGCTTCTCGCCGGTGTGGATGCGGATGTGCCACGTGATCTTCTGCCTGTTCTTGGTGGTGTATGCGCAGTCTGAGCACTTGTACACGCGGGTGCCCCCATGGCCCTTCATGTGCTGGTCAAAGACGAGCTGGTGGCAACAGGCAAAGTCGCAGAAGGGGCACCGCAGGGGTTTGTCCTGGGGAGTGGCCGGCTCATGGCTCTCCATGTAATGCCGCACCAGCTGCTGCCGCTCCTTGGCTGCAAAGCTGCACAGCTCACAGCGGTGGCTGAAATGCTGCGTCTTGTGCTCCTCCAGTGCCTCCCGGGTGGGGAAGGTCTCCTTGCAGGTGCTGCACTCCAGGTGCGGGTGCTGCTTCTGCAGGTGGCACTTGAGTGTGGCCTCGCTGTGACACACGAAGCCGCAGCGCGGGCAGCTGTAGGACACCTTCTCCTCGTGCCGCCGCAGGACGTGCTGCTTGAGGGCTGTCTCGGAGCTGAAGCGAGCCTCGCAACAGGAGCAGCCGAAGTTGAGCTCGCCGCAGTGGCAGCTGTTGACGTGGCGGGTGATGTCATTCTGCAGGTAGCTGCTGTAATCACAGAGCGGGCAGAAGTGGGTGGGCGTCTTCTCGTGCACCCGCAGGCGGTGTATGCGCAGCTTGGAGTTGGTGCCGAAGGTCTGGCTGCAGATGCTGCAGGCGATGCGTCCAACGCCAGTGTGCAGGGACTGATGGGCCTCCAGCCGGTAGCGCCGTGTGGTGCTGAACTCGCAGTAGCGGCACTTGTGGGGCTTTATCCCCTCATGCTTGATGCGGACGTGCTGCCGCAGGCAGCGGGCCTGCTTGCAGGTGAACTCGCACTGGCGGCACTGCAGCTGCGGCCGCTTGCTGTAGTGCTTGCGGTGCAGCCGGCGGTGCAGCCGCAGGGCTTTGGCCGCCTTGGAGGTGAAGGAGCAGGAGGCGCAGCGAAACTCACCCAGTGACACGCAGCCCCTCTTCTTGTGTGTCTTCATGGCCCGTTCCTGGTGGCAGGTGAAGGGGCAAGTGGGGCAGGAGAAACGCCTTCTCTTGGGCAGTGCGGATTTTGGGGGGGCTGCATCCAGTGGGGGCTTGCTGGGCTGGCCTGTCTCAGTGCTGGCCCCGTCCCCTTTGGGGAGCTCAGTGCTTTGGGGTCCGTTCTCTGTGCGATACACAATGTGCTTCTCAGCATGGTGGCTCTTGAGTGCGCGCTGGGAGCGGAAGGCCTCAGGGCACAGGGAGCACCAGAACTGCTCCAGGCTCCGGCAACCGTCCTCCACGTGGGAGGTGATGGTGGAGACACGGGAGCACACAAAGGAGCAGGCATTGCAGTGCAACTTCCCTCCCTCCAGCCGGTATTTCTCCGAAGGTTTCCCAGGCCAGGAAGGAGGACAAGCTGCTCCACCCGGCTCAGCCCCATCCCCTTGCTGGAGAGGCTCTTCTGCCACCTCTGTGCTGTCACCCAGCAGAAATTTTTCAGAGGCAGGACAGCCCAAGGTCTCTTCCCCAGCCAAAGAACTGCCTACTGCCTGCATTTTATCAGGCATCAGTTCAGCCTCCCAGGGGCTCTCAGCATGCCCAGACACCTCTGAGCCTCCCCTGTCACTCTCTGCTGTTTCTGCACCATCACCACTGGGCTGGTCAGCAGGTTGGCACAACCCAGGCAGCTCCTGACCAGCTGTTTTGACGATCTTGTTCTTCTTCAGGAGGACCGGGCACTTCTTGAGGAGATGGGTGTTGAGCCCCCTTTGCTGCTTAAAGCTGGCGCCACACTCATGGCACAGGAGCGGGGCCCGGCGCCTTTGGCAGCTGGCTTTGGAGTGCAAGGACATGGACTTCTCCTTCCGTGTTATGTACGAGCACTTCTCACACTTAAAGATCTGGCTCTCTGACTGCACCACCAGCATCTGCACCCTGCCCTCCAGCACCAGCGTCTCCGCCTGCTCCTTGTCCTGCTTCCGCAGCGCCTTCAGCACCAACTCCGAGCCGCCTCTGGCATTGTCATCAGAGGCAGCTGCATCCTCTGGGACAGGCGAGTGGTTCTGCTTGGCCACCTTCAGCATGCTGAGCCAAGCCTCCGGCAGCTCAGCTTGGCTGGTCTCTCTCATCTCTGTCTCTGTCACCAGCTTGTGGTGATCTGAGCATGACCCCTCGACCTGACCCATGGCCTGACTTTGCAAGTCCTTTCCCTGGCTGTCTTCTGCTGATGCCCTGTTGACCAGCCTCACTGCCTCGTCCTCCTGTACATCTGTTTCTTCTTCCTCAAAGTTCGGGATGTCTTCGAGCGTATTGTCATTGTCCTCCAACCCCAGGTCTTCCTGGGAGCCCAGTATCTTGTAGGCTGCGGGAGGCTCCTTGCAGGACAGTATTTCCACACTCTCTGGCTGTGTTACACAGGATTCTCCAGTCAAATGCTCCAGGAGGGGGTCAGACGATGCGTTCAGTGCCTCTAAGTCCAATGCGCAGCTCTCTGCCATGTCTCCAGAAGCAGCAAGCTCAGTTGAGCCTGTGGCAGCATCTCCTTGCACACAGTCATTTCCCAGGGCATCACCAGTGGTGGGACTGCTCTGTTCCCCTTTGTCCACACCTCTCTCCACCTCACTGCCACTCTCTGGCAGAGCAGCACCCTGCTTGAGGAGAGGCACCAAGAGCGCTCGCTGGTAGCCCTCTTCCCCCTGGGATTCCAGCTGGGACGGCTTCGCTTTTGCCCATTGCTCCTTGATGGCGAGGGGGGAGTTGGCACCTGCATGCAGGGCTGCGCTGAGCTCGCAGCTGAAGAGCGCCTCAGATGAGCTGACCTCCAGCTCCTTGCTAGCATAGTTTTCCAGCCAGTCCTTGTCACCAGGGATGTAGCCGTGAATCTTGCGCTTGTGGAAGAAGAGGCTGGTGTTGCTGAAGGTGCAGTAGGAGCAGAGGGCGCAGCGAAATTCCTTCTGCTTGGTATGCTTGCAGTTCTCGTGATTCAGCAGCGCCTGCTTGTACTTTGTCTGGTAGGTGCAGTACTGGCACTGGAAGATGGGCACCTGGTAGTTCTGTGAGTGCTTGGCCTGCATATGCTTCTGCAGCTCATACTTGCGCTTGCAGGCAAAGCCGCACACCTCGCAGATCAGACTTTTGCCCTGGTGCCGCAGCTTGTGGCTGCTCAGCTGGTCGGCACGGTGACACCGGTATGAGCACTGGTTGCATTGGTACCTGCAGGGAAAGAAGGATTAGTCAAGCAGTGCCAGGAACTGCGACAGGCTGAGCCCTGCCAGGCAGGCTGAGCTCTGTTTCCCCACCCCGGACACGTGGGGAAGGGGTACTGCTTCGTTTGCCAGATCTGACCTTTGCCATCCTGGCGGGTCTTATCACAGGCAATTCCCCCCTGCTGCAGCCCTTGGCACTGCTGGTGCTTTACACCACCAGCCTGAGGATGGGAGTGTCCCATACAGTGTCCATGTCATCCCCACACACACATGCCACACCAGCAGCACCTCCAGCATCGCTGGAAGCGGACTAGACCCAAAGGAAGCGATAATACTGAGGTAAAAATGTGTTTTGGCAGAGTCCTGCAGGTGCCCAAGCTGGCCTTGGCCTATTAACAGCAGCAGAGCCCATGAGCCTGAGCTCAGATCTGCACTGACGTGGTAACACACCTCCTTTACAATGCAGACACACCAAAGATAGCTTTGCCTCTGCAGCACCAAGCTGGCAACAACCTGCAAGCTCAAGGGCTGCATTTTTTACATGCCAGACAATACAGGTTGTAGCCATGCCCCAGGCATGAGAGAGTCTGGCACACGCTGCAGGTCAGAGCAGCAGACCCCTGGGGCAGGATTTGGGGAGCCCTGGCTACATTGCCAGGCCAGGGGAGCCCAGGGTCATACCGGAGATCTCCGGTGTGCTTGCGCATGTGGACGTTCAGGTAGTGCTTCCACTTGGTGATGTACCCGCACTCGGTGCACATGAAGTTCTTGTCGTTGGAGTGGGTCAGCATGTGCTTGGACAAGTAGCTCACGTCCCGGCACGTGAAGTCGCAGAGTTCACACTTGTGAGGCTTCTCTCCTGCAGGCGACACAGGAACGTCCTCAGTGTGACAGCCAGAGCAGGCAGCACAGGCTGCCTCCCTCATGGGGAAACCAGCTCAGCAGGGGCTGTGGGTAACAGCAGGGATTTGGGCAGGCCACGACTTCAGCCAAACAACATCAGGCTGGCAGAGCCGGTGATGGGACCCAGGAGCCTTGACCCAGCCCTCCCTGCCCACCTGAAACCGGGACAGGACCCCCCATCCCAGTGGACACCCACCAGTGTGCAGCATCATGTGCCGGATGAGCACCCTCTTGTGAGCGGTGGCGAATGCACACTCGCTGCACTTGTGAATCTTCTCGTTGGCATGCATCTTGCCCACGTGATCGTGAAACTCCACAGGGTTGAAGGTGGCGTAGGGGCAGAAGCTGCACTGGAGCTGCTCGCTGCCCGGGTGCCCCTGCTTCTTGTGCTTGCGGAAAACGTGCTTGTTGGAGCAGATGAAGTCGCACTGCTGGCAGTGGAAGGCGTAGTGGGTTTTTCGGTGAGCCTCCATGGCTTCGGCTGTGCCGAAGAGCAGCGAGCAGGCGTGGTACTTGCACTCCACCGCCTTGATGCCATGAGTGTCCTTGAGGTGACGGACGAACTCCTTCCGGTCCTCTGCACAGTAGTCACAGCCCCCCTGGAAGCAGCTCAGCCTCTTAGGCTCGGCTTTGTGAGTCTTCAAGTGCTCTTTGAGGGCCTGGCTAAGCCGAAACTTCTCCTTGCAGACAGGGCAGGAGTAGACATCAGAGTAGAAGTTGGAGATGTCCTCATGCATGCTGGCCATGTGGCGGTTGAGGGCATTCTTCTCCACCGAGCTGTAGTGGCAGAGCGGGCAGCGGTGGGCCTTCTCACCTGTCTCCCGCATCATGTGGATTTTCAGCTTGCTTTTGCTGGTGAAGTACTTGTGGCAGTTGGGGCACTGCAGGCTGGGGTCAGGGAAGTGCAGGTGGAGGTGCTCCACCAGGTGTGTCCGCTTCTTGAAGCACCGCTTGCACTCAGGGCACATGTGGGTTTTGTAGAGGTACTCAGAGCCCTCCATGACATCCCCTGTGAGAACAACAGAGGAGAAGCCATCAGCAGGGGAGAGACAGAGAAGAACTGCGCAGGCAGATGTTTCTCTCTGATCCCTCTGTGCCACAGGGAAGGCTTATCATATATGTGGTCACCCAGCAGCCACTTACTTGGAGGGACTGTCCCCACCCCAAGCCACCAGCATGGTTCAGGTGGGCTCTTTCCAGCTCAACACTAGCAAAGACGATCCAGCGTAGCTTAAGTCAGGCCTGCCCCTGGGCCCCACTCCCCAAAGCCTGCCAGACTTTTGCCTGCTTTTGCCTGAGCTTGACAGCAACTGAGGACAGAAAACAGGAGAAGAAGGATGCGTTTCCTTGGGCAGAGGGCAGGGGAGGGGGAACAGTGCACTGGCACCTGCAGGAGACACAAGGCTGCTGGCTGGCACAGCACTCCCACATCTCACCAGCCCGGCCCATGTTCCATTGCCAGTGTCAAGGCCGAGCTGCCTGTTTGTAAATCAAAGGCCAAGCAGCTCCCAGTACGGCCCTGCGGTGCCCCATATCCTACCTCTGAAGTGCGGCATCTTTGGCACACTGGCTTTCTCGGGAGTCGCCTTCCTGTCCTCTTTGGCCTCGCCTTCGCAGGGGCTCTCACCATCCTCCTCTGGCGACACATCCCCACCGCTGTCTGAGTCCCCTTCTCCAGTTGACGCTTTCCGTCCCCCCAAGAAGCCCTCCCCAGTGCCTGCAGGCTTTGCCAGCCTGGCTTCTGCTGCGGTGGCTTCCCAGCCAGGGTGGCAGTTCCCTGCCTCCTCCTGCCCTTCTGCTCCTTCAGTGGGGAAAAGACAGAGATCATCATGCTCCAGGTGAGAGGGAACCAGCCCAATTGACCACACACATGCAAAAAAACCTCCTGCCCGAGATGTGGCTCACAAATTGTGCCACAGGGAGGAAGGAAAGCTGCAGAGATTCCCTCCAGAAGCACAGCCTCACCCCCAACTCCTCCCAGTTGTAACTGGGACGTGCAGACATGGCCAGCCTCAGCAGCACCCACGGGCCCCAATCACCCAACAAGCCGTACCTGACAGCAGGACGCAGGGCTGCTCGAGGCTGTGGGGGGCTGAGCCAGGGGGGCTGCCTGTTGCGGGATTCTCAGCCAGGGGCTCCACAGTGTGACCCTTCCTGTGCTGCCAGAAGAGCTTGGCGTTGCCCGTGACAAAGTCACAGCGGCCGCAGTGGAACGGGAAATGTGTGCGGTGGTGCTGCTCCATGGCCGGGCGGCTGGGGAAGAGCAGGGGGCAGGCACGGTAAGCACAGGACACAGGGGAGGCCCCGTGCAGGCGGCGCAGGTGGCTGCGCAGTTGCTTGCGGTCCTCTGTGGTGAAGCAGCAGCCCTTCGCAGGGCAGGGCAAGGCTCCCGGTGTGATGCGGTGGGACTTGAAGTGCTCCTTGAGTTCGCTGGGCTGTGTGAATGTCTCCTGGCAGACGGGGCACAGCAGGTACTCAAGAGTGGAAGCCTCCTGTGTGCCTGCTCTGGTCGGCTTTGAGCCCCCCAGCTCGCTCTGGCCCTTGCTGGCAGAAGCTGACAGCGCCTCAGGGAGCTCCAAGTGCCCCAGGGGGGCCAGCAGCAGGCACTGGTGCTGAGACAGCAAGGAGGCCTCTGGGAAGCTCTGGCCGCACCTCTCACAGAAATATAGCTCCACCACCTTGACCAGCACCTCTGCAAGACCGAGGGGTGAGAGTTAGAAAGAGCTTCTGTCAGGCCCAGAGTTTGGGACTGGTGGTTCAGTTCCAGCTCCGGACAAGGAGGATAAACCCCTGTTGCCACAACTACAGTTTGGAGAACCACAGCCCTCCCCCTGACCAGGGTACTCCAGAATGCATGGTCCTGTCCGAGAGAGAATACCATCACCCAGGTGACTGTGGGGACCAGGTCTGCCCCTTAGTGTTTTCAAGGCACCCAGAGACCCAAGGTCAGCTCGGCGCCATTCCCAGCAGGATGCGCCCACACTGGACCTAAGTGAAAAGCACACGGAGGGGAAGCAACCCAGGGTGGTGATCTCTGCTTGGTCCCTACTGACAACTTAGAGCAACCCACTCACCCAGCCTGAGGATCCCACAGTCGCCCCTCCCCATCCGCACACCCAGCTCGTGCCAGGTCTGCACTGAATGGTGGCACCAGGCTCATGACATGCACAGGTTCAGAGACACGAGGGCACTGTGATGTCTCCAGGGTGCTGCGGCTGGCCATCTCTCCCTCTGCTGGGTGCCAAGGGGCTCACACTACCCTCCCTGCACCCCATACCTGTGGCATTGACGGTGTTGCTCAGTGTCACGTTGCCAGCCACAGCCTCAATGAGTATTTCCACGTTGCTTCCTTCAGTGGGAGCCCCT
Source organism: Pampusana beccarii (assembly GCA_013399365.1). NCBI lineage: Eukaryota > Metazoa > Chordata > Aves > Columbiformes > Columbidae > Pampusana > Pampusana beccarii. The sequence continues at coordinate 683,230 of VWYH01072609.1, read as the reverse complement.
TCCCCAGGCATTGACGCCTCTGCCAGCAGCAGGTCCTGTCTGGCAGTCAGCGGGGGTGTCCCGGCCAGGCTGGTGCTGGCCACACCAGGGCTTCCCACGGCTCCTGCCTCTCCTGGCGTGGGCAGGAGCAGCTCCGAGCAAAGAGCCTCCATCTCCTTGCTGGCACCCTCAGCTACAGCCACTTCTGCACCCACTGCCACCGGGCATGGGCTTGGTGCTGGGCAGGAGGGCCTCTCACTCTGAAACAGGACAAAGTGCTTGAAATAAGCGAGAACCCAGAGGTCCAGGGTTCCCACAGGATTTTGGGGTGAGCCCGCGCTGCCAGTCTCCAGGCAGGGTGTGTACTGGGGTATCTCAGCACCGGCTGCTGTGCCCAAGTGGGCACTGGCAAACCCCCTGTCACAGGAGAGATGGGGGCACAGGGACCCGGTACCACCCCCAAAGACGCCCAGGGGCCTCTCCCTGAGCCCAACAGCCAGGGCCTGCTCCCCGGGCCCGAGCGGACCCATACCCGGGCCCAAAGGTGCCCAAGCCCAGTCCCCAGCCCCAGCACCCAGCGAGAAGGTGCCTACCATGAGTCCCCGCACGGCCGGAGCCGTCCCGGTCCTCTCGCACCGCAGCCCCGGCCTGTCCCCGTTGCCCAGGCCGCGGTTCAAGCTGGGCGCCGGTACCCCAGGCACATCTCGGTGGTGCGCACCGGGCGGGAGGGAGCGTCGCCCTTTGTGCGGCTCGCGCGACCGCTCTGCCCTGCCCCGCCGCGCGCCCCGGCACCGCTCTATGGCGCGAGCCGGCAGCCGGCCGGAAGCGGCGCGGAGCGGAAGTGAGGGTCGGGCCATAGAGGGCGGCGCGGCGCGGGNGCCGGGGCCGGGGCCGGGGCCGGTACGGGCGGGGAGAGCTCCTGCCGGAGCGGGGGCCGCCGTGGGGGCGAGGGGAGCAGGGCTGGGCCCGCGCCCGGGCCCCTGCTGTGGAGAAAGCCGGTGTGGGGCCGGCTCTCCTGCAGGGAGGGTGGGCTCCTGCCGCGGAGCCAGGGCTCGGCGGCGGCGGGGAAGGCCGTGGGCTCGGGGACGTCCCGGCCTGGGCAGGAGCCTGGCTGCGGGGTCAGGCCCTGTCCTGGGGGCGGCGGGATCGTGCCGCAGGGAGCAGAGTGGCTGTGTGGCTGCCGGGGGACGTTGCTCTCATGCCCGGTGTCTGGGTCCTGCTGAGGGAGCTGGAGGAACTTCCAGCCCCTGCGTGTGGTTCTGTCCTTCATCCAGACATGGAGGTGCTGTTTCCACCACAGCCGTGCACTTGTTCACAGCAGCAAAGAACTGGCTCTTGGCTCAGCCTGGGGATGCGCTTCAGCAATTCAACAATAAACCCTAAATAATCGCAGTGCTCATGGTTTCTAGCTGTCTAAAGAACAGAATTGTGTAAAACTCTGGGCTTGTTGTCGTGGCTGAAAAGGCAACAGATGCTCCTGTGCTTGCCTGCGAACCTCAGCCCTGGCATCTCCTGCCTGTGTTGCCCAGAGGCTGCAGAGGGGGTAGAAGCTCCAGCGGTTGTCTGGACCCCTGGTAATGTGATAAGCATGGATGTGGGGGATCCAAATGTGCCAGGCTGCCTTTTGCCTTGAGAACAGGTCACAATAAAGGCCAGGCAACTGCGGGTGATCCATTGTGTCCCCCACTGCCATTCAGTCCTTCTCTTTCTACACACGTTTGTTTCCAGAGCGCAAAGACGATGCTGTGGAAAGGAGCTACTTAACCCCCCACAATGCCCTTTTCTGACTTCGTGTTAGCGCTGAAGGACAACCCCTACTTTGGGGCTGGGTTCGGCCTCGTCGGCGTGGGCACAGCTTTGGCATTAGCCCGGAAAGGGGCCCAGTTTGGGCTAGTGGCTTTCAGGCGCCATTATATGATCACCTTGGAGGTGCCTGGCAGTGATAAGAGCTACCACTGGCTGCTAAACTGGATCTCCCACCACGCCAAGCACACTCAGCACCTCAGTGTCGAGACGTCGTACCTGCAGCATGAAAGCGGGCGTGTCAGCACCAAGTTTGACTTTGTTCCTAGCCCTGGGAACCATTTCATCTGGTAAGGAACAGCAGGGGAAAGGAGTCTGGGGTCTGAGCCTTGTTTTGGCAAGGAGACTCCAACCCGGGGGGCCTGTGGAGGCAGCAGAGAGGATCCTGCCTCTTCCTTGGGTCTGGGTTAGGGTGGGAGATTCAAAATAGTGAGAGGTGTCCGTATCCATTGGTGTGAACTGATTTCTTTACCCGAGATGAGTGTTCTCCTTGATGCGTGACCTGGGCTGGGCCACCGTCCCCCAACCCCGTTTTCCCACCCCAGGTATCACAGGAAGTGGATTCACATCGAGCGCAACCGGGAGAGGCAGATGATTGACCTGCACACGGGAACCCCCTGGGAGTCCGTCACCTTCACTGCGCTGGGCACCAACCGGGAGATCTTCTTCAATATCCTCCAGGAAGGTCTGCAGGGGAGCTGTGTGGGGTCTTACTGGGAACCGCCTGCTCCCTGGGGACACCTGGGGCTTCACGAGAGGTCCTGCTTCCTGTGAGGTGTCCCTTCTGCTTCTCTCTGCAGCCCGGGAGCTGGCGCTGCAGCAGCAAGAAGGGAAGACAATCATGTACACGGCCATGGGAGCAGAGTGGCGACAGTTCGGCTTCCCCCGCCGGCGGCGGCCTCTCAGCTCGGTGGTGCTGGAGGAAGGTGTGTCGGAGAGGCTGGTCCAGGACGTGAAGGAATTCATCAACAATGCCAAGTGGTACAGCGAGAGAGGCAAGGCTCCGGCACAGCGGTGTCTTCCATACCATGCCCAGTGCGGCTCCTTACGCCCCTGCAGCCATGGCTGTGGGGCACAGCCTTGGGCACATCCCACAGATGAGCCAGCCTGGGTTTGGAGGTCAGACCTGTGTCTGCAACAGGACAAACTCCCCTTGGTTTAGTCCAATTCTGAAAACCATGATAAGCCGTGGAGTTCATTGCTCCTGCAATGCTTATGTTGGCTGGGATGCCGTGGTCCTCTCTGGAGACAGCTGCAGAGGGATATTCCCCTGCTGCTTGCCTTTCCCTCTCGCGTCCTCTGTGTGTGCTCAGCACAACACCACGGCTCTGGGGGAGAGCTCAGAGCCACCCAGCTGGTTCCTAAAGGCACACTGTCTTCCTAGGAATCCCCTACCGCAGAGGCTACCTGCTGTATGGGCCTCCTGGCTGTGGGAAAAGCAGCTTCATGTGAGTATCACCAGCTGGCAACAGCCAGTTTTCTTGCCAGCTGCCTGCTCTGGGGTGCAGCAGTCTCTGGTGAGGGTGTTGGGTGGGTTTGGGTTTGAAATGCAGGAGTGGGCTGTGCCCTCCACCATGGTGCCTGGTGTCAACATTTGTGTTGCTGGCACTGTCCCAGGTCACGGTGGTGAGCCCTCTGTGCTCTTGCTTTGCACAGCGGGCTGAGCAAGGGCTCCCATCCGACCCCCACACCTGATATCCGCCAGGAGGGCATGCCGCTGCCCTGTCCCCTGCTGCTGGGCAGGGAGATCCAGTGCTTCCTCTGCTCTGGGCTTTCTCACTGTGATTCTCCCTTGTGATTTGTGTCCTTCCCAGCACAGCCCTGGCCGGGGAGCTGGAGTACAGTATCTGCCTGCTGAGCCTCAGCGACCACAGCCTCTCCGATGATCGGCTCAATCACCTTCTGAGTGTGGCTCCGCAGCAGAGCATCATCCTGCTGGAGGATGTAGACGCTGCCTTTGTCAGCCGAGACCTCGCTGCTGAAAGTGAGTGGTGCCCCCGTTTCCAGGCCAGCAGCAGGAGGGGGGTTTGCCAGCTGTGCTGGGGAAAAGTTTGGACTTTAGGCTGATCTGCTGCACCAGCAGAGACTGGGAGTGAGCAGCTCTCTGGGGCTTTGGGGCCCAAGCTAGACCTCACCCAGTTTTGGCTAAGCCATGTAAAGGGAAATTCAAGTCCTTTATCCTCAGGCAAAGACATTTCTCCTGCCCAGCTATTTTCAGCATGAGGGAGGAGGTGGCTTTTTTCCTCATTCTCTTTTCAGGCTCCGAGGGGTGTAGGTGAGCAGGGGAGGTGAATGCGCTGTCAGACAGAGAAAAGCAGAGGGTCAGCCTTGGGGCAAGGAGGGAGCAGGGAGCTTGGCTTAAGCCTGAGGTGATAAGGAGGTGGCCCGCAAGACTGCACAGGGTGAGTGGCTGATGGACACAATCTCAGACAGCTCTGTCCCCAGACCCGGCTGTGTACCAAGGCATGGGACGCCTGACCTTCAGCGGCCTCCTCAATGCGCTGGATGGTGTGGCCTCCACAGAGGCCAGGATTGTCTTCATGACCACCAACTACGTGGACAGGTCAGAGCTGCCCTCTGGGAGAGAACAGGGAGGGTGTCATGGGAAAACCTTGCTCCCTTTTGATGACCTATATGGAGGGCCGTTTGCACCCTTCTGTGTGAAAACTCAGGGTTCATGTTTCCCAAATCCTCCCTTGGGATGCAAATTCCTTGATTGCTAATCAAGATCCCCTTTGCTGGACCCTCAGATTCTTCCTTGCTGTGCAGACCATGGTTGTGCCTTTGAGGAGAGGTACCAGCTTCCTGTCTGAGGGCATCTGTGGATTTTGGGGTTACAGCCACACTGTGAGTGAAGTGCTGGCCCCAGGCGCAGCCCATTGGGTTGGCAGGATGCAGCTGGGCTCATGGCACCTGGCCAGACACTGCCCTGTGGCAGGCTTGGCTCAGACCGAGCTGGCCTGAAGGTTGTTCAGAGGTTGCTCGTGGGACAGAGATGTGCAGGGTCCTCCTCTGGAGCCAGCCCTTTCCCAGCTCTCTTATTTCTTTTGGGTTGATTTCCCCCTCAATTCCCCAGGGACAAACCTCTCCCCCACCTTTACCATCCCACAGTGCAGAGGACCTTGTAGATAGGACATTGGCTCTGGGTAGCGTGGTGGGGGGCTTTCTGCAGGACCCACCCAGCAGAGACACTTTGATCAGCTGTTCAAGGCACCTCCATGTCTCTCAACAGGCTGGATCCAGCGCTGGTGCGGCCCGGCCGCGTGGATCTCAAGCAGTACGTGGGCCACTGCTCCCACTGGCAGCTTGCCTGCATGTTCCAGCGCTTCTACCCCGAGCAGCCCCCGGCTGCGGCCCAGCGGTTTGCGGAGCAGGCGCTGGAGGTCTCCAAGCAGATCAGCGCTGCTCAGGTGCAGGGCCACTTCATGCTCTACAAGACAGACCCTGAAGGAGCCATTGCAAACGTATGCTCCATCCTGCTGTGACCAGGGGCCGGCTTTCCCCTGCCACACTGAGAGGACTGGGACAAGGACTTGACCATCCCAGGGATGCTGTGGAGCTGCCCAGCCATGCAGGCCAGATCTCTGTTCACTTCTGCCCCTTCAAGGCCTTGTTTTTCTATTAAAACACGTGGAGAGTTGATGCTGCCAGCCTTACTGCAGGGAGAAGGGATCCAGACTCGGGTGCTGCTGCAGCACGTGCCTTGTGCTGGGATTGCCATAAGCTGCCACGACTCCTGGGTGGGAGTTGCCTTCCCTGCGCGGCAGCCTGGGGGTGCCCCCAAAGGGCCTTTCCCTGGGGCAGGACATCGGGTGTTGCACTGCTAAAGAACTGCTGGTCTTTGAAAGGAGAACAGTCTTCACCTCACTCTGTGAGGTGCAGAACATGGCTCTTGGCTCTCTTGTCCCTTTGCCTGTTAGTTGCCCAACTATGCAGCTGCCAGTCCACAGCCCTGCTGGCCAGGGCCTGACACAGCCAGCACTGCAAATCCAGAGCATTTCAGAAAAAAGCAGCTCCCGAAAGAGAGCTTGTTGTCCCTCGGGCTGCAGGCTGGTGCCACAGCTCCTGCCCTGCAGTGCCAAGTCTTGGATCTGTGTGGACATCGTTCCTGGGTGGGCATGACTGTCCCTCCTGCAGTCCTGCATGTGGGGGCAGATGAGAGGCTTTGGCTGGTTACAGAATATCTTCTAAAGAGCTTGATGTTAACTTCAACATGAATTTCTGCAGCCATGCCAGCACAGTGTGAGGTGCAGAAATCCATCTTGGAGGTCACTACTCTCCTCTCCTTCCAGCAGGAGAGGCTGTGCATGGCTGAGGGAGGGATTTGGCCATCTGCCTGCAATCTTGTAGCTTTTTCCCTGTCACCTGGTTTCCTTCCTCCCAGGAACAGAAGTCCTGGATGTGCTGGTAGAGCCACAGGTGCCTGAAACGCAATCGAGAAGCAGGCAGGTTCTGTGCCTCCTTTCCAATGCCATGGAGCCAGGGGTCAGGGTGTGAACTGACCCACAGAGCAAGCCAGCCAGAGCCTCTCCCCTCCACGGTCCCCATTTCAGAGTCCCAATATCAGCTTAACCAGAGCCAGCCCCATGTTGATGTCCTTGCTTCAGGGGCTGTGTCACCTTGGCAGGGCTGGGGGAAGCTGGTTCCAGGCCAAACCCAAACCATTAGGTCACTGCTCTGCCCTGCGGGGCCAGGGGTGAAGCTGAGACTGTGTGGGGGTACAAAGGGGCTGAATTTCAGTGCAAACAAGCACTTCCTTGATGGAACCCCAGACTTGCACAATTGTTTCCACAAGTGAAGGGTTGATCCTGTGGCCACAGGGGTCTCTAGTGACTCAGGGAGGCTCCCAGAGCCATGTGCTGCTGTTAGCATCTCAAACCCTGTGCTCAGCCATCCTGCAGGGGCTGACTGCTCAGATCCAACCTCTTCCCTCAAAACTGGGGATCACACTGGCCGGTGAGTGACTGGAGAATGCCTCACAGCAGTTCAGGAGGATGAGGGAGAGCCAAAGGGGCCTGATGCCACCACAAGAAAGCACAAGCAACATCTGTCACTCTGCTTTTAATAGTGTTAATGCTACAAACGCCGCTGCCTTCTGCCGGGCCTGAGTTGCTTTTGCCAGTTAAGCCTCACAACAGCCCTGTGAGGTAGGTGGGTAACACAGGCGGGCACCAAGTGAGGAGCCCCAGGGCAGGGTGCAGGCTCTCCTCTTCCCTTCCAACCCAGAGGTTTGATTTATTTAGCCCGAATTCTTTTCCACATGCTGTTGCAAAATGTCCTCTGCCCCAGGCTGACAGCAGTGAGTCAGAGAGGTGTGGGCATCCTGAAATCCTTACTTCCAGGAAAAAACCCTCCCCTCTTAAGACATCTGGCATTTGATTGAAGTTACCCAAGTTCTTGCTCACTCTGATTTCCATGGCTGAATTCCCATGTTCCAAACACTTGGCACAGCAGTTTTCCTGCTGAGACTAAGCCTGGCTCACTGGAAGAAGCCAAGGAGCTTCAGCTTCATCTGCTGCAAGGGGCAGAGATCCCTGTGTTTCTTTCAAGAGTTGACCAAATGCCTTTCTTGGAGCACAGCAATTTCACAGGTGAAGGCAGGAGGCAGCAGAACAAGCACCAATATCAGATAGAGTTTATATGTTTTCTCTGAAGCGTGGCCACGCTGTTCACCCAGAAACCAGCTGGAACAAGGACAGAATGAGCACTAAAAAAAATGAGGGCACTCTTCGGGGAGCGAGTGCTCAGCCCTCGTCCCCAGCAGGGCACGATGTCTGGCTCTTGGATCCCCAAGCCCAGGACAGGTAGCGTAGGCTCAGACCAATGAGAGAAAAAAATACCCTTTTAGAGCATTAGTGTTGAAAATAGGAAAATAGGCCATTGTTGGAAATTTAAGCACGGAAGGTTCTTGGGCAGCGAGTTAAACCAACCCTTCAGAACAAGGCCAGACGTGGAGAGCAGGGCAGCAGGTGAGGAAGACCTGTTCAAGAGAGACCTTTTGTGCAGCCTTCATGTGCAAAGAATCAGCCAGGCAAATGCAGCACAAATGCCCTCCCAGCTGGCACACAGCACTTGGTTTCCCAGGGATCTCGCCTGAGGCTCTGGCAAGTCCATCGCAGCACAGCCATTTCTGCACTCCGCAGGAGGAGGAAGACAGTAACAACCCACGTATGGCCAAAAGAGGTGGGGGCACAAGGCACAAACAGTTGTAAAGGAATCGGTACTGCCCAGGTGAGACAGACAGCTTACACCAAGGTGGGCAAAGCAGGGAGTGGGGAGGCCTCCTGCCACCCAGGGGTGTCAGGGGAAGATCTCTGCCTCGGCCCCAGGTGTGCGGAGGAGGGAGATGAGGAAGCAACACCAAGGATCAACACCTTTGCTCCAAACAGCAAAGAACAGGAGCGAGAGGGCAGAGAAAACAAAGGGAGCAGGCTCTGGAGAAGACCCAATGGATTAATAGCAGTGTCCCACTTCAGAGGCTTGGGATCACCCATCGTGGCTTTGGAGCGAGACAAAGTTTAAATCCGAAGCAGCAGCAGAAGAAACTGCACCAAGTTAGTTTAAACAGCAAATCGTTTCTTTGAAGCAAGATCAGCTTCAAGATGAAGGGAGGGTAAGAGTATCTGAAGCACTGAAGCATGTCTTCAACTGCAGGCTGCCGAGAGGTCAGGGAGACGGTCTGGCCTTAGAGGGATCTGCACAGACAGATGTGGCAGAGCAGAGTGCTCTTCCCATGTCTCCCCCATCAGCTTCTGCCTGCACAAAAGCAGCTGAAGGACAAGACAGGAGCTCCAGCTAAATTTGGGCTTCCTGGAGGAGCAGGAGCCAGCCCGAAGTCTCAGCCACCAGACAGCCCCAACCTGCCAATGTGTTGACTCAGTCTTAATTTAGCTGTCCTGGCTGGGCCTGGGAAATGTCCTGTTGTACAAAGGACTTGCCTGGCAGAACCCATCAGCCGCACAATTGTTAGGGCTGTGGTAGAAGCAATGTTGTCTCCAAGGGACAGGGACAGCAGTTGAGAAGGTACTCTGAGATGGAATGGGGGACACAGCATGCTTGAAGTCCAGGCTGCTGCCCTGGTGCAGCCTTATCACTTGGCACCACCACAGCTCTGCCGGGACGCTGTCTTCCAGTGAAAGGTCCTGCCACAACTCTGGCTCTGCTGTGGCACCACACTGGGCTCAGTCCATTTGCTCTGTAGGTGTGCCCATTTCTTGGCAGCTCACACACAGGGATGATGGCTGCATGTCCCTGGTCAAGGCTTCCTCTGTACCTTGGGTCCTCCGAGACCACGGCTGACATAACCTGTCAGGAGTCAGCTTCTCCAATGCTGGCACCAGTCACTTGCTAATGCCAGGATGCTTCATGCCACACGTACCCTGAAGATGCTGCCTGTCCCAAGCTGTGCCACATGCCAACTGCCTCCTCAGCATCTGCTTGCTACTGCTCCACCAGGGCCTCCACTGTTCCCCCCAAAACCAGCTCTCCCCAGCCCAGCCCCCCACCCCTCCTGCTAGGAGCCACTCTCCTTCTCCAGGAGATGGGCTTCTCGACGCCCACTGGGCCTGAGCACCCCCCGCCCTCTTGGTGATCTGGGGTAGGAACCACGGTCCTGGACCCTGGATCTCTCCCACCTCCCACAATCCCAGGGCCTGTGGTGGCCCTGCCAGCTGGGAGCTACTCTGTGGTCGCTGCGGTCAAACGCCAGGTTCTTCTTCTCCCTGCCCTGGGCCTCAGCCCCCTCCTCCGGCGTCCATCTCTCCACATCATGGTGCTCCTCTTTCAAGTCCACTGCCTCTGTTACTGGTGAGGGGTCCTCAGGGCACAACTCCTTTCTTTCAGCCAGGGCAGCATCCCTGCTTCTGCTGTGAGGCTTTGGAAACTCCTGGCTGTGCCTCCCACCAGGTCTCCGCTCTGGTCTTCGGCTGAAGGCCCTTGGTCCCCTGGGGCCATGGAGCAGATGACAGATTTCCTCTGCCGGTTCCTGCAAGCTGCTGCCCAACTGCCTGCCCTGGCCTCTGGGGCCTGGCCTCTCCCCTCTGTGCCTCTCCCTCTTGCTCTGCTGCTCCCTGGGCACAGCAGCCCTCTCAGGCTGCCCAGGGTCTGCCCTGGACCCCAGTGCCCCAGCTGGCTCCGGAGCAGAGGCTTGGCTGGGCAGCTGGGGCGCATCCACAGTGCTTGCACTCACCAGTGGCTCAGAGGCAGCTTGGCCTGGATCAACAGCAGCTGGAGGCTGAAAGAAAGAAGCCACCGAATAAGAAAAGGACCGAGTAGCCCCACAGCAGATGACCATGCTTGGTCCTGCAGTCCAGGGCCCCCCTCGCCAGGTCTCTGCCCCTGGTGCCGTACCGCCTGGAGGCTGATGAAGTAACGGTTCCTCTCTGCTTCGGGGTCAATGATTCCCCCTTTCTCTTGCTGTCTCTTGAAAATTAAGCGCAGTTCTTCTTGGTGCTGCAGCGTCTTGGCATCTGGCCTGTATGGCTCCTGAACAGCAGAAAGCAAGGCAGGGTGAGGGCCCTCTCAACACCTAGTTTGGGCAGGCAGCTGGCAGTGCTGAGAGCGACTGCCCAAACCCTCCTTTGGCTGCACAGTGCCCAGGCAACCTGCCTCCTTCTGCCACATTTGACTAGGCCCATAGATGCATGTGAAACCCCTAGACAGAGGTACAGCATGGCAGCACAGACCTGCTGTTTCTGGAGTGACCACCTTGGGACATCCTGCTGTGGGGCAGGATGCAGAGCAGCTACAATCACGTCACTCACCTGACCCTGGGTATATCCCAGTGGGTACAGGGACACATCCCATGGCAGAATCACTTCTCCCCTAGCACATCTGCTCAAAACTCAGTGCTACACAATGAAACCTGCCCTTTGTGGATACATCAGACAGTCAGGAGACACCTTGCTAGGTTTTATGAACTGCCGTTTGGATGGGCTACCCAGGAGGACCCGAGAGCGTGCAGTGTGTGTTTGTTCATCCATTATACTGCCTACACTGAAGTCACCCAGCGAGCGGGCACAGTGGGGCAGGTGAACCCCCATCTCTTACCAGGGGCTGCTGTGGGGCCGGTGCTGCCTTCAGAGCGCAGAGATCATAAACCAGGGTCTCCCGGCAGACAGGGCACTGCACACCAACTTCCTGTGGGGAGACAAGAGGTGACACCAAACCCCAGCTGTGACCCAGCTCCTGTGCTGCTGGATAACCCCAGCTTGGAAGTGGAACAGGGTGCCCTTCTTCACTCTTCTGCCAGGGCAGGGAAACCCAGGGGGATTCAGGCAGCATGAAGGCAGCCTTGTGTCTCAACAACTACTACAGAAGGTGTTTCCACCATGAGGGACACTGGGATTTGTGCTCCAGCGGCTGACCGCTGTACAAACCACCTCTGTCAGCACATATGGCTTCAGTCCTCCTTCACCTAGGATCTATTTTTCCCCACTCCAAAGTGGAGTGTGTCATCTAGGCTTTAAAAAGGTTTTGCAGGAAGGAGCCTTTGACTTGTTTCACACTCAGCTGCGCTGTTTGCGGCTGACAATTGTTCCAACACCTGCTCAGGCAGGTTTTGTCACCCCAGAATGCAGGTGATCATGTTTATCCTGCTGCACACCTCTGCAACTCAAGGACTGGGGATGGAGCTCTTTTTTCTAACTCCTGTGGTTCTAGAAGTCCAAAAATGCAACCAACTCCCCCGTCCCCCACACAGCAGGTGCTGACCCAGAGATCCAATAACCCAGCTGCTGAAGTACTAGAAACTCACAGAGTAGTTTTGTTTGGGAAGGGCTGTTGGAGATTATTTGGTCTAATCCCCACTCTGATTCTCAGTGCAGGCACGATGCTGCCTGTGCTGCCAGGTCAGGCAAGCCCTCGCTCCACATCCCAGAGGGGGTGACAGAGATATCGTGAGGGCCTGAGCAAGGGGCCAGGGGAGGGGGTGCAGGGCCCAGTACCTGTCTAGGGGAAGGCGCCAGATGCTGCTCTCTCTCCTCCTGCTGCATGAGGATCTCCTCCTCCATGTGCTGGGCATAGCGGGCCAGGCAGTGGGAGTGGAAGTAGTGGTAGCACTGGGTCTTTGTGAAGGCTTCTCTCTCCTGCAGAGGAGAAGGGGCAGCTTTAAAGGGTTTCTGAGCACTGGGTTGAGTAGCCTTCCCTGCTGAGGTGGGTTTTCACTCCAGCGTCAGTGCTGGCAGTGGGAAACTAGTGCTACTGCTGGCAGAACCACATAACATCTTCTGCTGGGCTTCATCTCTGCATCCTCAGCTCTTGCTGGGACACTGCTCCCTGTTCTGAGCGTGAGAAACACTCCTAACATCAAGCTGCAAAGTATTTGCGACTGGTTTCTCCTGTGTAAACAGCAATCTTCCCCTGCAATGTGTTCTCTCTCCTAGGCAGGCACCATTTCTCATTGCAACCCAGAGAAGACAAGCTCCTCCATCCCTGCAGGCCTCAGCACCTGCATGATGTGTTCCAGTCCCTCTTGACCACTTGTGTGCTGAACTCTAAGTGGGGTTTGACCAACACAGGGAAGCTGAGATGCACCAGTTTCACAGGGGTGTGATTTTAGGGTTCTGTTTGCTGCAGAACAATGTTTAGAACAACCAGCAACTATTCCTGGACCCTACCCACTCCCTTGGAGATGACCCAGCATCACTTGCTGCCCCTATGTTTCTGTAGGTGGTTATCTCCAGGCTGACAGGGAGAGTAGCACACACTACCTCAGGAAGGTCCATGCTGAGTAGGATCACCTACAGACCAGGGGAGGAGGGGGCTGCTGAAGCACACCCCAGTTCCAGAACAACACCCCATGCTTTGAGCCCCAGGCCCCCCATTTTTTTGCCTCATTTCCCAGCCAGCTTGCAGGGCCAGGAGACACACCCCTACCTGGAATCCATACAGGCAGATCACACACTGGCCATGAGGAATGTTGTTGTCAGTGAGAATCTCCTTCCCCTTCTGCGGAAGCATTAAAGCAAACATTTTACTCACCAACTGCCCATGGGCTCAGGGCTGTCTCACCCCTCAGGCAGCTGGGGACCAGTGTCTGTGGCCGGGCATCCCCGATCTCCCCCAGCTCTCACCTCAATCAGTTCGTAGAGCACCTCTGTCCCAAGCCTGGCTTCAGCAACACTTCTGAGAGTCTGGGAGATCCTACAGCAAAGCAGCAGCAATCCTTAACATAAATTTAGTCACACCTTTTCATTGCCCCGTATACCTGTCACCCCACTATGATGACAGGAGGAAGAAATAGAGCACTGGCCTTCAGGCTCTGCCTGCAGCACAGGACAGGCACATGTGCACACACATACTCATGAGCTCCCCACAAACCAGTGCACAGAAGCCTTTGTCCTCAGAGGATTTGCAAGAGCTGGTTCACTTGGCTCCTTGGCTCGAGCTCACCCAGCACCCTCCAGTTCTGGTGAATCTCAGGCTTCTCTTATCTGACGGCAGCCCCCGAGGAGGTCTGGGGGGATCCGTGTTACTCCTGTGCTGCTGGGTCTCTCTTGCACACACTTGGCTGCACCAATGACTGGAGCACAAAGGCAACAATGGTCTGCCCAAGGACTTCCTTCAGTCCCACCACTGTGAAAGCTGGAACAACTCCTTCAAAGGCCCAGGGGATTTAGATTACAGTTTAGAGGGACCACTGGGGAACAAACATAGGGTGGACCCCTTGGTGCCAAACTCAGCACCAGTGGCTCCCAAGAGATTTAAGGCAAGGTGATTTAGGGACCTATATCCACCCATTAATCAGAAACAGAGAGCCACGTGAATCTGACAGAAGGCTTTTCCACCAGTTCTGCCTCCTGCATATCAAAGGAAACAATCACCCTCTCCTCACCCTCCTGACACTCACTTTTGAATTTGCTCATCTGACAGCCCCCGCGGGTTCCTGATCGAGATTTCCGGAGCTTTGTTGGGATACTAGGAAAAAAAATAAACACACAAAGCACAGCGAGGGATGCACAGAGATCCGGGCCAGGGGTGCGGGGCCGGCGGCCTACCTGTGGGGACACGGAGAGCACCAGGGTGAAGCAGACATACTGTGAGTCCTGGTCCTGGGCCGTGGCGGGGTGCAGTGTGATGCTGATCTCCCAGGGCTCCCACCTGCGGGGCAGGCCGAAGTGAGGGGCGGCAGCGCGGGGCCGAGCCGGGCTTGGGGGGGTTGGGTCGCAGTCCGTACCTGCCGCGGCCCCGAGCCACCCGCAGCTCCTCCAGGTAGATGGACTCCAGCACCTCCACCTCCGGCGGCAGCGCCCTGCGGGGACGGGGACGGGGGTCAGGAGGCGTCGTCGCGGGCCCCGCTGGGCTGGGGGTGCGGGGCACCGGGGAAGTGGGGGGGTGTTACCAATCCGTCGTCTCCGCTTCCTCACCGGCCGCCGCCATCTTCCCGCGCGCCCCGGAACCGGAACCTCCACGCGGGCGCACGCGCGAGGAGGTGTTGCTAGGCGACGCTGTGGCGGCGGCGGGCCCGGGGCTGAGCGGAGCGCGACGGGAGCGGAGCGGGGTGAGGTTCATCCCACCCAGGGGGCTGCGGGGGCCCCGCCCAGGGATTTGGGCTCATCTTGCCCTGAGGGACCAGAAGTGCAGCCGGCGGGCAGGGACGGAGCCCAGCGGGGGCTCCCCGGGGACCCCCGCCCGGGGGACCGGGCCCAGGGTGGGGCCCCGCGGGGAGGGGAGATGCCCGCGAGGAGGGGAAGCCCGGCCCTTGAGATCTGGGATCGCAGAGGGTGCAGCCCTGCCTTCCTAGCACCTTCCCAGCACTGGCACTATCCATACGCCTGCTGGGGTTGGGGTCGATGCCCCGTGGCAGCCTGTAGTGGAAGGCAAGAGGGGGGAGAGGGGGCAAAGCGCTTCTTGTCACTTCTTCTCACCGGCTGTTTTGCCTCAGCAGCTCAGTGGCCACTTCCCTGAACTCCCACGATGGAGAAATACCATGTCCTGGAGATGATTGGTGAAGGCTCCTTCGGGCGCGTGTACAAGGGGCGCCGGAAACACAGCGCCCAGGTGAGGAAAGAGGCGTCAGGGGTCTGTGATGTGGCACTATGGACTGAGTTCTGGTGGCTGTTGGGTTCCGGGGACCTGCCAGGGCTTTGAGACTCAGGACTCATTCATTTTTCTGCTGACACACCTGTACAGCTCCTGCTGGCACAGAGTCATTCAGGTTCAAGGGACCTCAGGACTAGTCTTCAGTCCAGCCTCTGCTTAAAGCAGGGCCAGCACCAAATTCAGATCCTGTGAATCCTCAAGGACAAACACACTACAGCCACTGCTTGACTATACTTGAGGTGAATGGTTTTTCCTTTTGTCAAGTTGAAGCTCCCCTGTGTCAATTTCTAAACCCTGAGTGTTCAGCCACCTTACCATCCTGGTGGCCTCTGCTATACCCACTCCAGCCTGTTGATGTCTTTCTGGGCCAAAAACTGGCCACAATATTGCCAACGTGGTCTAAGAAGTTCAAAATAAAGAGCAATAATCACTTCCTTCCAGCTCCTGCCTGTTCATACAACCCAGGGTGCTTCTAGTGCTTCTCACTGCCAGGACACACTGCAGGCTCATGTTAGGCTTGTTGTCCACTAGGATCTCTAGGTTCTGTCCTGTGTTTCTGGCAGTTCTAGTTTTTGTCTGCACTCACTGATTAAATTTCTTTGCTTTAAATGCTGGTGTGCAAAGTACTGTGAGCACCTGTATCTATGTGCAAGGGCCTGGGGGGATCCCTAGCTCCAGGGTATCCAGTAAACAAATATCTCATTTGATGTGCTCAGCTGGAAAATGCTGAGTCCCATTTGGGTTAAATGCAGCCTCTGCCAGGGTGGGTAAGAGCCTGGTCTGATCCCAGCTTTGTCTCCTTTGAAAGGTGGTAGCCTTGAAGTTCATCCCCA
This sequence comes from Pampusana beccarii, assembly GCA_013399365.1. Taxonomy (NCBI): domain Eukaryota; kingdom Metazoa; phylum Chordata; class Aves; order Columbiformes; family Columbidae; genus Pampusana; species Pampusana beccarii. The sequence continues at coordinate 667,574 of VWYH01072609.1, read as the reverse complement.
AGGTGGGGCGGTCTCAGAAGGAGCTGAAGAACCTGCAGCGGGAAATTGAGATCATGAGAGGCCTCCATCACCCCAACATCATCCAGATGCTCGACAGCTTCGAGACTGACAAGGAGGTGAAGGGGATTACTCTGGGCAGATGTTTTTGCTCGACTGGGGCAGAGGAGCACAGGCTGGCCCCTGCTGTCGTAGAGACCTCTTTCTGAGGAGGTGCTGGTGACACCCTCCCAGGGCCTGTTCAGTGTTTTTCAGAGCCCTCCAGTATGTTCTGTGTGGGGAGCCAGTACCTACCTGGGCTATGCAGGCTGCACTGGTCATATGCAAAGGTGAAGAAGCTGGGTGGGGGGTGTGTGGTGCAAGAGGAACAGTTTAGGATCACAGGATGAGGGTGACTCTTCAGTCGCCTCATTAGTCTCTTCAGAGATGGACTTTTCACTGATTTAAACTCTAATGGAGAGAGTATAAGAAGAAAGGACTGAAGGCTATGCTATGGGACATGGGGGCATGAAATGAAGTAATTGGGCAGCAGATTCAAAACAAGCTCAAGGGGGTGATTCTACCCACTGGCCTTGGAAGTACCATTCTGGGCTCATCCTGTCCATCCCTCTTCCCTGGTTTCTGCTGGCTGTCTGAGATAAGGACAGCCACAAGGCCTCTGGTGAGTGCCAGGCCCTTGCTGCAGCGCAGCCATGGAGGCCCTCTCCCACCCCAGGTCCCAGCCCAACCTGATGCGCTGTGCGTGATCACACCCCAGCATCTCCCTCAAGTTTCCTGCCCTGCTCTGTCCTGGTCCCCAGGGCATGGTGGGGATGTGACTGGGTCAGCGCCTGATCTCACCACACTGATCTTCCCTCCAGGTTGTGGTGGTGACTGACTACGCAGAGGGGGAGCTCTTCCAGATCCTGGAGGATGATGGAAGTTTGCCCGAGGACCAGGTGACTATCGTGATGGTGGCCACGCAGTGTTTGCTGCAGGACAGAGGGAACGGGATTTGTCTGCCTGTACGCAGCGGGTCTCTGCTGTGGGCCAGGAGACATCAGGAGGGTGAGGATGCCTCCAGGGCTTTACCTGGCAGAGCTTCTGAAGGGGATGGAGAGGCGGGCCAAGTTGCATTGGGGGACAGTGGGTTCCAACAGAGACCTCAGCTTCCCTGTTCCCTTTCCAAGGACCACAGCACCAGGCTGCTGCCTCAGCCATCAGCCTGCTCCAAGGAACTGCTGGTCCATGGCTGGGGCTGGTCCCTGCCCCAAAGAGGGCAAGGGCAGGAGTGGGGGTACTGGGGAGGCCAGGCCATAAGGGACCCCATGGTTGTTCCAGATGGTGGCACCATGGAACAGAGGGTGAAGCTCCCATGTCTCCTGCAGGTCCAGACCATTGCTGCCCAACTGGTCTCTGCTCTCTATTACCTGCACTCCCACCGCATCCTGCACCGCGACATGAAACCCCAGAACATCCTGCTGGGCAAAGATGGCGTTGTCAAGCTCTGTGACTTTGGGTGGGTGCTGGTGTCCAGCTTGTGGGGGACACTTGGCCTTGGGGCAGCCAAGGAGTGTCCTGGGTACTGTAGAGAAGGAGGGGGGAGCATGGAAGGGAACCTGGATTCTGTGCATATTTAGAGGTTGAGTAAGGATGGGGGATTTTGGGCTCCGGAGGGGAGAGGTGTTGGTAGACTTATAGGGCACTGCAATGGGTGTTTCGGTCTGAACCGACCATCTGTGCTTTGCTGCAAGCAGGTTTGCCCGTGCCATGAGCATCCACACCATGGTGTTGACCTCCATCAAGGGCACCCCGCTGTACATGTCTCCCGAGCTGGTGGAGGAGCGGCCATATGACCACACGGCAGACCTGTGGTCTGTGGGCTGCATCCTGTACGAGCTGTTCGTGGGCACCCCTCCTTTTTACACCAGTAGTATCTTCCAGCTCGTCAGCCTCATTGTCAAGGACCCGGTCAAATGGCCTGTGGCCATAAGCCCAGTCTTCAAGGTAAGGGTGAAGGCCTCGTCTGTGGGGTGAGATCTGTGAATGCAGTAGCAGTTTTGGCCTCGCCTGCTGCCCTGGTGGGTCACTCTTAGGTTTTATGTCCCCTAACAGGGATTTCAGAACACAGAGAAGGGCTGAGATATGTGCCTTCTGGCAGGGGGACCCTTTTTACTGCTGTCTGTAAGCTGGGAAACTGAGGCTGACAGCAGGGGAGTGATTTACTGGGCTGGGAAGGAGAGTGTCTTCCTGTCTTCCCTGAGTACTAGAGCCACTCCTTTTCCAGAGGCAGGCAGGGAGCACAGCTCACCTGGGTGCCCTGGCTAGAGGGGACTGGTGGGTACACTGTACTCCTTGGTGGGTGCCAAGGATGTGTTGGTGACCCTGGTGCTGTGCTGCCCTTTAGAGCTTCCTGCAGGGACTACTAACGAAGGACCCCCGCCAGCGCCTGTCGTGGCCGGAGCTGCTCTCTCATCCCTTCATTGCTGGACGGGTTACTGGTGAGTACCAGCTCTTTTTCCAGCACTGGCAAGGTCCGTTTCCTCTTCCTACTGCCTGGAGTCTGGGACGAACACCCTGCCATGCTAATTTTACTACCCTCGCCTTTGCCTCCCTCCTCTCAACTTTCTCCAAGCACTGACATCTAGTTCCTGTCCCTGGGCTTGCTCTGCTTTCCCCGGGATTCCCCTGGGATCCCAGAGCCGATCACTCTCCCTGCATTCCAAGGGAGAGCTGCTGATGAAGTTCTCCCCTGGCCTCCTCAGTGATTGATGACACAGAAGAGCATGGGATCTCAAACCCCTTCACCACCAAGCTGTCCCCAGAGCTGGAGGCCTTGAAGGAGCAGCAAGCCCATGCCATGGCCCCCAAGAGCGGCCAGTCCAGGATCCTGAAAAAGGCCCGGCAGAAGATGATTGAGGAGGCACAGAAAAAGGTGGAGGAAAGTGTGGGCTTCCCCTGGCTGTGTCCCACAGTCAGGAAAAAGGAGGGGCACTGAAATAGGATCTGGGGGAGAAAGACAGAAGGTACAGGGGGTCAGGCTGGGGCATCAGCCATACACAAGGCAGGATGTGGAGTCCTCAGGGTGGTGGGGTCTAGGGGATTCTTCTGGCTGTCTGAGTAACCCTGCCCTGGCCAAACTTCTCTGCTATCACCCAGGGGCAACTGAAGGCGGGTGATGCATCTATGAAGAACTCTGGCAAAGGGTGTCCTGGGCATAGACCCAGAGCAGCTTCTGGGAAGGCAGCCCTCATGGAGGGGGAGCCACCACCTGCCTCCAAAGAGAAGAACCCCAGTGTCCTGCAAGGAAAGAGCAGCATGGCAGAGTGGAAGTTGGAGGAGCCTCCACCTGACCCACGGTGAGGGAGGGCTGGGAGAGAAGGAAGAGGGGAAGTCAGGGTCACTCACTGACTGCACTGTTTCCTTGGCCAGGGAGCACAGCATCACTCGAGACTACGAACAAGAGTTTCCTGGAGCAGGGGCCCCTCCACAGCGTGGTTTTGGCAGGGCAGAGCCTCAGGGCAGGCGCAGCATCGAGACCGTGGACCTGGAGAGTGAAGTAAGAGAGTGTCTTGTGGTGAGGACAGCAGGGCCCAGTCCCCAGGGACTGGTACAGAGACCCTGGGGCAGGCAGGATCTGTGGCACCAGCGCTCTCTCATTCATGTGTAGGAGCTGGAGAGTGATGAGGAGTGGCAGCACCTGATCGAGGCCACAGAGCCCTCGGCCATGCAGCTGAGCACACCACTGAGCCTCCTGAGGGACCTGGCCTTCCGGCACCGTGTCCAGGCCCGCCTGGCAGACTCTGCTCAGCAGGTGAGTGATGGCTGGCTCAGACAACTATGACTACATGGATGCCACCTTCTTCCCCAGGACTGGGTCAGAAGCACTGAGAGAGTCCTCAGTCCAGCCAGCAAGGAGATCTTCTGCTTCTCCAGGAGCTGGAGCTGTCTCATGCACTTAGCTTGCCATCTGCTCTCTGGCTGTACCTTGCCTGAGGAGGTGGAGGCCTGCTTTATGGGTGGTGGAGAGGACAAAACTGCTGCTGATCATGAGATCTTCTGGCTTCTCTGTGTCCAGGTGCTGGAAGGGATGCTGGAGGGAGCTTCCCGTCTCCGTCCCACGCTCCGCGTCGTGGGCAACCTCCTGGCTACCCGGTGTGACTCTGAGCTGCTGGACCTCTTCTGCCAAGAGCTGAATGTGCCTCTGTCCCTGCTGTGTCTAGCCAAGCAGATCCTGGAGAGCCGTAGCATCAAGCAGGTGGGTGTAGGGCTCCAGAAAAATTTGGGCTTCTTCCAGCCCTGCAGAGTGCTGGTGCTGAGGAGGCCCTGGTGCCCTGCTGGAGCTGGCTCCCAGGACCAGTGCCTCTTCCAGGCCCCCTTGAGAAGGGATAGGTCCTGGCAGGGAAGGATCCTGCCACAGTAGCGTTGGGATGGCCAGCAGACAATCCTCACTTGCTGTTTCTTTCCGGATCCTGCAGCAGCCCTGGTGTATCATAGTGCTGACAGACCTCCTCACGGTGACCGCAGTTTACTTCAGCAGTGCATGCAGCCTGGAGGAGAGTGGGCAAAAGGACAGGTAGGGACAACCCTCTGTGCCCTGAGGTGTCTTGTGGCCACTGCAGGGACCTGGAAGTAGGCAGCAGGGTGGTGTTCATACTCTGTGGCTAGAGCTGTCTCCATGGGGAAGCATCATGGACTAAGCACTTTGTGCCATATCCCTGTACTCACAGAGGAGCTTTCTGTGAGTGGGACTAATTAAGGGGAAGGCACAGCTGACTAGATTCCAGTTGTGCTGCCTGCTGGCCCTGGCTCATGGTACTGGTGTGTGCTGCCTGCCCCATTAGCCATGGCCATATAGGCTTGGCCAGATGCTGTTCTCACAGCCAGGGCTCATGTTTCTCTGCTCTCCTCTGCCCCTGCTGCTTCCTCCAGCCTGCAGGCCTTCCAGGAGAGTGCCAGATGCTTCCTAGCCCTGCTGCCGGAGCTGCTGGCTGAGCCAGCTGACAGCGAGATGAGTCTCTGCCAGCAAAGCCTCCTGGTAAGGGTGCCCCTGTCTCCCTTCTCGCCACTCTCTCCCCCAGGGACAGAAGCTGTGGGGCTGGGTGTGTGTGGCAGGCTGAGGACTCTGCTCCCAGCTGTGGGGTGCGATGCATTCTTATCAAAGCAGGCTGTCTCACCCACTGTGTTTTGTTTGGGGAATCACATGCAGAAACAAGCTCTCTGAGGGGGCACCTTCCGTGGCTCTGTCTCCATGTGTACCCCTCTCTCAGCCAGCATGAAGTCGCATGTTGGTCCTACACAGTAACCTGGCTGGAGAGGACACCTGGAGGTCCCCAAAGCATCGGCACATGAGTCCTTCTCCCATCTCTGCTGTCCCCCCACAGCCTCCTCCATTGCCATTCTCCCTCATCCCACCTTCAGTCTGCAGTGATGGCAACCCCTGTTTCTCTCCTAGTGCTTCACTGTGCTCTGTGAGAGCCTGGATGTGACATCTCCCTCTGTCTCTGCCCCCTTCTATGCCAGCCTGCGAGAAGAGCATCAGCCCCTGCTGAACAGACTCCTTCAGGGATCCATCTCAGAGCAGCATGCTCTGCGAGGTAGTGGTGGTGACAGCTTGCCATCTCCTCCTGGGGCTTCCCCTTTCCCTCCCATGCTTGGACTTCCTCAGAGAACTGACTGCCATTGCAGCGCTGTTGGTCAGGGGAGGTGACTGAAGCTTATCTGCCCAAACCCCAGCTAGCAAGGGCTCTCTTCTTTCCTCCCTCGATCCCAGATCTCACCCTCTTTGTGTCACAAGCCTGACTCTTTCTTTCTTGGCTTTCAACCCATCCTGCTACCCCTCAGCATCCCTCATCCTTAGCACATGTCTCCTGAGCTCTGTCCCTGTGCAGGTACAGTGATGGAGACCAAATCAGCCCATGACCAGAGCCCACAAGCAGCAGACCTCTTCACAGCTGCATTGGCTGCTGCCTTCAGCATCCCCCTGGAGAGGAACGGCTGTCGGGAAGCCAAGCAGCAGGTCAGGCCAGCTCTCTTTGCAGGGCAAGGAGGTGTGGTCTCCACAGGGGCAGCAGTCCTTTGCAGGAGGGTCTCTTTTTCAGCAGTGGAGTGGGTGCCTGCGGTCCTCTGGCTTTGGTGGTTGCTGGGCTGGTGTTCACAGGCTGCTCCTTCTCAGCCAACAGCTGAGCTTCAGGAGCCCAAGGACTCCTAAGTCAATTAAGAGACTCACGCTTAGGATCTGAACTGTGGGACGGGCTAAGTAAAGAACTAGACAATGCAGAGAAAACATGAATTCTTATATGACAGTGATATCGACTGTAGGAAATCTGAAATTTAATGGGCAATAAATAAGAGGGGAAAAAAACCCTACAGATTTACATTTGATCCTTTAGCTCAACTCTGAGTCAACAAAGAGGGAAGCAGAGGAGGAATCTCACCTTGTTCATCTCAAGCTCTTAGGCTGTGCATCAAAGCCGTGCTGGGTCATGGCAGGTGGGCGTTCCATTGTGAATGCAGGCAACATGTAGGAAGCAGATGCCTTTTTCTATTGATTTATTGCTAGCATTAAACTCCTTAAGTCTGTGCAGTGCTTCATGTGCCCTGGGTGCAAAACAGGCTGATTTCTGCAGGTCGCTCAGGAGGTAGCTGAAAAGCTGATGGAGAGAGAGAGCCAGCAGCTCAGGAGGCTGCTGGGGAAACTGGAGCACCCAAGCTGCTCCTTGAACGTGCTCAAGGTAATGGCCCCATCCATTTATCTGACTGTCCCCACAGGTGCCTGGACCTATGGTCTGGAGTGAGGAGCATGGGGAGGGTGGAACTGTGGACTCAGCCTTCAATGACTCCATCAGTTGTTTAATAAATGAGCCCATGGTAGCCATGGGATGTGACTGAGATGGGCCAGGTCAGTGTGTTCCTGTCCTCAGGGGCTGGTATGCATCTCTCCCCTCTGCCTCGCAGATCCTCTATGCTGGCTGCCATGCCAGCCCGAGGCTGTGCCAGCACCTGGGAAGGAGCCAACAACTGTGGGGTTCCCTCATACGGCTCTCGAAGGGCAAGGTAGGACTGACTGCAGCCCCGGTGTTGTGGTAGGAGTGTGGGCAAGCAGGACACGTTCCTCTGAGTGCTTCTTAGACCAGGCTGGGGAATGTGTGGGGAGAAAAGTTTGGAGAAGCTTAGTTTTGAGAGTGCAGGTCTCCTCCAGGGCCCAGAAACATCCCCTCCCCATCTTGCTGTCCCCCTGTGACTCTTGCTCCCTTGGCAGGTCCCCATGGTGGAGGTGGCCCAGAGGGCAGCCTGCGAGGCCTCTCTGTACCTGCTGGCCCTGCTCACCCTGCAGCTCCAGGCCTCCCCTCCCAGGTAAGGATCTGCTTTCACTCATGGATGGGCGAGGAACATGGCCTGAACAGCCCTCTGCCCTCCACCCAGCCCAGAGCTGGGCTCCTGCCTCCACTGACGCCTCTGCTCCAGACACATCAGCAGAGTGCTGGGCAGGATGGGTGGATGCTGGGGATGTGGTGAGGACCCAGTGTGGACAAGGCGGTGCTGTGAACCAGAGCTCGCTCTTCCTGCAAGGTGGCTGCTTCCCAGCCCTGGGGGTATTTGGATGCTGCTGCTCTGTGGGATGTGGAGCTGTGGGAACACAGCTTCTCTCCCCTGGTCCCTGTGTTTCAGGCTTGAGGAGATGGTTACTCTGGCCATGGATCTCATCACCCAGTCTCCTATTGTCTCCCTTGTGGTAAGTCTGCCCACTCTGCCAGAGCCACCACTGAGAGTCCTGCAGAGCCTTATGTCCCATTTGGGTCCTACTGTTGCTTGCTCAGGGTGGGACAGGGGCAGGCACAGCCTGGCTGTCCCTGTCCTGAGCTGAGGGATGAAGAGTCAGCACTGAGTGGGCAGATGGGAAAGCTCCAAAGGTGCTGAGCTCTCCCCGCTCCCACAGGGTGCTGCAGCATTCCTCTTGACACAGCTCAGTCAGCAAGGGGTAGCTCTGGAGCTCAGGGGAGAAGATGTCCTACTGGCGGTGACAAATGTGCTGACAGGACCTGCTGAGGTATGGGATGGGGACAGAGGAGCGGGGGAGACAGGCTGTCACCCCACTGTGGAGGTGTGCAAATCTGGGCTCAGAAGGGTGCAGGTGTGGTGCTGCTGCCCTCAGAGCCAGCACCTAGTCTCAGCCTGCCCCTCTCTCTCACAGCTGCAGCTCCCACCACCAATGGGTGCTGGTCTCTATGATGGGCTCTTCTTCCTCCTGCTGAAGCTCCTTGCCCAGGTACCAGTCTGCCCATCTCCCTTTGCCTCGTCCCTGCCAAAAGGTGTGGGGGCAAAAAGGCCTGAATGTGGATCAGTAACGGAGGCTGAGGTAAACCAGGGAACTGGGCAGCTTTGACTGAGCTGTGCAATCCCATGAAAGTCACCTCATGTTCCTGGGTTGTCTGTGGAACTCTGGAGTGTTGGTGCGAGAGTAGTGGGCATGGAGGGGTGGTTCATGGACACGTTGTAGTGAGAGAGGGCAGAGGTGCCCTGAGACTGGCACCGTCAGCAGGCGCAGCAGGGCTGCCAGCACCCCTCTCTTCCCCCTGAGCTGCGTCCATCCAGCCCTGGCTTTCCAAGGACCATGGGGCTGGCAGAGCTGTGAACCCTGGGGAGCCTTGGGGGACTATGAAGCCCTCTGACATCTGCCTCTCCACCTCTAGGATGATGTGACCATGGAGCAGGGCTTTGCTGCCTCAGAGCTGTGGAGTGTGGTGTGGCACCGTGTTGCTGCAGTGCTTTGTGTGGGTAGTGACAGGGCACTGCTGGACAGAGAACCCCCAGGGGCAGGTCACCTTGTGGTGGAGCCAGACTGGAACCTCCTCTCCCCTCAAGGTAGGAGCTGCAGGACTGCAGGGCAAGTGCCCTGGACCCTGCTCCACATCCTGCCCTCAGAGTTGCCCACGTCTGGCCCCATCCACACCCAGTCCCTGAGGCCAGAGGGCTCAGGGGGCTTTTCTTGAGGGTCACTGTTGTCCTCCATGGAGGGACGGCTGGCCTGGCCCATGCTGTGCCCAGTCAGCAGCAGCTCAGCTGAGCTGATTGTGGAGGAGCAAGAAAGGGTGTCTGTGCTGCAGGGAACATTTGCCCTGGCAGGTGTGACCACCATAGGTGGAAACTGGTCTGGTTTCGGGCAGGGAAGCACAGAAGCAACCCTGAAGCAGCCTCAAGGCAGTACAGGAAGACAAAAGAGAGACTTTTCAGCCTTCCCTAGCTTTGCCCCTCTTCTGTGCTGTTCCCCCTGCAGGCACCCTGCTCTTCCTCAGCCTGGCCCTCTTCACCTTCACTCATGAGTCCCACCGGTGCCTGCCTCAGCTCACCCAGTCCCATGGTGTCCTCATGGTGACACTGAAGAGGCTGCTGTCCCCTGGCTTCCTGGCATGCCTGACACAGACGTGAGTTGAGGGGGGCTGAAGCGGGCAGAGTTTAGCCTCTGAACAGGGCTTGGACATGAACACGCAGAGGGCCGAGAAGTTCCTGACATTGCACTTGCAGGGCACAGCTCACCTGCAGAGCCTGTCCTTAGTGCCTGGTGTGGAGAATGCTCTCTGCCTCTTGCCCTGATGTTTTACCTCTGTATTAAGACTGACCTCTCTCTCTAACAAATTCAGGCAAGCAAGAGAGCATGGGGACCCTGACCTTGTCCCAGCTGTGGTGATCCAGGCCTGCCAGCTCCTCTGTTTCCCTTTTGCCCTGTCTGTGGATGGAGACACCTTAGCACTGGTCATGGAGGCTGTGAGAGATGCCCAGATCCCTGCCCAGCTGCTGCAGGTACCCTCTTGGCCCTGCATTTCTTTCCTCCCCCATACCGTGGAGACACCTCTCCACATTGCAGCCCCCCACAGCACCACTTCACACCATGCTGGGGACTTCTGCAACGCAGGGATGTTACTTGGGTGCCATGCAGCCCTCTGAGCAGCTTGGCCAGCGGCTGAGTGCTGCACCGACCTGCTGGCAGCCTTCAACTGCTGCTTGACTTGGTCCACACGTGAGGGCGGCGCACTCAGCGCTTCTCTCTCTCCTTTGTCCTTAGGTCTGCTCTCACCATCTGCCCTTCTCATACACTGAGCTCCCCATGAGCCTCTTGTGCCACCTTGTTGTGTCTGATGAGCAGGTCATAGACCAAATGGTGAGGGAAGCTGCCGCCTCAGAGCACATTGTTGCCTTCTTGATGTCTGCCTTGTTTTCAGACAGCCTCGTGCTCACAACTGACCTCCTGTCTCTCTTGACCCATGTGGCCCGGGCCTGTCCAGAGCACCTGCCCTTTCTCCAGAGGATCCTGAGGGGCTCAGATGTGGCTGATCAGCCATTGACCCACCTGCTTGGCCACCAGCAACCCTTGATACGGGCAAAAACCTGCAACCTGCTGGGCAACCTGCTTCAACATGGCCATGGCTTTCCCCAGGCGCTGCGGAACCAGCTGGGCTTGCTGGAGAGCCTTCTGGGGTGCCTGGTGGACCAGGAGGAGAGTGTGCGCAGGGCAGCCAGCTTTGCAGTGGGCAACGCTGCCTACCACCAGTCCTTCCCAGCCGGGATGCTGGGCAGGGCCGTGCCCGGGCTGATGCGGCTGTTGAGCGATGTGCAGGCCAGGACACGCTGCAATGCGGCCTTAGCTCTGGGCAACCTGGGCCAGTGCTGGGCAGAGCTGGGGGACCTGCTGATGGAGAGCAGGGTCCCCCATGTCCTGCTGGAAGTGGCCTGCCGGGACCCCCGGGAGAGTGTGCGGGAGGGAGCCCTCGTTGCGCTGCGGGGCCTCAGCCAGCACCCTGGGATACAGCAGGTACTGTGTTGGGACCTGATGGTGCTGTGGGGACATGGGGCCAGGCTGGTGGGTGACTCCTGTCCCTCTCTTTGTTCTGCAGGTCCTGCTCTCCCTCAGAGCCACGGAGAAGCTGGCCACGCTGGCCAGTGGTGACTTGCAGCCCACTGCTGGTGGCAGCCCCCGGCCACCTTCTGCCCGGCACTGCCAGAAGCTGCTGCGCCTCCTCACAGCTCCAGCAGCGCTGGGGACGGCCCCGGCTCCCCGGGGGTCTGGCAAGGCTGATCCACACCTGCGCTGAAGGCTGCCGCCTGGGCTCGGCCTGACGCTGCCATCAGCAGGGTGGGACACACGGTTCCTTCCTCCTCCTCGGGCTCCAGCTCCGACCTGCCATGGGACTCTGTCTGCCCGGGGCGACACTGCCCGGCCAGCTTCATCCGGGGCCCTCCCGTGGGAAGCCGTTCCCGGAAAAGTGCTTGTAGGCTTCAAGAAACCACCTCTTTCTAAGTGGCCTCCCGTGCCGTGCTCGCGCCGGGGCAGTGCTCCTCCGCGCCGGGGCAGTGCTCCTGCGCCCCGGGGCAGCCCCACGGCGGGTACTGGCGCCGAGGCTGCATCCCCCCGGGGCGCTAGGGGGCGCCGCACGGCACACGGGAGCTGCAGTCGGCCGGCGCGGTGCCTGCCGGGAGGTGTAGTCACGTGGCGGCACCGCCCCGGATCCCTATGGTAACGGCGGGCAGGGCGGCGGCAGCGCGGGGAGCTGCGGGGCCCGTGGGCGCTGGGCGGGCGGTGAGTACGGGAGGGGCTGTCCCGCGTGTGCTTTCCCTCCGAGGAGTAGGGCCCTTTCCTCCGTGGGCAGTGCGTGTCCCCCGGGTGCTATTCCCAGAGTCTTCCTCCGGGTAGCGGGGCCCTTGGTGCCCCCGCTGCGTCCCCACCTCGCCGCGGCCACCGGCCCTCCGCGCCCCACCGCCGTGCCCCCAGCACCCACTCGATCTGTACCCGGGCCCCAAGGAGGCACTTTGCCCAGCCCCAGGCCTCCCCGTGGGTCTACCGCGTGTCCCCTCGGGGTGCGCCGGGCCGGGCCCCGCGGGGCTGGCGAGGCGGCGGGGGGATGCTCTGGGCGGGCAGGCTGGGGTCGGCGTCCTGGCCAGCGCTCCCGGGGCGGGATGGAGCATCTCGGTAGCACCTTTGACCTTAAAGACTTTTCACGTGAAGAAATGAGACCCAGAGCGGCTTCCCCGTGTGAGCGCCAGGGAGGAAGAAGAGCTGGCTTTCCAACGAGCCTCCCCAGTGGTGGAGTTGTGGTTGACCGGACTCGAGTAGGACACTGGGACAGCCTGGCTGTTAATCCTTCCACTGGGGTCTTGGCTTGGCTGCTCTGGTGTGCTAAGAAAGAGCTGATGGGTCTAAAAGGTGAAGGGTCAGAGGAACTGAGACAAGCCCAGAGTGTTTCCTGCATGCTTCCAGGGTCAGGGCTGGGAACGGTGGCACAGGAATGGGGAAGCCTGGCGTGCTAGCGTGCTGTCACCCTGCCCAGGCAGGCTGCAGGTGTCGCATGGGTGATGCCATTCAGCCACACAGGTACACATCAAAACCCTTATGTGACTCTCTCCAATGCACTTTCTCTTTTTCATTGCTGTGTGCTCCCCACTGAAAAGGTGTGGGTCCTCTAGTGGCTTCTAGGCATTTTAGGGGAATAAACAGCAAATTGTTGGTCTAATGACAGTTTTATCTAGTAATTTTTCCTTGACTCTTAGCGGTTGTACCCAGCAGATAGTGGCACTTTTCGGTCCTTGCATTGCTTTCTTGCTGCGGTCCTTAAGTTTTGTATCAGGCAAACTTTGTTGATGACAAACCAGCCCCATCCGTTCTTTGGTCATGCCCAGGGCCTTTCTCAGCATAACAGGGATTGCATTGCAAGGAGGGCACTGGCTGGGCTAAATGTCACCGTCCCCAGATAATGATGCCTGCATGGCGATGTCATGTCACCTAGGCAGGTCCAGGGCTTTGGCTGCTGTACCAGCCTGGTTGGGTGCCATTCTGTGGCATTTCCTGGGTTCCTTCTATGCAGGGGAATCTTTCCCACCTTTGTCAAGATATGGAAGGGTCGTCATCACGTACTGAAGGACAGACCTGGGAGCTTTTTCTTCCAGTTCCAGATATGTTTCAGAAAAAAAGTGTCAAGAAGATGGACAAAGAATTGATGTGTTTTGGATTAATTGGGTAGTTCTTGTCTCATTGCTGTGTGTTGATATTTTATACTTGTTCCACTCACTCTGAGTCTTCTACCTTTATTTTCTTTCTCTGCCAAAGGCTGAGAGTGTGGCCAGGCTGCCTAAAACCAGACTGAGCTGTGCTGACCCCCTGTTGGTTCCTGTGCTGGTGGCCAAGCTCTCCCCAGGTCTCACTATGTAATTATCCTGTACCTTTTCTCCCATAAAGAAGCTTGATAGAGAATGCTGTCCCTTCAGTTCTCTGTCTGCTTGGATCTGCAGGAAGGTGCTTTTGAACTCCTCACTGAAACAGTTGAGGCTGTAAAACACCCCACGCTTTAGCTGGTTGATTTTAACCCAGACTCATTTCCCTACTCTAGTTTGTGCTGCTATACAGCTTCTACCATAGCCCAGATGAGAAGAAAGTATGAATTGGGGGTGGGAGCAAGGGCAGGAACTTCCCAGCTTCATTGCTGTGGAAATACAGGGCTGTGCAGTCTGCTGTGGCTGTGTGGCACATCCCCTTTGGTGGCCTGGGGACTCTGTCAGGGCGGCAAAGTTGATATCCTTCAATAGTGGTGGTGACTCCACAGTCTGGCTGTTTCTCCCTTTGGTGTGGTCCCCACACTCTGGTCACAGCCAGGTTAGCCCTCTCGGGCAAAGCACTGAGCCAGCCTTTTATTTTAGATGTCCCCGGTGCACTCTCTCCGCTGCAGCCCTGGATTTTCTGCCTGGCCACACTGGAGTCCCTCACCTCATCTGACACTGTGCTCTGATGCCCTGAGAGTGGTGAGAAAGTCCTCTGGGAACTCAAACGTGTGAGCCTTCGGTCCCCAGCCCGTGTATATGTGGAGAGCTCTGCTGCGGCACAGAGCGAGGCAGTGGCTGGGTCCCAGCTCTCCCGTGTCCTGGTCCAGCTCCCCCCGGCTCATAAACTCTGCCTCCCTCCCCGCTGCGTGCCTCTTCTCACAGGGCAGCATTCTGCTTAGTTAAAGGATCATTTTGGGCAGCCATGCACTTCTCATGCCTCCTCTGTTTAGCATGGAGTGGAGCTCAGCCCCACAGCCATTGAATTGAAGTGACTGGCCCCAGCACAAATGCCGGCACAAACGTAATCCCGGGATGCAGGTGGAATGTGCTGACACATCCCTACAGTGGATGGTTTCTCACTGGTATCTTTTTTTGACCTGAGTGGCCAAGCAAAGACTTGCTGTCCTGATTAGGAGAGAAATTGGTCATCATCCTGTGCTGCTGGTTTTGCACGCAAAACCTGGTTCTGCAGGATGATACTGGAGCTGAGAGGGAGCAGCAATGCGTTGCTGTGTGGCAAAGCGGCATGCCGGGCTGTTGGTCCCTGTGCTACCAGCATTTCTGTGGTGGCTGAGCTCTCTCTGAGCTGTCTTGTTCTCACAGACTTCTTGTGGCCAGCAGGACTCTGCTCTTCAGCTTGAATTCATGGGTGGCCTTGGGTACTGCTTTGCCTCAGTGTGTGACTGCATCTGGGGCCGGTTGTTTCCTGGAGCTGGTGTAGGTGATGGTGGTTTCCATGCTGTTGGAACACAAGAGTTTGTACCTACCTACCAGGTATAAGAGCAGCTTTAGGCACATTCAGTCGATTTGTTTCAGACCAATGTGCTTGATCTTGTTGAAAGCTCTTTAATTATTTTTAAGAGGTGCAAATCCTTATTTTTAAATGTGTATTGGTTTAAAAACCTGATTATTTTGTGTTGTTGTTAAATTGCTTGGTCAAGGTTTAATTAAAAGTCTCAGAGTGAGGGACTTGGTGTGAACTCAGGTCTCCTTCAGAAAAAGTTGTTTTCCTTTCTAATCATAAAGAACAGGCTAAAATTGCAACCTGCGATGGCATAGAGAACAATATCAAATCACAGTTTTCTGGCTTTCCGCCCCCTCTTTTGTGACTTGGGGCTGTGTGAGGCTGACAGCACATTGTCAGGTCAGCTTGCAGCTCACACATTTGCAAGCTCTTGTTATTTTAAGCATGGCAGCAGAGCTGCATTTAAAATAGCCTCCCCAGCTAAACTCACATGATGGGGGGATGATGTGCGCACATGGGCTCTTACAGTCTCGTCCTTTCCCGTTAGAAATGGGTCTGCGAGGAGCTGCCATGCTGGTGTTATAGGAGTGCACGGCAAGGGGAGGCTTGGGCTGGAAGATGCTCATTTTTTCCACCAACATGTAGTGGGGCACACACAGGCTGGGGCGTGTGGTGGGCCCTGCATCCCTGTGATGGGACGTTCATAGAGGCTGTGGCAGCACTCCAGCTGACATCCCCAAGCTTGTGAGCAGGCTGTGCAGTAATAAAAGGTGCTAGTGAAGTAGTTGTGAGTGGGTGCAGCTGTATGGTCTCTCCAACAGTGACAACTTTGGCCTCTATATTTATTGTGTGTCAGTAAGTCCGAGCCAAAATCCGTTAATTACTAGTAATGATGTTTGGGTTTGACTTCTAGCACTGCCAGTTTGCCCTGGGCTTTTCCCAACTCATGTTTCTACAATAAAATTTCCAAGTGAGTTTTATTGCTGTTGTGAGCAGCGGAACAGACACCTGCTTCTTCACCGTAGGGCTGGGTTGGCAGAACTAGGGATTGCATCAAGCTGTGACCTTCCTTCACCCCAGAACTCTGACCGAGTTAAACGTAACTGGGAAGATTCCCTGACCAGCGGGGATTAACCTTGGGGCAGGTGACACGGTTCATGCCCAGCTGCTGTCATCTTGTGCCCACAGCCTGGCGTGTGAAGGTGCCTCCACTGTTGCTTCTGGATGCTCAGCAGCTGCTTTGCCGAGCTGTCCTTGCACTGAGGACAGGAGCCGGTTTGCAGGCAGACATCGGAGATGGCTGAACTGGGACGCAGGAGGGGACAGGAGTGTGGACAGGAGGAGGGACAGGCAGCATGAGCTGGTGCTGCCAGCCTGGATGCATCCTGCCCTGCCCTGTGTGGGGTCATGTTCTTCCTTTCATCCTTCCTGCCTGTACCTCTGAGCTCCTGTGTCTCCACAGCGAAGCAGCGGTGGTTACCAGCTGTCAGACTGCACAGTCCTTGCCTGGAAGCTGCACAAAAGGTCCTGCTGCTTCTTGCTGCAGCCGCTGCTTCCAGCGCACCCCTGCCTCGTGCCGGCCTGGCTGCTTCTGCGGCTCCGCAGCAAAACCGCTCTGGAGAGGGGCAAGGTCAGCACCTTCTCCTGCTGCCGCTGCGGGGCTGGGGACTGGCCCTGTCCGAGCAGGCGGTGACAGCTAAGGCCATGCCATGGCCAGGCGTTCACCTTGGCAGCCACGGCTGCTGGTGGTACCCCTATGCCTGTGCTGATCACAGCTGTGCTGCCACTGTCACTTACTCCAAAGCAGGGTCACACAGGGCTTCTGTTGGCATGCTCACACCTGTGTCTAAACTGTCCCTTGTTACAGCTTCATTAGGCCAAATGGCTTTTATTTTTATAGCAGGATGATCCACTGATAGCTGTAAAGCCGTGTGGAGCCAAGGCGCAGGTGGCTTTCACTGCAGGCTGGTTTTGCAAGGTCATTGACAGCCGGGTGAGAATGCAGGTGGTGGCCAAGCTGACAGCATGCAGGGTGATGCTGCAGTGACAATCCCCTCTAGGCAGGAACGTCGGGGATGCTTTCCCTCACCTCCTTGTATTTATTTCGCTTTTCCACACCTGTGTCTGCTGGTGTGCTGTGCTAGGGTCAGTTAACAGTTTGAGCATGCTTGTGACCTGGGTGCGTCTGTGGGATGGCGTGTGGAAGATGAGCTTCTCTCACTTGTTTACTGGGGGAAACTCGAGCTAAGCAGGTGGTGGCATCTGAGCCCCGGCCTCTTTGCTCTGTGCTAATCGCTGTGAATGTCACAACACGGCTGGGCTTGCTGCTGGGAGTGGATCGGGTAACGCGATACAGCTCACTGGTGTTTGGTGCGTGGGATTCTGATCCCTGTGGCTTGGAGCCCCTCTGGGCTGCAGCTCGCAGAGGGATGTGGCTGCCCCATCCTCACCGGGAGTGCTCAGTGTGACTGTATAGGGCTAACGAGCAGTGCGGCTGTGGGCATAGGGCAGACCTGACCCCTTCTGTACCTTCTTGCTGAGCCTGGAAGGGCAGCAGCTCTCCTTGAGGATGTATAGCTCCTCTGGGATCCTATGTAGGAAGTTCCCACCTGGTAGAGCCTCTGGCTGGGGTGCTGCTGACCTGATCTGGGATCTGATTCACAGGTTGAGAAGGTCTGGTGGGTGTAGGTCTGTGCAGGGTGTAGTTCTGTCTGAGCCAGCCCTGTGGTGGGTGTGAGCCGCTGTCATGGTGCTACCAAGCAGCTCAGGGGTCTTGTAGTAGCTACACTTCAACTGCTGCAGCCTAGGCCTAATTTTCATGCGAGAAAGGAATGTGTATTGCAAGAAAACTAACAGGGTGATGGTTGGTGCTCTTCTGACCCTTCTTTTTATGCTTTTTTTTTTTTTTTTTAAACATGCAACCTTGTGAGAGCTAGAAGGTGGAAGAGCAAGTTAGCCAGCCAGCCTCCTTGGGATACAAATTCCTATCATGGCTTTATCCAGCGGCCCTCCAGGCATGTGTTAAAGCAAGACAAAACCTGGCACGTGGTTTGCTTTCTCTTTCCCTTCTCCTCAGGCAAGATGATCTTACAGGCATGGTGCAATAGTTAATTTTAGGAGGATTCAGGACACCTATGTCTGCAGCTTTGTGGTCTGCCAGTAGCTCCTTGCAAGAAGCTTTTCTGTAGAACGGCAATGGGGAGGAATGTCTGTCTTTGGTACTGCCAGTCTCTGCTGGAAACCAAGGTGTTGATGTTAGAACAGCCCTGCTTTTGGTCTTTGCTGCCTTCTTGGTCCTGAGCTCTTTAGGAATCCCTTAGCTCTCACTGAACTTTTCTGTGGGGATACAGAAGTGAGAAACTTGTTAATTTTAAAAGCAAAGGCTGTGTATTTGCAGGGTACACTGTATCCGGTGGCTGGCACTTTTCCCAGGGCCCTCTCAAAGTTGTCCTTTGCATCCTCTGCTTTCAAGTGAGGTGCCAGCTCTTCCTTTGACTTGGTCCTAGGAGACCCTTGGGCAGCTCAGCAGATGGAGATGTGGTTTTTCATCCTGCAGGGAAAGCAGCTCACCCTGCTCCCCTCCTGGGACACTGGGCTGGGTGCTTTGCCCTGCTGGGCTAACAACGCCTTTCGTGCTGTTGTCTTGTTTCAGACCAGCAGAGATGCTGCTGTAGATGACTGACTCGCTCCTGCCTCACGTGCAATGGCTCTACATGGCCTCTACAGGACCAGAATGCACTGAGCTGGGCCCCAAACGCGAGAAGAGCATCGGACTCAGGTTGGGCACCCCTCTGGCAGGGAGAGCTCAGCCACGCCGGGCCTGGCGCCTCACTCAGCAGCAGGCAAAACCCATTTGGAATTTAGAGAAGTATGTGAGTGCTTTCCAGGATCGCAGCCTGCTGCCCTCAGGGATCCCTCTGCAGCAATCCTGCTTCTTGTGTCCACCGTCACTATGCCACACACACCCTGGTGAAGACGCCTTCCCGAGCCTGCACTTGGCCCAGCCCTGCCTGGATGTGGGCAGGAGCGCTCTGCTTTACCGGCGCTCCTGCCCCAGACCCAAGCCCTCAAGGTTTCCTTTCCAAAGCCCTGTGGACACCGTCTCTGCCACAGCAAGGGTGATGTCTTCCTTGCTGGTGGAGCCGTGCCTGCGGCCTGTGCTGGCGGAGGAGCACTCTGGGACTGGGGTTGATGGTTCTGTCCCCAGCTCAGGTCAGCAGGCTTCCAGCTCCTACAGACCGGTGCTCAATGACAACTCCTTCCTACGGCCAAGCAGTGCTAAAGTGCCTTTGCTGCAGTCACCAGGGATCAAGAAGGTGAAGAACATCCGCAGCCTCCCTGCCGCCTCGTGGCCCCACTCTGGGAATGATGGAGACAGCTCAGATGGCAGCCTGGTCAACGAAGCAGTGAAAAGCAGCAACCTTGTCTTGGAGCAAACCACAGTACCCTCCCTGACCCTTGTGCCCAGCGGTGCGATCCTCAGGAAGAATCGGTGCTCGCGGGAGGATGCTGATAGGAGAGTGCACAGCTTAAAAGGGAAGGAGCTGGAGGTGAGCCTCACGGAGGCTGTGCAGCAGCCAGCTGGCCAGACTGCCACACGCAACAGCTTTGGATGTGAAGTCAAAAGCTCTGGCCTTATGAACGTGGGCAGCCTGTCCAACCAGCACAGCAGGTGGGGGCAGCACATCATAGCGCAGCTCACCCCAAAAGAAAACATCGCTCCCCTGAACCTGGAGCTGGGTAGCCGTCGCCTTAACAGTAACTTGAGCCTTACAGGCACCAATGGTGCCGTCGTCTGCACTAAGCACATCAGCGCCCATCTCTTGGCCTCGCGTGCGGGCTCTCCCGACCGCAGTGCTGACTGCTGGCCTGTGAGCAGGCTGAGCCCGTGCAGCGGGGAGCAGGTGCCGAGGGCAGAGCCTCCATACCTTGCTACTGTCTCCAAAGTGGCAACTCGGATGTCCACCATCCAACTGGAGAAGGAAGAGAAATGGACCCAGGCTGTGCTCCCAGGAAAGCCTGAGTAAGCAGAGCCGGGAGATAGAGGAGGGAGGCTGCAGTGGGCTGGGTTGGACATTGCATCTGTGTGTGTTGGGGGAGGGTGCACTGTGGGTACTATAGGGGTGGCTGTAAGGATAACCTTGGGCTGCATCCCTTAGCAAAACCCATCTGTGGCATCCTAGTGTGTGAGGAGCCTTCCCACCTCTTCCAGCTTGACACAGGCAATTGGAGTGGCTCCGAGCTTTTCTGCCTTTTCCTTCAGCCACAACGAGGAGTTAGTGTGTAGCATTTCTAGCTGGCTCCCTGCACAGCCACAGGGCCTTGCTTGTTGTGGCAGGCTGTGTGTGTTTTGGGTGAAGCCTGCTGTTGAGCCAGCTCCAGCAAAGCTTTCCTGGGCAGAGACATCAGTTTCTAAAGGAACGTGGAGCTGATGCAGGGTAGGGAGGGTGCAAGGACACAGAGCTCTTGCTTTCCTGCTAGGAGAGGATGTCCTGCTTCTTTCTTTTTGGCTGTGCTGGGAAATGTTCCCTCTCAGGCTGCTCTTGGACCTCTCCATCTTGCTAGCTTGGGATGAGTGCTTGTAAATCAGTGCCAGGGAGGGTGGTGCTGTTGCTCCCTTGCCCATGTTATCTCACACTGCATCGTGGGCTTCTGGGCTTTTTGGCCCTGGAAAGCATGTGCCACTTGTTCTGATGTGGTGTGCTGTGTTCCAGTGTCACTGCTGAGGAGTCACTGCTGGAGCCAGTCCATCCCCAGGACGAAGCAGAGGAAGAACTTCCTGATGGCCTGGATGAGAGCTGCAGTCAGGAGGAGGAGGACAGTGAGTGCTGGTTCCCTGGGGAGGGTTGTGCCCTGTGTCTCGAGGTGGGTAGTGTGGGGTCCATCTGGGAGCTGGGGACGAGTGCAGCTGCCCTCCTGTCTTACAGTCGTGCTGTCATTTCAGGATGACCTAGAGATTGTGCTGAACCCAAAAGCGATTTAGCAGCAAGGAAGAACTTCATGGGTTCCTCTGGGGAGTGAATTAGGGTTCACTGCTGTCCTACTCCAAAACTTACCCAGCTCCACCCCCTGCCCTGCCCTTAATGCCACCAATTAGTGGGCAAAACCCAGGATCCAAAGATTCAGTGCAGCTGGGAAGGGTCTGTCCCCTGGAGCATTTGTTTTCTCTCTTCCCTTCCTAACTCTGTGTGTATTCACTCCCCACTGAGACAAAACTTGAGTCTGTCCCCTCCTACAGGTGACTCGGATGCTTCCTCTGTCAATGGTGTGTCATCCAGTGGCTCTGTGGCTCTTGTGTCCAGGTTAGTAGCTGTAAATTGTGCACTGAACTTGACATCTTTGTCCAAAGTTGTCCATCTTTGCCTCCCTGGTGGCATGTGGGGGAGTAGATTGAAGGTAGCAACAGGCTTCCCAGCCAAAATGAGTTTCCTTGCTACCCTGCAGACCAAAGTTCCCTCTCTTGCTCCAGACAGCAGCCTGCAAAGTGCTGAGGGTGCATCCACCACAGCAAAACAGGGGTCTTAATTTCACTGCCACTGCCAGTTGCTGGGTTAGGTTTACTGGATTAAATTGTGCTCTTGCAGTGTCGTGTCCTTGCAGATGAAGCAGAGTGGAGGCATCCTGGGCCAGAGACTGTTAAAGCTCCTTGAGGTCTTGTGTCTCAGCATTGCCTCCTATAAACAAGTCCTGGAGCCTGGGTTTTCATTTAGCTTTTGGAATGAGGTTTCTCTGGGGAGGATTGCTCATCTTGTTGTCATCTGAGCTCTGTCTCCCTGGATCCTGGCAGACCTTTGTGGGGCTTCTTCTTGCTCATCCAGCAACAGGAGCTGGTCCTTGCAGCTGTGCTGCCCCTTGCACCAGGGCTGCCTCAGGCTTTGCTGTCTGCCTGACAGCTTGCTGTTTTTCGTCATGCCATAATTCACCGGGGAGACAAGGAGGGCTTCCTGTGAGCCTTGAACCTCAGGGTGCTGCAGGGCTCTGGGTGTGCACGTGTGGTTGTGAGAGTCCTGCAGAGGTGACAGAAATTGGACCAGCAGCTGTTTCTGGCAGGACATGGCTGGTTGGCCTCTGGGGGCAGATGGCTTTTGGGCCAAATGCCTCCTGTAGCGGGGAGGGAGGGATGTCAGCCGCCTCTCGGTGCGGGTTGTGTGCTGGGCTGGCCTCAAAGCCTTTGCAGCTGCCTCCTGCCTTCAGTCTGTTGTGGGCAAAGCCAGTTTTGTGCCAGGAAATGCTAATCAATATAAGTTATTGCTAGTTAACTTTTAATTATTGATTCTGGTATTGAAAAAAAAAATACATATGTACAAGGACTTAGGGGAAATCACCTGTTCTTCCCCCATCCTGGTCACCAACTCCCTTGCTGCAGGCTACACTCAGTCCCTTCAGTGAGGAGAAGGGTGGCCTGGGAGATCAGGGTCAGCATGTTGTGGTTCCTTTTCTTTTGCTGCTCTTTGTTCCTTAGCGGTTTACTCTGGTGTGGCTTCTTCCACTGGTTACAGTGATGTATGTTTTAATATATATTAATTATAAACTACTTTTAGCATCATCACAACCGTAATAGACATGTTGTAAATTCTGCCATTCCTCCCAGGTGTTAGAGATTGCTGTGGTAAGAAGGCGTATATATAATTGATAAAACTCCAGCCCTCTTCCCTGCAACACACCAAAACAAGAGGGTTACAACATCTGAATCATGTATACATTACAGCCTTCACCTCTTGTTCCTGTGGACTAGATTATAGGGTTTGTCATGTAACAGACTCCAACGCTTGCCCCAGCAAAACATAAAACCTGCAGAGGTTACAACTGTTGACTTGCCCCTCCTTGCTGCAGACTGGGTTACTGACCTTAGTGCCCATTGCTTGCCCCACATTGCAATGGTGCAGATTCCCAACACAAGGATCAAGGCTCCTTCCAGCTTCCTCCTTCATTCCTGTGCTACTTTTCACCTTTAGTCAACCATCTACTGCTTCATCTCTCCTAGGAGCTGCACTGAGTGCCTGGCCCAGCCTGCCGAGGCTCAGGAGAAAGTGATCAAACCAGCTCTTGTCTCCAGTTTATTCCCTAATGTGCCTCCAACCATCTACTTCAGTACTCGGGATGAGAGAGGTGAGCTGGGATCTGTCGCCGTGCAGGGTGAGAGCGGCCATCCTGTCGCTAACAAGCAGTGGTGCCAGCGCACAGCGGGGAGCTGGCCACAGCGGCTCCCCTTCATCCCTCCCACAATGAGACCCAGCATCGCTGTGAGATCCAAAGGGCTGGAGTAAAATGATGGCTGCTCCTGCAGCCTGGAGCCTGAGTCAGGCTGCCACCAAATGTTCCAGCATCCTGGATCTGCCCCAGCCGTGGGGTCTGCTCTTCTGTGCTAGTTCTGCAAACGGGGATGCACACCCTCCTCTGAAAGCCTGGTGCCTGTGCAGCAAAATATAAGAATTCCGCTGGCTGTACCTATAAAAAAGTCGGGGTATTCTGTTTGTTTTCCTTCTGTCCTTATCTTTTTGCCTTCCTAGTGGAAAAGCTGCCTTGGGAGCAAAGGAAGCTGCTGCGATGGAAAATGTGCACAGTCACACCAAACATAGTGAAGCAAACCATTGTCAGGTCCCACTTCAGAGTCAGCAAAAGTAAGTTGTGGGAGGCTGGCAGCATCCAACGTGTCGTGTCCTCACGCATCTCCAGCCTGTGGGCATGACAAGGCAGACTGCCTGCGAAGAGCAGAGCAGGAGCAATACAGGCCCAGTGCTGCAGGGTGCTGTGTTCCCATTTCTGCCTGTCTGACCTGGCAGGGCCTGATCTCCCTCTTGGCTTGTCCCTGGCATGGACCACAAGGACTCGCTCCTGGGTCATCAGGAGCTGAGGCAGTGTGTGGGGCAGCAGAGCTGTGCTCTGGCTTGCTTGAGCTGTGCCTCTAGATGGTGCTGCCACTCTAAGGAGGCTGGTGCTCATCTAGTGCCAACCCCAGCACTGCTGTCCCTTGTCCCCCTGTGCTGAGGAAGAAGCCATCCTCTCTGACCACAGCCAGAGAGGTCTTAGGGTTGGGCTCTTGTTTCTGAATAGATGTGTAGGAGGAAGCTGGGGCTAGGAGAGCACTGAGCATTCGCAGTGATGATCCATGCCCTTGAGTGTGATCTCCCAGCAGTACATACAGGACTCCTGCATGTCAGGAGACCTTTGCACAGACCATTTTGAGGCTATAATGGTACAAGCAAGGCAGAGCAAGACCTAGGAAGTCTTGCAATCCTGCATGTTCCACTGCAGTGCAGTGCTTCATTCGCCTGCTGTAAGGCAGGGGAGTCGGGGTGCTGGGAGATTAAAGCCATTCCTTTGACCCTGTGTCTGCCCAGATCCCTGCAAAAATCATTGGCAAGGATATGTCCCACCTGGTTAACTGCATCCCACTCACAGCCCTTGGTTTGGCAGCTTCGCGGCAGCCAGTGTGAATGCTTTGTGCTATTGCTGTGCAGCATCTCAGCACACTTCTGCTAGCCCCAGGAGATGGGGTGCTGGTGGGGTGAGAGGGCGTTGTGAGTGGCAGGGTACTTGATCGTGGACTTTTCTGTTTTTCCCACAGAAAGTGATGACTGGCTGGGCTGCTGGGGCCACCACATGAAATCCCCCGGCTTCAGAGCCATCAGGGAGCACCAGAAGGTAGGGGATGTTTTGGGCTGACCTGCTTCATGTGCATGAAGGGTGTGTTTGGAGTAGTTTGAGTGCCCCTCTCCTCAGGGCCAGGTATTTGCCGTGCAGGCTGTCCCTGCAGTGTCCCTTCCAGCAGCATTCCTCTGCTGGGAGATGAGCTCAACAGACAGACTCAGCTGGATGAGCATCCCTGCTGTGAGGGCGACTGTGGTACAGACTAAGGCTGTAGCCAAGCCGTCTTCACTTGTGAGCTCGTCTAAATTCAGACGTTGTTGCTTAAAGCAGTCCTTCTTCTGGCAAAACTGAGCGATAGGGCCAGTGCCCTCCCTGCCAGCGCAGCCAGAGGGAATGTACCTAACTCAGGTCATAATGAAGTCAGGAGTGGCCCATGGCTTGGGAACATGCGAGGGTCTGCAGGTTTGATACCTGTCACACATACATGTTTGTTCTGGAGAGCAATGATGCTCCAAATGGCTCAGTCTTGAGGCAGGGCCCAGGGTTGGAAGCCAGCAGCCTCCAGCCTCGTTTCTGTCTTGCTGCAGGGTCTTTCTGTCCACAGAGCTTGTGTTGCATAGGCAGGGCTCTGGTACACAGTTCACATGCAAGTGGGAAACCACTGGGGTGAAGGATACTGCCAGAGGAAACCCAAAGGCTGAGGGTTAGTGCCCTACAGCTGCTCAGGCACCAGAAAGGGCGGGGTGGCAGCTGCTGGCTTTGTATCCAGTGTGAGTCACTGTGCAGGTGTTTGTCCTTGCATAGATTCAGGGTCCAGGTGGATCCTGTCCTGGTGCAATCCTGGAAGAGGAACAAAGAGCGTTACCTTGCACTGTGTTCAGAAAGGATATGTCTTCTGGCCAGGAATCAGCAAGGGGTGGGCAGAGAGGTGGGGAAGCAGGGAAATCTCACAGTATCTGGGTTCCTTTCCAGCTAAACCACTTCCCTGGTTCATTTCAAATTGGGAGAAAGGACCGTCTGTGGCGCAACCTGTTGAAGATGCAGTCTCGCTGTGGGAAGAAGGAGTTTAACTTCTTCCCCCAGTCCTTCATCCTGCCCCAGGACATCAAATTACTTAGGAAAGCTTGGGAAGAAGGAGCTAGCCGCCAGAAATGGATTGTGAAACCAGTAAGCACAAAGCAAATTAATCCTCTGTCCCATTGTAGCTGCAGGGAGAAGATCTGATCCCTTCTTGTTTGTGTTTTGCAGCCAGCATCAGCCAGAGGCATGGGTATCCAGGTCATCCACAAATGGAGCCAGCTCCCCAAAAGGAGACCGCTGCTGGTACAGAGGTGAGCAAAGGAAAGGCAGGTTGCCACACAGCCTGGGACTTCGTAGTGTCCAATCTCTCTGGCCAGGTCTGGGCTGCATGGCAGAGCAGAAGCACCGGATTTGCATCCAGAAATTTCGTGGCTGCTTGGGTGTAATGTTGCTGCTGGAATTCTGGCTCTGTCAGCTGCAGCTGGGCTTACTGGAGTGCTGCTGGTTCTGTGTAGATTTTTGAGGTCTTGGGTACAAACTGGCTCCACGGGCTTTCCAGAGTTTCTGTCTGGTACATGATTCAGCTTCACCTCTGCTGTGATCCTGCTCCCACTGCTTTGTACTCTGGGGTTTGGCATCTTTGGAGGCAGACAAACCTTAACCAGTGCCCACAAGCACAGTGGGAAGAGAAGTCCCAAGGAAGAGGTGGTAATTGTAAAAAATTTTTTCTTGTCCAAATTAGAATGGGGCAGTAAGAGCCTCTGTGTGTGTGTGTATGTTGGTCAAAGGGTTTTCTTGAAATGACAGGATTTTTGGAATCTCCTTCTCCTTCTGCAGAAAAACAAATAGCTCATCTTGGTTTGAGGCTTTTTTCTGGGAAAGTTCTTGTGAGGGCAGGAAATCTGTCTGGTGTTTGGCAGACAGGGAATTGCTGTGTTGGCTTGTCTGTTCTTCCCTGTCCACTTCCTTTGCAAAGTGACAAGTTTTCTTATGGAAAATCATGAACTTCTGGGGTGAATAATCAAATTATTTGGATAAAAATTTCTATCTGTTTTTGCTTACTAAACCAAACTATCTGTGGCCGACTGCATGTCTTAGATGTTCCTGAATATTGCGATCGCTCTTGTGTGTCTGGAAAGGCTACCGTGCCTTAGGGCCAGGGAAAACCTCTTTAAAATGGAACTGAACAGAAAGGATTTCTGCCTATGTGCTGCAGGATCTCCTCATGCATGGGAGAGCCTTTTTCTCTCTCATTTTGACTGTGATGCACTTAACTTGGAAATACTGTGCAAAAGGGCTTCTGCATTTGATCCCTGGTTTTGCCAAGCCTTCTGAGGTGGGGACTAGAGATGTCCCTGTGCACCGAAATCATAACTCTCCCCTGGTGCTTGCTTCCATCTGCAGATACCTGCACAAACCCTACCTCATTGGCGGGAGGAAGTTTGACCTGAGGATCTACGTTTATGTCACTTGCTACGATCCCCTCAGGGTTTACCTGTTCCAGGACGGATTGGTTCGCTTTGCCAGCTGCAAGTAGGTTGGGTGGGAGAGCGGTGTTGGGGGCTGCCCCATGAGGCACAGGGGGCATGTGTGACTGTGGTACCCACCTAGGCTGGGGCAGGAGAGAGTCATTCCAGATATGGTGATGCTTAAAGCTATAGCTTATGTGCTTAAGAAGCAGTCTGGAAACATAAGACGTCACTGCAAGTGACAGTGTTGAAAGGGAATGTGAGAGGATGCTTCGTTCATCCACCTTCCTCAAGGCAAGATCAGGTCAGTGTAAAATGTTTATTGAAATATGCTGTCTGTGCTTCATACTACCTGACATACCAGAAGCTGGTTTCTTCCAGTTTTGACTATATTGCCTCAGGCTACTGCAGTTCCCTCAGTGCTTTTGCTCACCAATGCTCTGGCCTTCTCTTAAGAACCTGCTGCGAGGGTGGGATTGCATCCCTCTGCCCAAGGCAGCTGGCTCTGTACCTCATGCTTTGTCCCATCAGCTCTGGGCCCATGGGGACAGGGAGCTCCAGGCAGCCAGGGAAAGGGAGGAAGCAGGGCTGGCGGGTGGCTTAGAGGGGTCTGAGATGAGAACAGAGTTTCTGCCTGCCCCATGGGCCTGGAGGCAGCTCGGACTGCTTGTGTTCCTCTTGCCTCCTCCAGGTACTCGTCCTCAATGAAAAGCCTCAGCAACAAGTTTGTACACTTGACGAACTACAGTGTGAACAAGAACAACACTGAATACAAGTCCAACTCAGATGAGACTGCTTGTCAGGGACACAAATGGTAGGTGTGCTGCTTTCAGGGCATAGAGCAGCTCTTTCTGTTCTCTGTTAAGTCAGCCTTTTTTCAGTATTCCTACACAAAACTTGAAGATGCTTCCTGTATCATCTGTTCCTGCTTGGGGAAACTGAAGGAGCAGAGGGATTTTGGCATGGGTTAGTATGGATGGAATCTGGACGATTTCCTTGGCTTGTGACTCATCCTGTCCACTGCTGCTCGGGCTGTGGTTGCCGTTCATCCTGCCGGTGTCTGTGCTGTTCTCTGCTTCCAACGCTGCTCTTGTCTGCACCCATTCATCCTCTTGCCCTATTGTAGTGGTGATGGGATGTGGTTAAAGCAGAATCTGATTTTTTTGCTGTTAGAATTTGAATGGGTAATTGTGATTCTTAAATTGGCTAGATTGGAGCTTCTGCCCATCTCACTGTTGACTTCCAGGTGCAGGCAGAGAAAGGGACAGTCCTGGTGCAAAACTGATAGTTTCTGTGCTATTCAGTGTGACTAGGAGCAGCAGTGCCATTTCTAGGCATTTGAGAGGAGGGCTGCAGTCTTGCAGGAGTTGTTGTTCCCTTCTGTCCCATGGGTGGACTGATCCAAGGCCCCAGGCACTTGTCTCTGATTCCACAGTGATGTTTAAACTCTTTTATAAATAGTGCAGGATAGAGTTCTCAATTCGTGGGCTTGGGCAGGGCTACTTTAATTCAAAGGGAGCTGCAGAAGGTGGTCTGCTGTGGTAAGGTTCCTTTCTCAGACCTGGACCTGCTGCACAGTGGTCTGTTCCTTGACTGAGACATTGAGAAGGGTCTACTGTCCCCCAGCAGTTGAAATCCCATGGGAGAGGGATTGTTTGGGTTTTTGGTACTGCCATGCAAGTCAAAGCTGGCTGCTCCCACGTTAAAGATGAGGGTGGCTGTAATCTGCTCCAACTTGTCTGCAGGAAGCGTGACCTTTGGATTCCTGGCCATTAGCCACAGAGTCTCACTTCAGTAATATCTGAGCATCCTTGGCTCAGTGTCAGGGTAGCTCACAGTGCTTGGTGTGGTGTGGGAAACTCCTATAAAAGCAGAGACACTCCCCCCACCATCTTGTTCTCCACATTTTAAAAAATTTTTCTCCACCCCCGAAGTATCAGTGAAATGGCTCTAGCTAAAAGATTTACAGGGGTCTTGCTGGATCCCTGCTGAGCTGCTTTGCAGTGCTGCGGGGGAAGGCCTGCAGGAAGGGGAGGTTTGCTGAGGACACGGAGGGGGAGGGAAGAGAAGATCTGGGCCTGACATACCTTGCTCATGTGCTAATTTGGGACCTATTACTCCAGTGCAGGGACAAGTCTCTGACAGATTTATGTTCCTAGTAGCTTGGGCCTGCAAGATCAGCAGCCAGGCTGAGGAGGGCAGCAACCAGGAGTTGAGGGTTTTGAGGATGGCAGAAGCATAGCCGTGCCAGGGAAGAGCTTTTTTGAGGCTCTCCTCTGCTGCCTTTGCTCACCGGGCAGGGCTGAGCAGCAAGGGACTACAGAGCTACCTCTGTTGCTTTCTCTCTCCCAGGGCACTCAAAGCTCTCTGGAGTTACCTGACCCAGAAGGGAGTTAATAGCGAGGCCATCTGGGAGAAGATTAAGGACATCGTTATCAAAACCATCATTGCGTGAGTCCTGGCACCCCTTGCTCTGTGCCTGGTGGTGGGGTGCACCCTGGCCCCCCTGGTTCTCCAGTCCTCTCTCAGCCCAGTCCCTTTGCTCTTAATCTAAATTCTACTGCTGCTGTTGGCTTAAGTATTTCTCCCTGGATCCTTCATTTCGTCCTTTTAATTACGCTCATGCTGCAGTAGCTGCAATGGGTAAACAGACCTCACATGCCCTGGGTCTGCCTGCAGTGCAGGGCAGGAGGCCTAGAGGGTAGGGGTGTACCTGATGCTCTGCCCAGCTTGCCAGCTGCTCCCATGCTTGGCCAGGGTGCCTGAGAAGAAAGGTCCTCTGGTGCAGGATGGATCCTGTGTTCAGAGATGGATCCTGCTGGACGGAGAGGTGGTACTCAGGATGTGATGCTGGATCCATCCACAGTGCAGCAGCTCACAGGCCTGCGTTGGTCTCTCAGCCCACCCACTCCCACAGCACGTGGCTGCACACGCTCTCAGAACCGGCAGCATGTGCTGTGAACAGCCAGGGCTCTGCTGTCTGACTGTTGGAAACAAACGTTTTTTCCCTTGGCTTGCAGATCTGAGCCCTACGTGAACAGCCTGGTGAAGATGTACGTGCGGCGGCCGTATTGTTGCCATGAGCTGTTTGGGTTTGATATCATGCTGGATGAAAACCTCAAGCCCTGGGTCTTAGAGGTCAACATTTCCCCAAGGTAAAGCAGATTCTGAGCCATGGCAGAGTGGATAATGGCCTTTCTTTTACCACAAAATGTATTTGGCTTGTGGTGTCCCCTCCAGCCTGTGCTGAAAGACTGTGGGCTTTGAAGCCTCCCTCTCCAGACCGCAGGAATCAAAGTCCTCCCTATCTGCAAAAGCAACATCCATCTGCAGCTCAGAAACCTTTGCTGGGCACATTCCAGCTGGAGCTAGGGAAGAGTACATTAAAAAAGGAAGGCCAAGGAGGGATGTGTCATGTAGGGAACGGGTGACGGCAGAGATTTCTGCTGTGTGTGGGCAGAAGTGATCAGCGGCTCTGCTGCCTTGTGCGCTGTTCCTTGCTTGCTGACGGCAGCCGGCAGTGCAGGCAGGGCTGGGAGCTGCAGTGTACCTGAGCACGGCTGCTCCTGCCTGCAAGAGCAGATGGGCATGAGCTGAACGCAGAGCTGTGGTCCCACATGTGGCTCTGGTTTCCATCAAATCTGGGAAGAGGTGGAGAAATGAACTGTCTCTGGTGGGGAGCCCAGAGCTGTTGTCAGGAATTTTTTCTCAGTGGCTCATGGCTGTCTGTGATGAGGCGAGGGACAGGCTGGGTTTTGTATCCCAGTTGGTGTTAACCCAGGGAGTGATCTTGGGTCTGTGGGGCTCGGCGTCTCTGTTCCAGCACTCAGACTGCTGTGATGCTTCCTCCCTGCAGCCTCCACTCCAACTCCCCGCTGGATGTGAGCATCAAGGGCCAGATGATCCGAGACCTCCTCAACCTTGCCGGCTTTGTTCTGCCCAGCACAGACAGCGTGGCCTCAAGGCCACAGACAAGAAGTGGCTCTACCTGCAGGTCAGCCCCCTTCTCTGTCAGAGCAGCAGGACAAGGCAGGGTTTTTTCTTGGGGGATATCATCTGGGTGCTGCTTACAG
Source organism: Pampusana beccarii (assembly GCA_013399365.1). Taxonomy (NCBI): domain Eukaryota; kingdom Metazoa; phylum Chordata; class Aves; order Columbiformes; family Columbidae; genus Pampusana; species Pampusana beccarii. Next base: position 636,891 of record VWYH01072609.1, on the reverse strand, counting down.
CCCAGGAAATGCTGGTTTCTGTGTTGCTGAGAGCCTGTGCTTGCTGGTCCTTCAGGTATGGGTCTGAGGGACTTGCATCATTGCCAAGGTATCTGGTTCCTGTGGTCTCTTGAAGACGGGTGGATTTGTGTCCTCTCTGCAGGTCCATAGTTGGAAGTGAGGCCAGCATAATTTGTGCTTGCTCTGCAGTTAGTCAAGTCGTGCTCTCTCCTCCTTCCCCCTGCCAGAACTAGTGCAATGCTGAGCCACACTGCCTCACCTTTTGCTTGGAGGGCTGGCTGGCTGTGTTGGGGCTGGATCCGCTTACCCTCTACCCCAGGGCTGACGTGCTGCTGCCTTGAGCAAGAGGAGCACCTGTTATTTTACCAAGAGTGGTCTGCTCCTTAGGTGGGACTGCAGGTGTCAGAGGCTGTAGACCTACGGATAGGGGTATGCACAGTTTTACCTTGCAGCTAAAATGACTGTTTCTTGCATAAGGCTAAATCTGGGCATGTCTGGCACCCAGGACCCTGCTCCTTCTGTGTTTCACCACAGCTTGGGCTTATACTAGTTTCGAACCTCATGGTGGGGGGAAACTGGTCCTGTTCTCTGCGGCAGAGTGGCTGCTGGTTGTATGTCACTGAAGAGCAGCTTGCTGGGATGAGCACCAGCATGCTGAGAGATGGGACTCTTGCGCTCCGCCTGCCCTGTGCTTTCAGTGAAGGCACAAGCTTGGAGCACGGGCCTGTTCCAGCCGGGGAGCTCTCGCCAGCTTATCTGCGGCGCTTTGATCACACTCTCGTTTGCAGCTTGTGACAGAGGTGCTGAAGGGCGGGTGTCCTCGGAGGGACCCACAGGAAACTAAGCAGATCCTTAACATGGTTCAGATGATGCATTACCAGAGTTCCTGCATCCAGGGGCAAGTTTGCTTAACTATATCTTGTGCCCTGGGAATGATATTAAGGGTTTTTTTGCATATGGGCATAGTTCCAGTAGATCTGTATGTTCCCTAAGCACTATGCAGTGTGCTGCCTTGAGGCTTTGCTCTTTCTATTTGGATCCACACACAACTAATTATTTTTGCAGCAGCAGAACAAATTGACTGTGTTGATATATGGCTTAAAAGGTGTTGGACAAGTGTCTCCTAGACTCTGGCATCCTCAAATGGTTCACTTGGGTGCTTAGAATAGTTTAGATGGTTGCTGGTCAGATCATACAAAAGGCCAGGATTTCCCGTGGCATGTGGAACTGGAGCTGAATTCCAGTCTTGAGAGTTCTTGGATGTTGCAGGAGGAAGTTTTGATCTAGTAGTTTCCTCCTTCCTTGCACGGTACCAGTACCGAGTACTCGTACCCCCAGCCCTGTGCTTACAGTCAGGAACCTGAGTTCCAAGTGGGATGTAAACATGACATCCCACCAGGCTTCAAGTGCTGTGAATCGAGTCATGGTGTGTCTTTGGCCCTCTTGCATCCTATATGAGTGTGAGGTGGTTCAGCTTTTGGATGAAGGAATGCTGAAATGCCTTAGTGAGGAGCTGGCAGGGTCCTCCCGTGCCCCTACCCACATCCCTCCTGGGTCCTGTGCTGATGCACAAGGCTGTGAGTACATCACTGATGTTGAAACTGGTAAAATCCTTGGAGGAAGCATTCTGTCCTCCACAGCATCTCCCCGAGGATGTCACTGCTCTCACAAAAGTTGCTGGGAGCAGCTCTGCCATGACAGGACTTTGTCTTCTCTGCTTAAATGCTCTACTGCCTCTTCTTGTGTCCTCAGTCTGGGCAGTGCTTCGAAGGAGAAGCCCAAGTCAGCCTCTGAGCATTTCATAGCAGAGAAGATGAAGAAGGCCTACTACTTGACACAGAAGATACCTGATCAGGTATGACACGATCTCCTTTGGTACTTGTGCCATCCTGCCAAGCCACTGTCCCAACCTGTCCCACATGTCTGCCCCTTGTCCTGTGCCAGATTGTGCCCCTCTGTGGAGACAGCTAGATGACAGGCAGCTATTGGGCTCCATTGGGTTACAAGGCAGCTGGTCTGAAATAAATTGAGTTTCCTTAAGCCACTGCTGCATTGGCTCATCTTTACATTAAAATAGGCATGTGCCCACGTTATTCACGAGTCCCCAAAGAGGGTCTGAGCACTGCCTGTTCCTCTTCATATCTCTGCGCAGCTCTCATAGCCTTTGCCTGCTGACCCATGCAGTTTAGCAGGGCCGCTTGCCTTGTGTGCCACCTGGTAGTGTCTGTAAGAGAGGCTGGGCTGCAGAATTGGGGATCTCCTCAGCAATGTGCAGTGTGGATGTCACCACTGAGCCTAGATTTCTTAATTTTCCCTGTGGCCTATGTCCTAAAGATCTCACATGTGTGGACACATCTGCCTGATGCACTTTGAGGAATATGAAGGAGGAATGACAAAACAGATTTCACTTCTCCCTGACCGTGGGTTGTTCTTGTCTGCAGGATTTTTATTCTTCTGTCTTGGACATCCTGACCCCAGATGATGTTCGCATTCTGGTGGAGACAGAGGATGAGTATTCCCGGCGCGGGCAGTTTGAGCGAGTGTTCCCCACCCACATCTCCATGCGGTACCTGCGCTTCTTCGAGCAGCCTCGTTACTTCAACATCCTGGTGACCCAGTGGGAGCTCAAATACTACTTGAATAAACACAAAGGTAACTGCCATCTGAGAGCCTGGCACAGTCACCTGAGTCAGACAGGCTGCCTGCTGGCAGTCGTGGGAGACTTTTGAGCTGCACGTGTTGAGCGGGAGCTGCCTGCCTGCACAGAAGCTATAAGAAATATGTTACTCTCCCAGACTACTTCAAATACCAAGCTTATTCTGAGTCAGTCAGAGGTGCTGACTGCTCTGTTAAACGCAGCACCAGCACTTCTAGGTATTCTGTGGCTGAAGCAGGCTGGGATTCTGCCTTCAACCTGTAGCTCTGGCCTCTTATTGCGTTCCTCTGCCCTCTTTTGAGGGAGGGATAGCTGGAGTCGCTGGACTTTGTTCCTTACAGGTGGTCTATGAAGTTAAGGAAAAAATTGGCCTTATTCCTTGGTCTCCTGCTGCTTTCTAATTTATGAAAAACTGTCAGCCTGCATGCAAAGGAATTTTTCCTAAACACTAGAAATCTAGCTATCACATCAATGTTTCCAGGGTCTGTATTTTAATTAAAAACATCCTCTAATGAGGCATAGCTGGGCTGGATCAATTCCTTCTCACCCAGGCTTGTCTCTATCAGGGCAGCAGTAGAGGCTATTTAGGAGAGAACCAGTGAGGTCTGGTGTGAAATGTTAGAGAACATAAAAAGAAAGCAACTATAGCTCAGGACTCTGCATTCAGCATCTGATCCGGCTGGAGAGCCTTCTGCAAGAGCTGGCCCTCCACTGAGGCAACCGTATGTGTGCTCCTAGCTTGGCTGTCATGCAGAGAAAAAAAAATACTTTTGTCACTTTTCACTGATATTAAAACAAATATCAAAAGGGTCGGTAACAGTCTTTCACAGAGAGACAGTAACCTCATATCTCTCTCCAGCTGCACTGTCAGCATGTGTCATTCATTGCCTCACTAATACCTCTGCTGGATGCTCCCCTGTCAGCTGGAAGAAAGATTCTGTCATCGTCTGCACTGAAGTGCTGCCCTGAATGCTCAGACTGGAGTCTGGGTTCAGTGCTCCAACTTCCCCAAAGCAGCCCAGCGAGCAGATTTGCTCTACCCCCTTGTTACTCTTCACCTCTAAGCAAAACCCAGCCTCCCCTGGCCCCTTCCCATTCACCGGTGTTCCGTGCAGCCCTGCTCTCAGCCAGAGAGGTGCACTGCTCCCCTTGGCCCCTGACACGTGGGGCTTTTTTCCAAGGTCCTGGGGCTTGCTGAAAGGTCATTGAGGAGCACAGTTTGGACAGCAAGGATTCCTCCTACAGCCAGGGCTGGTATCGTATAGCAAACCACAGTAACCCCAGCTGGACAGCATCAAGTTCTTGGCCATTGCTCTGCTGGTTCTTAAATCTCAAGGCACCTTAGCTTGTGCTATGGCTCTAAGGCCCGTAAAAAAAAGAGAAAATGGGAAGGGAGCGGTCCTGGGTTTCTTAATATTTCTGGGTTAGCAGAGAGCAGGGAACTTGGCTGTAGTGGGGACCGCTAGCACGAGCCCTTGGAGGAAGTGGAGCCTCTTCAGTGCAGACACAAAGCTCTGCTTCAAGGTGACCTCCCTGTGCTCTGGAGCAGCATGTCTTGTGTGCGGCTGGAGGAACGGTCCCTTCCAGTCACACCACTGGTGAGACTGGTCCATGCTGGACTCGTCCTCTGTCAGGAATGGAGACCAGGTCTCGGCCCATGTCCAGCTCCAGATGGATCCCTGCAGGGAGGGGATGATGCGCTGGGATGTGGCAGCTGATGGGTGCTGTGCAAGGAGGAGGCTGCCCGAGCTGCCCTCCTCTGGGAAAGGGGCCAGTGACAGCAAAGCTGCTCTACATTTACACTGAAGGAACTTTCACCAGTGTAGCCCAAATCAGGTGCTGCTGTTGGCAGGCACTGGGCTCAGGGGGCCAGCCAGTCTGGTCTAATTCGGCAAATCCTGTATTGCCCCAGTTTCTTAGCTGAGCCTGCTGCACGGTGTGTCTGGCTCTGTGGGAGGAAAGCAGGCACTGCGGCAGCCCACATGCTGGCGCTTGCTGCTGTTTGCTTGTACAAAGGGTGAACGCCCTTGGTTTACCCCGTGTTTGCTGGGGCTCAGGCACGTGCTCAAGTAGCTGTTGCATAGCATGTACTGCACAGTCTGTTCGCTCTGTGCAGTGTATTTGTGTGCCCAAAGCTGGGAAGGCTTAACTCTCTGCAAACATGGTCACTCATTCTCACTTCTTGTCTTTTCTGTCACCTCCCAGGTCTGGAGCTACTGAAGAACTGGTGTGTCAAAGGGTACCACGCTGGGGCAGGGACGGATTTAGCCCAGATGGTGCGTATGGCTGTGGGCAAGCTAGGGTGAGGTGGTTGTCTGCCTGGGCAGACTTGGGCAGAGACCCTGCTTATTCTGCTTCCTGTGGCTCCCACCCTACCTTTTTGTCCTCTTCCCACTCTGCCAAGGCCCCCAGGACTCAGGAAAAACCCACACTTCTCTGTCTCCCACCAACAAGAAATCCACCCAGTATATCAGATCTGCAAGTACTTTGCATCTGAATATCCTTGGGTGTACCGGGCACAGCCCCACATATTTGGCACATAGCCTGCCCTTATTCCCCTCTGCGAGGGAGCCATCTCCGTCTGTCGCTCCTGTGCCTTTCAGCAAAAGAAACCCACTCTTTTGACCTCGAGATGCTCTGCTCCCACTTACAGCAGAAGGATTCATTAAGTGGAGAGCAAAGACTGCTCTGTTTGCTATTCTGGGAAGAGTCTGGTGGCAGTGACGACGCGCAGCAGTGTGAGGCAGATCAAGCTGAAGCACACTAGGGCAGCCTATGGCAGAGCACAGCAGACTTGAGGGATTTTTGCCACAACTTAAATAGCCATTTGATTGTCTTCTCTCCTGCAGTGGTCATTGCCAAAGTCTTTCTTCCTCCAGAAGAGCAATGTTCAATCAAACGGCTTCAGCAAACTGGAACTGGGCAGACTGGGGTGAGTTTGCCTTGGCCATGATGCACATGATGTTCGTAACGTGGGTTTAGGTCTGGTGTCCTGAGAGAGAACTGGCAGCAGGGAAAGCAGCTTTGTTTAAGGGGAGAGGAACAGGTTGGCTTGCAAGGTCTGAAGCCAGCTTCTCTCTGGAGAGCCAGCTGGTGGGACCGGCATGATACCTATGCGACTGGGTGTGTCTCCTTGGCACTGTGTACGCAGCTCAGGTGGGAGTGAGGTCCATAACAGCCGGACTGGGTGATATTTGGGGTTGTCATGGTCAGTGCATGCTGACAAGGTGTTCCCCACAGGGACCTGCACCACTTCTGTGGGCTCTTATGTGGCCAGCAGTGAGCAGAGGCTCTCAGCCCCAGCATGGGGCTGGGGAGACCAGTGAGGCCTCTGGGACCGCTGTGCTCTGCCAGCTTCCCCAAGCAAACCTGGGCTGCAAAATGGGTGCTGCTGGCCTTGACCATGTCCTGCAGAGAGGTGGAGGACTGGGGTTTATTTGGGTGAGCTGAAGTGGAGGGCTGGCACACCTCTGGTCTTTGGTGTTAGGGAAAGGGCATCCCTGCTCCTTTGACCAGGCTGGGATGGAGTTGGGTTTACATGCAGCCAGGGAGATCAAGCTGTGATCCTAAAGTCCCATCACTGTTTTCGATGTCTCTTAGGGTGAGTGGTGCTGCCTGGAATGGGAGGTTGAGTAGGTGAGCCTGGCAGCCTCATCTCTGAGCCTGTGTGTGATGATACTGTGGATGAATGTTGCGCCGTGGCCCTTTTGATCCCTTCTTGCTGTCTCTAAGCAGCACGAGGTCTCCTTTCTCCTGCAGCACACTCCTCCCTTCAGCTGCTGAGGACATCATGAGATGCCAGGAGCCCAGGCCTACTCAGAGCTTCCCTCTCAACAAGTGCACTGGCGGAGCTGACCAGAAACCTGCCGGCTGCCTCTCGGACACCACCCTGGTGATGTGACCAGGCAGCCGACGTCCCTCCCTGGGGACACCTCAACCTACCTCAAAGGAAGAGACGGGAGCTGGCTCCAGAGAGCAAGGACTGTGGGAGCCCCCTGCACTTCACGCTTGCCCATGGGGCTGTTCTTGGAAAGGGATGTTCTACGGGGAAAAGGGGAGAAAGCTGTGTGACTTCTATTTTTAAAACAAGTGGTGAGCTTGGGGAAACGGAGTTTGTCTGGCCTTTGTCCTAGGCTGCTCTTAAAGCCTTGACGTAGTGGTGATGGTTTCTTTGGTGTGTGGGAGCTGGCAAAGCTTGGAGGCAGCCTGACCTGCCTGTCTGTGACCAGCATGGCTTGAGCCCTTGCTCACCTGTGTCTCTGTGCACTTGTCCTGAGCCACTGTAGCCTGTCCCATGGAGAAAAGTCCCCAGCCACAGCCCTGCTCCTCTGGAACAAGCAGGACTTGGGACTTTGAACTGACCTGTTTCATCCTTTCCAAATGCCTGTGCCAACATCCTGCCCTCCCCCAGGGCCTGGGGAAAACCTTGGGCCTGCACATTGCTGCTTGAGAGAGACCATGGGTACCAGCAAGGCTCTGGTTTGTTGTGGGGGCAGTAGGGCTGCTGGGGAGGGACCATCCTCTCGAGGTGACCCGCACTGTGCAGGTGGCGGCTGCAGCCTGGGCTCTGCTCTTTATTTTCCTTTTGTTTCTCAAGGATTTTTATTAAAATTTTACACTCTGCTGCTCTCCTGGCCTCCATCTGCCTCAATTTGCCCAGCCTGTTTGGGTCTGTGGGGAAGCTCAGCTCTCTGCACTGCACTGGGCTCTGCTGCAGGTAGGGTTTGTGCCACCACACCACTGTGCCCCTGTTCTTCCTGGTGCTGGGGACCTTTCCGGCTGCCCTACGGCAGGTAAGTGTGCTCTTCTGCATGGGGGAGCAGCTCCCAGCATAACTGCTGTCCCTTGCTAGCTTTGGGTTGTGTGTCCCCCAGCCTGGCAGGGTGATGCTGGGCATTTGGGCTGGTTGTTCAGGGCCAGGGGAGGTGCTGAGCCCCATGTGTGGGCCTCGGGGCTGGTGGAAAGCTCTTCCCTCTCCCTGCAGCCCCCTGCTGCCCAGAGCTTGGCCCTGTTTCTCTGGTCTCCTTGGTGACAATCTCATCGCTCCTCGGCTTCTCTCCAGCACCTGAAAATAGCTGCCGAAAGTGGAGATGCCTGCGTCCTTCCCTGCTGCCAGCACCCGGCGGTGGCCAGGCTGGAGCCAGGCTGCCCAGTGCAGCTGTAAGGGACCAGCCCCATCCCACCCCCTGCACCATGGTGGGGCAAGGGCCACCTGGGACTGTGTCCTGCTGTCACCTCAGCACTGAGACCCTGCCTCATCCCTCTGCTTCCTCCTTGCCTTGGGGTAGCACCAGGGGACAGGAGCTTCTCTTGCACCCCGCCACAGCCCAGGGTCCGGCTGTCCCCCAGGAGTCAGCCGGAGCCACTATGTCCCCTTGGCCCAGCAGCCACCAGCCTGCTCGCCCACGTCTGCTCCCAGGCCGGCACGGCAGCCGGCCAAGGGGTTATTTGAACCTTCCTGAAATAGCAACGGAGCTGGGAGAGAGGGCAGGAGGGGCTGGCCCAGCGGGCAAGGAAGGAGGTTCCCCAGCAGCCACGGGCTGACCCTGCTGTGAGACCCGGGATGGCGGGGGTGTCAGGACTGCAGGCAGGGGCAGGCAGGGCTGTGGCAACGTGGGGGGGCAAAAGGTTCTCAAGCTGCTCTGCCTACTGCCCAGCCCGTGGATGGACCCTGCCCTCCTCCAGCATCCCCCGGGAAAGCGGGGGGATGTTGTTTGTTCCTGCTGCAGGACAGGGTGGGGGCAGCACCTGGGTAGGCAGGGCTGCATCCTTGCAGGCGCTGAGCACCGCCCCTGGAGGATGGGGGATTTCTGCCCCCTGCCTTCCCTCCATCTCCCCCTCGCTCATGTCCCCAGTGCTGTGCCTGGGGCCGTGGCTGTCCCCTCCAGCCTGGTGCTGCGGGGTGGCGCAGTGGCCGCGGGCACTGCATGGCCATGGCAGTGGTGGCGGTGGTGTGTGCGCCCCCCCCGCGGCGGTGGCGGGGGCATGGCTGGCATTGCTCACTGACACCCTATCTGCCAGGCCCCCACCAGCCGCCGGCCCAGAATAGCAGCGCTGCCCCGCAGTCAGCATGGAGCAACTCTCCAGCCCTGCCGCGTCCCAGGTACCGTCGGGCCGGGTGGGGGGCTCGGCTCAACAGCCCCCTGCTTGGGGATAGGCCACCTCCCAGGGTGGGGGGACGTGGGGGACTGGCAGTGTCCGTCCCACGGCCAGGCAGCCTTTGGGACAAGCACGTGGAGTGCAGCATGGCCCACCTGCCTGCCCTGGCTGTCCCAGCCCCTTGGGAAGGGTTGGGGTGCTCTGGCATAGGGTTTACTCTTTGCCAGGGTTGGCTCTGGGTTCCCCCTGTGCCTTCGTTATTGGAGGGTGGCTTCTAAACATTACCTCTGCCAGCGGGTTTGTGGCTGGGGTTGCTCTTCCTGCCATGCATGCTGCTTTGTTATGGTAGGGTCTCCTGGGGACCTGGCAGGCATGGGGTCAGCCAGTTGACTGTGTTCACCTCCCTCCCGCCTAGGGCTGCCCCCCGCTTTGTTATTGTAGGTTCTCCTGGGGCAGACCTGGTCCCTGGAGGGCTGGTGGGGCTCCCTGCACGGGAGGAAGCAGGACCGGGATTTACACCTCAGTGCTGGGAGAAGGAGAGGATGAGCATGGAGCTGCCACGGGACGCGCTCTGCTCCGGCAGCGGAGAGAGGAGCCAGGGGTTTCTGCTGTCCCTCACCCGGGGACACCCGCTGTACCCCCAGAGTGGGGGGACAATCTGGGCATCCTGGGCTAGAGCCACCATGGGGCAGCAGGCTCCGGGGGTCCTGGGTGGGTGGGGGGGCTCTCTAGGGGAGTTGGAGGCTGAGCTCAGCTCACACCCCCACCCTGAAAGCACAGTCCACTTTACCTGGCAGGGTGTGCTGGGGCAGCTGGGTGGGTGCAGTCAGCACCCATGGGTGGGGGAGAGGCTGGGCTGGCTCCTGCTGAACCCCATCGCTGTGTGCCCCCTCAGGTGGCGCTGCTGGATGCTGCTGCCTGCCCCGAGGAGGAAGGTGGGTATCAGGCAGTGCCTAGGCGTGTGGGAGGGAGGGCTGGCTCACTCACGCAATGAGTGCATCCATCCTCTGCCCTGTGCCCCCAGGCTGGAAAGCCACAGTACTCTCTGCTGCCCCTGTGGTGTGGAGAATAGGGGGGTCTATGGGGAGTATTCCTTCCTGAAGATGCTTCAGGACTCCTGCTCTCACCAGGCAGGAGGGTGCTGAGACGTGGCAGCTCAGCTCACCTGTCAGGGCTGTGGCGGGTTTGCCTGCAGGGTTCCCAGGGGCCCTGTGCTCCAGGGAGGTGGAGGATGATGAAGAGGAGGAGGAAGAGGACAGCCAGAGGAGCCCACGACCCGTCACCTTCACACTGGGAAATGAGCTATTGGGGCTGGGCCCAGAGAGTGAGTTTCAGAGCCCTGATGCTGAGATCTACATGCACTTCATGAGGAGCCACTGCTGCTATGACGCCATCCCCACCAGCTGCAAGCTTGTTGTCTTCGACATCTCCCTGGAGGTGACAAAGAGGGGGATCGACAGGGACGGGCAGACTGTGGTCAGTGATGCCCTGACCCCCTCCTCACTCTGCTGACAGATCAAGAAAGCTTTTGTGGCACTGGTGGCCAACGGGGTGCGTGCTGCCCCGCTCTGGGACAGCAAGACGCAGAGCTTTGTGGGTGAGTGCTGGCAGCACCGCCTGGCCCCTTCCCCTGCCTGGCAGTGAGGGGCGTGGGCAGCGCTGCCAGCCCCAGTGTCTCCGCAGGGATGCTCACTATCACTGACTTCATCAACATCCTCCACCGCTACTACCGCTCGCCCTTGGTGAGTGTGGTGGGGAGGCCCCGGGGGGTTTGGGGTGAGCATGGGGCAGGGGCGGCTGTCCCCACCTCTCCCGGTCTCTCTCCTGGTCTTCTCTTCATCACTAGATCATGACAAGGGAGTGTTCTGGACTATGCTGGTGTCCGCTTGGTGCTGCCCAGCACCCGATGTGTGATCCCTGTACTTAGGGTGATGGGGTGGGATGCCTGGGGAGATGGGCAGTGTCCCAGAATCCCTTCAGTCTGCTGTGGGGAGACTGTAACCAGGGCATCTCCTTGCCCTCAGGTTCAGATCTACGAGGTGGAGGAGCACAAGATTGAGACCTGGAGAGGTAAAAAGCAGGGAGAAATGGGGGTGAGTGGGTGGGAGATGCGGTGCAGGGCTTGGAGTTGGGCTCTGGGGTTGCAGGACAGCATGAGGGGGATGCGAAACCCCTCTCTCACCTCTCTCATTTCTCTCTCTTGGCAGAGGTGTACCTACAGGGCTCCTTCAAGCCGTTGGTGTACATCTCCCCGAGCGATAGGTGAACACCTGCCCATGCAGGAGAGCACACCCTGTGGGCGGGAGGTGCCCAGGATACAGCCCTATTACCCCCCATGGTCTCCCTGTCACCTGCAGCCTCTTCGATGCTGTCTACTACCTGATCAAGCACAAGATCCACCGCCTGCCCATCATCGAGCCTGTCTCGGGCAACGTCCTGCACATCCTGACACACAAGCGCATCCTCAAGTTTCTCCACATCTTTGTGAGTGCGGGGGCTGCATGTGCACACAGATGGCGGGTGTGCAGGGGCAGAAGCAAGGGCATTGGGGTGCATGTAGGTGCCAGCCCAGCCCTGCCGTGCTGTGCTGTAGGGCTCCACCATCCCTAAGCCACGCTTCCTGAAGAAAACAGTGCAGGAGCTGTGTATAGGCACCTTCCGTGATGTCGCTGTCGTGCTGGAGACTGCCCCTGTCTACACTGCCCTGGAGATCTTCGTGGACCGCCGTGTTTCTGCCCTGCCCGTCATCAACGATGCTGGTACCTGGGGAGGCGACCAGCAACCCCCATCATTTCCCTCTGCCAGCCGCTCCAGCTCCATCCACACTCGACTCCCCACCCCCGCTAGCCTGGCCCTTGGGGTGCAGGGGCAGCATGGCAGGTGGTCCTCGGGGTCCCCTCTCCAGCCCCTGCATTGTCTCTGCTTGCAGGACAAGTGGTCGGCCTCTACTCCCGGTTTGACGTCATTGTGAGTACCTTGCATGTTTGCACACCTGCGAACAAGTGTGGCCTCTTGCACGCTGCTGGTGGGTCACACATGCCTGTACCCATGCAAACCCACCCTACATGAGCCAATGCACAGTCTGCCCTGAGTGTCACTGGGGCTCAGTGTCCCCTTTAGTGGCAGCACAATGAGGTGCCAGGAGACACTGGGGTGCTGAGTGAGGCCGCCTCTCCTGTAGCACCTGGCAGCCCAGAAGACCTACAACAACCTGGACATCAGCGTGCGGGAGGCGCTGCGGCAGCGAACCGTCTGCCTGGAGGGGGTCCTCACCTGCTACCCCCACGAAACCATGGAGGAAATCATTGACCGCATTGCCAAGGAGCAGGTGAGCAGCTGGGGTGCCTTGCACCAGCACCAGCCCCCTGCCCCCTGCCTGACCTGCCTGTGATGCTTGTTCTTCCTGCACCCACAGGTCCACCGCCTGGTTTTGGTGGATGAGAATCAGTACCCACGGGGCATCGTTTCCCTCTCTGACATTCTCCAGGCCCTTGTGCTCACTCCTGCAGGTATCGATGCTCTTAACTCTTAGCCCGCAACACACCGTCTTTCTCCACTTGCATCCTTCATTTCTCTCCACTTCAGGTAGGCGCTGTCCCCTGCCACTGTGTGCCTGTCCCCTCCCTGCCATTGGGTCACCCGCACCTTGTCACGTCCCTGCTCAGGCTACCTGCCTGCACCCCAGCCAAACCTCCCCTTGGGGACAGGGGAGGCTGGGGCTGGGGTCCGGCAGCGCTGGGTGCCCAGGTGGGGACGGCAGGACCCAGATGATGCTTGTCCCTGGGGACACAAGGATCACAGAGGATCCCTTCTGAGGTCCTGATCCCTGGTGTCTGTGAGGAAGGATGGGGGCACCTGCCATGGAGACACCCCCGGGCCCCCATCCAGGCAGCATGTGGGATGCAGGTTTTGCAGTTCCCTGGGCTTTGGGCTGGGTGAGGGTTTTGGAGTGTGATGCACCCCAAGATGTGATGCGCCCTTTTTTTGACCTTGCCTCAAAGCGCCCCCCTGAGACCTGTGCCCCTCCAGTACCATTCCTGGGACACACACGTGGGACAGACACCCACTTGCACACCCCAGATGTGCCACCCACCACCAGCCATGTGCACCATGTCGCTGAGCCATGGGCCGTGGCTGGCAGAGCCCACTGCCCCCCCAGCCCCGGTGGCCCTGGCCACTGAGCCTCTGGCACCTGCGGTGGCCCCAAAACCACCTGCTCCAGGGATGGGGCTCACCCACAGGCTGAGCTGGGACTGTGCTGCCCGGCTGCCTGCACCTGGCTCCGCTCGCCCATTGCCTGGTGAGTCCTCCCTGGGGGTGGGTGGGCACAGCGCTTGCACATACTGTGGCACCCACTTGGGGGTGAACTGGGGAGGGGGGAGCTGGCCCCAGTGTCCTGCTGCTTCACAAAGGTAATGATGCTTTTTGGGATGGTGGTGGGGAAGGGACATGGGTCATCCCATGCTCACCCTCATGCCCACCCATTTCCCCAGCAGTGCCCAGTTGCTCTATGCAGAAGGGGCGTGGGGGGTGGTGTGTGTTAACACACCAGACATGGGACCCCACCATTTCCCCATCATGGTGCCTTCACTCATCCCTGGTCCCCACGGGGGTGGCTGTGCCAGGAGCTGCCAGGGGGCCACCAGGATGTTCCCACTCCAGGCCAGGAACCCCCTCCAATTCCAGGGCTTGCATTCAAGCCAGGGATGGAACCAAGACCCCACTGTCCCCTGCGCTGGCCCTGTGGCTGCCAGGGTGGGTCAGAGGGCCATGCCGCAGGGTGCCCAGCCCAGCGTCAGTGCCTGCTGGGGGGTTATGGCCTCGTGCCCTCTCTCGCCCCGCAGGCATCGACTGATCCTTGTTCTGAAGACACCAGGGAAGTGCCGTCTCCGACTCAAGGGTCTTTTGCATGGCCCTGGGGCTGTGGAAGGAGGCTTGGGCTCCAGAGGCTCTCCACAGGGAGGACCTGCCTGCCCATCCTGGTCTGGGGGCTCGTCTTGAGTCCAGGGCCAGATCCTGCCGGCCTTGGGGAGGCAGGGAGCAGGGAAAAGGTGGCCCAGGGGTGCCTCCCACCAGCGAGTACATGGTGATGCTCAACGGGCACCGTGCCGAGGGAGCCATGCCATGCCCGCAGCTGGGCATGGGGACACACACGGCCCTGAGGCGCTCGGCCACCCTGCCCCCATCCTGCTGCTGGATTTGAGCACTTTGGCCATGGCTGCCCCCATGGCAAGCACGGTCCCACTGGCTGCGCCTGGTAGCGTAGGCTCAGCTGCACACACAGGCTTGTTTATTGTAGGGTCACGAGGTGCTGGAACATCCTGGCAGAGGTGCAGCCCATGTCAGAGCTGGTGCCAGGACAGGCACTTGCATGGGGACCCTGTGCACATTTTGTGGGGGTCAGGGGGTGTTTATTTATTTGCCAGCCTGTTCAGCCTTGTTGTAATAAAGCAGACTGCTCCAGGCAGTGCCACCTCACTTTTCTGCAGTGCAGCTGGGCATGGCTCCTCTGGAGAAGGGTGTTGGCTGCTTGGCAGGGCTGGGGTATGCAACCTGGGATGCCCACCAGGACCCGCTGCAGTGAGGGTGGTGTGGCAGAGTGGCACCTCTGCCCTTATGAGCAGAGCCAGGGGGACAGGGACACTGCACATGGCGTAGCCTTGATACGTCCACCGTGGCAGTAGTTAGCAAGTCCCGTCGGGGACACCCAGGGGGCAACAGCCTTGCTGCCAGCAAGGTTTCTGTCTGCTACTTCCCCCCAGTCCAGCTGGGGTCCCCAGCAGCAGGAAGGTGTGGGGGGGTTCACCATGGGGTGTCCTGTACCCCCACCCTCCAGGAGCTTGGGCAAGTGACAAAGCAGCCCCTGCCTGTGGCTGCTGCCAGCTCTGAGCCCCCGTGATGACCCTGGGTGTCAACTCCTGGGGACTGGGGTGGCTGAGCTGATCCTCTCCCAGCTGCTTTGCCTGCAGAGAGTCCTGCCCCTGTTCCTGTGCCCCCATATCAGCATCTCAGTGACCGAACGGCTGATAGTGAAAGGTCCCGGGGGCTCCACACTCCCCATGTGCTGGCTGGCTCTGCCAGGGGCTGTGCTGCCAGCGCTGGGTGGTGACAGGCCCCCTCTCCCTCGGTGGGGACATATTGTGTTATTGTTCTGCTTGCTTGGGACCAGGACTGGCTCCATCCCTCAGGATTGGGTGCAAGCCCTAAACACCCACTGGTAGCTTGACTAGGGAGGCAGCAGGGGGGAAACTGAGGCACAGAGAAGTGGCTGAGGCCAAGGTCAGCTGTTCAGAGGGGACCCAGGCGTCCTGGCTCCAGGCACAGATCCACGCGCAGCTACACAAGGACGGGACGAAGGAGACACTGAATGGCTGCAACCCCCCTCCCCACATCCCCCCTGGCCGAGCTCACAGGCCCCCGACACAGCCCAGCTGGGCAGAGGATGGGGGGGACACACAACCCCTCGCAGCGTGTGAAAGGCACAGCAGGTCCCCAAGCCTCCTGCTGATCTGGGGTAGGGGGACACTAGTGCCCCAGGGGCAATTTGGAGGCATCTCTCATCCCCCAGCACTTTCCCTACTGTGGGGCTGCAAGCGCCCTGGCCCAAGTCGGGCAGGGGGTGGGTGCTGGGGTGAGTTTGCCTTCCTGCCCCTCCTCCTGGGGCAGCAGGGGGCCCTGCTTGGCACCCAGGGTGGGGGTGTCGGCACGCAGTCAGGGGAACCCCGGGCGAGCGATTAATTCCAGGTCGATAGGCTTGTCGGCCACCAAGACGATGCGGGACACAGACGTCACCTCCACACCGCGGGGGTCTGGCCGCACCTCAAATGCCTGGATGATCTGTGGGGAGAGGGGGGGTGGCAGTGCCTCGAGGACTCCCTGGGGCCCCCATCCCAGCTTGTGGTGAATTCCCTGGGGTGGGGTGTCCCCACTCACCCTGGCAAGGGCCAGGTGCATCTCCAGCTCAGCGATGCGGCGGCCGACGCAGGCGCGAACCCCGTAGCCAAAGGGAATGGAGCTGAATGGGTGGTGGGGGGAGCCGTGGCCCCGGAGCCAGCGCTGGGGCAGGAACCGCTCAGGCTCAGGAAAGTAGGTCTCGTCGTGGGACATGGCATAGTGTGCCAGGACAAAGAGGGTCTGTGGGGCAAGAAGGGATGTTAATGCCCCATGCCTGGCCCTGTTGAGTGTCCCCAGGGCATGGCCTTCACTCACATTCTTGGGGAAGTGGTAGTCTCCAATGACGATGTCCTTCTCATAGAAGACTCTGGCGTTGGTAGGCACCACAGGGTAGACCCTGGAATATGGAGAGAGTTGTGGGAGGGCCAGGACCCATCAAGGGGCTGGAGGGGGAAAAAGCTGCAGGCAGGACAAGGTTGAGCATCTCCTGCTGCTCAGCAGCTCCATCGCCCTCCCCGCAACTGAAATCCAGCCTTGCACCCTGCCTGATCCATACCCCAAGTCCCCCATCACCAGCCACCTGGGCTGGTGCACCCCCAGTGTGGGGGGAGATGGGGCTGGCCCTGGCCTTTGGGAAAGGGCCAGTGACTGGGACCCCGGGGCAGGGACAGGGCTGGGCTGTACCTCAGCGTCTCCTTGATAATGGCCCGAAGCATTGGCATCTTGGGGATATCCTCAGGACCAGGAAACCGGTCAGGAGGCACAACAGCTTTCAGCTCCTGGTACAGGGTCTCCTGGATGCCTGGGTCCCGGGAGAGGTGGTACAGCGCCCAGGACAGCGTGTTGGAGGTCTGGGGGAGCAGAGCATCGAGGGGAGTGAAGGAGTCTGGGCTGGTACCTGAGTAGCCTTGTGTCAAATGTGGACCAGTACAGAATCCAACAGCCCCCTGCTCTGGTGCGCAAGGAAACTGGGGGTGAGGGGCAGTGAGTATGGACGAAACTGAGGTAGGGAGCAGAGGACTGGGTCTGTACTGACCGACCTCTGAGAGTTTCACCCCATGGGGTATCAGCCCCCCAACCCACCAGGCCAGAGCTCACAAAAGCTGGGGAACATGCCTGAGCATGGCCCCACAGCTCCTCCTCGGCATGGAGCTCAGCAGGGATCCCCTGACAGCGGCTGCCCGGCTCTCACCGTGTCCACACCAGCCAGCAGCAGCTCGGCCACGCTGCCATAGACCTCGTCCAGGCTGAGCCTGCCGCTGGCCAGCAGGTAGCTCAGGTAGCCTGACACCTCCTTGCCCCGCTCCACCTGCCCCTCCAGCTCCTTCATCTTCCGGTCAATCAGTTTCTTGCCTGCAGGACAGAGAGCAGGAGCCAGTGCTGATGGAGCAAGGACAGCCAAAAGGACAACTGGCCGGACACTGCCCCACTTTTGAGTGCCTTTAAGGGGTCCAATACCACCACACCAGGCTCCCAGTGTCACTGCTCACCGAAGGCAAAGATGGTGTCCCAGCTGTCCAGGTAGCGGTCCCAGAAGGGCAGCACCTTGCGGCTCCATCGGGGCAGGACAGTGGCAAAGATGGAGTTCTTGAACATGAGGTTGATGGAGTCGATGAAGTGCTGGGTCTCAGCAGGGACCTGCTGCTTCAGGCACCCAATGCGGGTCTCGAAAAGGATATAGGAGATTCCTGTGGGGGAAAGGCCTCATCCAGAGTCCTGCAGGGATGGAAAGAGTGGGGCACAGCAGGGGTGAGGGGGAGAACCCCCCTACCTTCCAGGGCGAAGCGGTAGAGCAGGTTGGCCACGTCCCCCACCAGCACTCCCGAGGGGCTGCGGCTCCGCTCGTCCCTCAGCCGCACCATCAAGTCCGACACCACCTCCCCGATGGCATCTGCATACAGCACTGCCTCCGAGGGCTTCAGCAGCCGCTTGTTGAGGACCTGGCGCAGGCGATACCAGCGCTCCCCTTCCCTGCACGGGGACGGGGCTCAGCACCGGCGCACAGCTAGACAGGGGCCAGTGACTGGCAGCAATTTCCCAGTCCCCAGGTACATCCTCCCCATGTCGAGCTAGAACCACCCCGGGGGTCTTTCCACCTCCCATGACCATGCCTTTCTGCTTGTAGGGGTCATGCTGCTGGCAGGAGAGGGAGCAATGCGAGCTGTCACCTGGGCCATACACCCAAGGAAGGGGCAGGAGCTGCCCTGCAGAGCACAGGCAGGGCAGGACTCACTCAGTGAAGGGTCCATAGGGCAGGCGCCGGGTGTCCCGGTGCTCCTTCCACAGGGCCATGTCGCTTCGCATGGGGTACTTGCCCTCCTGCCGCAGCAGCTGCTCCAGCACCACCGGGCTCCCAATGTTGATGTTCTCATAATGCCCGAAGGTTGACTTCCAGATGGGGCCGTAAATGCGCCGGGACATCAGCTGCGATGCACCAGAGCATGGCAGGGTGAATGGGGCATCGGGGTGGGGAGCAGAGCTCAGCTCTGGGTCTGGATCAGTCTCTCCCTGCCATGATCCTGCCCTGCATGTGTCCAGCATGCGCTGCGCCCATCCCAAGGACCCCTCAACACTGGGGTGCTGGCACCATCCTTGAAGCGGTCTACAGATGGCTTAGGCTGGCGTCTCCAGGCACATGTCCTCTACCAGTGCAAAGCACACTGGGCACTAACCCCTGACACAGGCTGGAACATCCCTCACCCACTCCAGAGATGCATTGATCACCTGGTGGGTCTTTTGGGCAGGCAAGGCCAAGAGGGGACAGCAGGGACAAGGACAACTGCCAAGCACAGGGTGCTGTTGAGACACAAGGCCATTGCAGTGGCTGTCAGCAGGTCCAAGTCATGCTGCTTCCAGCTCCACTCAGCTCGGGGACAACAGTACCCGTGTGGGTCCTTGAACCCACCACCTGATAAGGGTGGTTAATGATCAGTGCTGGGAGGGCAGCGCAAAGCTGGGGCAGGACTGGGCTGCTCCTGGGGCAGGTTCCACCCCTGTGGCCACAGGCTCATAAGCCAGATAGGGGGCATCCACCAGAATCAGCCCTGTTCTGGGCTCTGCCAGCCACAGCTTCCCTCTCCTCAGTTGCACCCAAGGGTGCCATGCCTGCCTTCTCACCAGGGAGCAATGTGACCTCCGAGTGCATCTCTCGGGGGCAGCCGGGAACCCCTTTGTAAATGGATCTGCACAGGGCCATATCGGAGGGGTGCTTTCCAGCCCACCTAGGCACTGCCAGAGCCCCTGCAGAGCAGGGCCAACCCCAGGGGGCTGAGGGGGACCTGGCAGGGAAGCCCTGGCCCCATTCCCTGCAGCTGCAGGGATGCACGTGGTACAATCTCCCTTGGTGACTGACTGCATCGCAGCCTGCGCCCAGATTCAGCTGGATTCGTCACCACGGGGAGACGTTCCTCGCGTTTGGTGGCAGGAGGAGGGGGAGGGACGGCCGCCTTGGTGCTGCAGGCAGCTTGCCAGGCAAACATGCCACACGGGGCCACAGACAGCCATGGCCCAGGCTGAAGCCTATCCACCAATGACTGCTGGCATCTTGGACCCAGCACAGCATAGACCTTGGAAAGCAGGTCTGAGAGAAGCTAGAGCTGCCAGGATCTGCGGAAAAACACCTCTGGAGCATGCGGGCATCTGTCCACAGAGCCAGGCCATGCTTGGAGCCCCAAGGGCAGGAGGGAGCAGCAGGGAGCTCCTGTGCCCACTTCCCAAGATCCTGCTGCCCTGCAACAGCCCCTTCTCCGAACAGCACTGGCCGATGCCCTGCGGTGCTGGGGAGGCCTGATCCTGCATGCTTATCCAGGCTGGTCAGAGCTCCAGGGCACTCGAAGATGCCACCTGGCTCGCAGCCAGCCAAGCCCATTGCTTGCTTCATCCAACGTATGAGGAAGTGTTAACAGAAGAAAACAAACACCTCTGCCTGTCGCACCCCTGCCTGCCTGAGTACCATCTGCCCCAACAACTGCCTGGCTGTCTGTCCCCTAAACAGTGGCTTGTTGCTGCCAAGGCAGCTCAGGCTGCCTAGGGATGTCAGGACCCCATGAGCTGCCCCTGAACCTTTGCCCTCGGCTGCCTGGCCAGCTCAGGGATGCTGGTGCAGCCGTGGGCTGGTAGGACCCTCCCAGTACCACCCGGTTCTGCGCTGGACCCTCTCCGTGCTTCTTGCCCCAGCATCACCCCGTGGTGCAGGGGTGCTCCCTGCCGCCCAGCCCCTTCTCTCCCCCGCCCCGCCGCTCCCGCTCAATTCCCTGCCTTACCTTGTAGGCTGCTCCCCCTCCGGAGCCCATCTCACCCTGCCCCCAGCACGCACCCACTCCCGCCCTTGCAAAGCCTCCCTTCAAGCATAGCCCCCTCCCTGCAGCCCACCCAGGAGCCCCTACACCCCCCACATCCCTCCCAGTCCCCCCACCCCCACGCAGCCGTGCAGTGTTCCCAGGCCCCCGCGCACCCCGCAACCCCGACCTCCCGTGCCCCCCGTGCCGGGCAGCCCCGGCGCACCTGGAGCCGGTGCGTATGCAGCAGGTAGCCGCGCAGGAAGAGCCAGACGAAAGTCCGGAGCAGCCCCGGCCCCGGTAGCTCTTCTGGTCCCTTCAGGCGCGCCGGCCCCGCCGCCGCGGCTGCCGAGNGGGCGCAGGAGCAGCGGCAGCAGAGACCACCGAGCCCCACCACTCGGGCCCGCCATGCTCCGTCGGCAGCGCATGGGACGGGGCGGGGCGGGGAGGCACCGGGAGCGGTGGGAGGCGGCACCGGGGGCGGTGCGGGGGGCGGTGCGGAGGCGGCAACCGAGCACCGGCAGCGGGCACAGCGCACCAGGAACTGAGCATCGCGTACCAGGTACCACGCACCGGGTGCTGCGCACTGGGTACCGGCCCCGGTACCGGCTGCAGTGCGCTGTGTACAGGATACAGGTGCTGCACAGAGGGGACCAGGCACCGTGTACTGGGCACCTTGTGCCAGCTAGTGCACACCTGCTACCAGGCCATGGATACCAGCTGCAGCATATCGGGGACTGGTTCTGGCACGCTGGGCACCGTGTGCTGTATGCCAAGTGCCGTACACTGGGCACTGCTCAGTGGCATCACACGCCGTGCCCCGGGCGTTAGGTACCAGGAACTGACACCAGCAGTATTGGGTGCCACGCGCTGTGCACTGCACCAGGCAGCTGGTGGTCAGCACTGGTGCGCTACGGCAGGTACAATGTAACGTGTGGCACCAGCACCGGGTATTGCGTGCCAGCCCTTGCACATGGGCAGCAAGTGCTAGACACTGCTCACCAAACATTGTGCATCGTGTGCCAGCACTGGCATCACATGCTGGCACTGGGTACTGCACCCTGGACCCGGCACACCCTGCAGCAGCACCAAGCTCACCACTGGATCTGCTCTTCAGGGCTGCTGCCCCTCCTGGCTTGAGCCCTCCTGCTCTGTCTCTATCCTCTGCCTGTCATGCCCTTGTCCCTGCCTTGTCCCCTTGCAGTGCAAAATGAAGCCCCAGGGAGCTGGGTCCAAGCTGTCTCAGCACTTCCTCTGGGTGCTGCCAGTCAGGAACCCAGATGGAGAGACCTTGGTGTGCCCAGTGCAGCATTTGGCAACCCAACTGGAGATGGGTTTGACTTCTCATTGCATCAGGGAGGACACAGCACCAGCTCCTGCCTAATCTGGTGCGGGCCAGGCTGTCCAGCCAACAAGCAGGGCTCTGCTCTGTTAGTATCTGGGGCCATGGGTGCAGGGCGTGGTCCCTCTGGCCATCCTGGCACTGCCACCAGGTCCTGAGGCCATAGGGCAGGGAACTGCTCTGCCCAGGTGTCACTCCTGGAGTAGCTGGCACCGTGCCTCTGACTGGGACATCCCAGCGCTGATCATTAACCACCCGTATCAAGTTGCGGGTTCAAGGTTCTGGACACAGAGGTTTTGTCCCCAGGTCACAGCCCCGTGTGTGGCTGTTGTCCTTATCTGTCCTGCCACGATGGAGGATGGTGGATGTCCTAGGCTGGTGCCTGACACGCTCCCTGCCAGCACTGTGGGGGCTGGCAGTTCAGAATCTGGGCACCCTTGTGCCTGCACACACCTGAGAGGGACTCCAGGCTGGGACAGCCAAGTGTGAGAGCCTGTCGCCATCTCATGGCTGCTCCCAGCCGGCTCTGCAGCTCACCCTGCCCCAGCCCAGCCAGACCCCGGAGCAGTGGGAGAGCCCAGACCTGCTCAGGGCTTTCCAGCCTGGCTCTTGGGGCTGTTGCTCTCCGTGGCAGGGGATGCCTTGGCCTCTCCCAGCCTGCTGGGGCTGCATTCCCCTTGCTGGGGAGTCGGACTCCACCTCCTCTTTCAGTTTTAAACCGTTGCCCCGTGCAGAAACAGTAAAAACTACAGGCCCTCGTAAAAAGTCTCTCTCCATCTTTCTTATAAACCCCGTTGCATGTTGGAAGGCTGCAATAAGGAGTCTTCTCCAGGTTGAACCTTGACACTCTCAGCCTTTCTTCATAGGAGAGGTGCCCCAGCCCTCTGGCCATTTTCATGACCCTCCTTGGGACCTGATCACACAGGTCCATGTCCCTCTTGTGCTGGGGGCCTCAGAGCTGTGCATGTCACCTCCCTTGCCCTGCTGGCCCATCTTCTTGTTTTGCAGTCCCAGATATGAGTGGCTTTCCAGCTTCTGAGAGCACACTGGCAACTCATATACGATTTTTCATATGTCACTAACCCCAAGTCCTCCTGCACAGGGTTGCTCTCCATCCATCCATCCATCCATCCATCCATCCATCCATCCATCCATCCATTCCTCCCTCTCCCAGTCTATACTGGTTCTGGGGGCTGCCCCGACCAAGGGTGCAGAACCTCACACTTGGCTCTTTGGAAGGATAAGTTTCACCATCGCTCGCAGCGCTGACCACGGCGGCTCCCCAGGCCGGTCACCGCTGTCCCCGCAGCCCGGCCGAGGCCGGGGGTGCCGGCAGCCCGGCTCCTGCCCGCTGCCGCCGCTAGGCTGCGCTCCCCGCCCTCGGACAGCTGGCAGCGGCGGCGGGGCCGGCCCGGGGCTCCGGAGGTGTCGGCTGCCACGGCTGTGGGGGAGGCCGTGAGGGAAGGGGGGGTCGGGTGAGTCAGACCCGCCCCCCCAGCCGCCCGGCGGGGACTTCCGAAGGGAAGAGGCTGGGCCATGACACATCCGCAGCTGGAGGATGCCACGGGGAGCTGGGGGCACAGGACGCTGCTGGGAAGCCAGGGACCCCAGCGCATGGCTAGCCCTGGCCCCCCAGCTTCATGGCAAGCTGGGCAGAGGCACGAGAGTAAATGTTGAGTTTATCCGTATGGATGGGGAACTGAAGGTGGCAGCTGTGTGTCCTCTTGTCCCAGTGATGCTACGACTTCACTCATCCCACAGACACACCATCAGGTATGACATCACCTCACCGGTGGAACCTGTGGGTGCAGAGGCTGGCACAGGGGACCCCACACTGCTCTGTCCCTCTGCAAGGAGACTTCAACCCATCCACCACACACTGCTCATGGGGTGCTGCCCTAAATATGGAGGGTCCTGGCTGCTGGGACAGAGAGACAGCTTCTTTGCGTGACTTGTGCAGTGTCACCCAGGACCTGGAAACTTTTCCCAGGGCTGCGTCTGCTAACCTCCCTCCACTTTGCTCTCCCACAGCCAGGGGAGCAGGGAGTCCCAGGGGAGGGCATCCCCTGACTCACCCCCAGGACGGCTCAGGCTGTGAGAAGGCTGAGCCCAGTGTCCCGGGGACCATAAATAGCCCACAGCACTTAACTGGAGATGGCCCATCACGCCAGTTGTGTGTCACCACACTGTCACTGCCTGAGTCATGAGCCTTGCTGGAGCCAGAGGGGCTGCACAGGGGGAACATGGGGAGATCCAGAGGGATGGGGACATATCTCAGGCCTGGAGACAGCTGCTCCTCTCCTTCATAGAGAGTTCAAGTGGGACCCTCTTGTCCCTCTCCCAAAGGTCCCCATCCTCCTATTTCCCCCTGTCTGATCCCTCAGACTAGGGAAGGGGCTCAGGGACAGCATAAAGGTTTTGAAACAAGAGATAAAACAACCAGCACAACGGTTACTCCCCTGCACACCACACAGGTCTCAGCACCCAGCAGTGAGCTCTGCTGCAGGCTCCTCCCCTCTTCATGCCTTGGGGGCCCCGGCAGGCCAAGACCTTTCCCCGAGGACCTGGGAGCAGGAGCCAGAGCGAGCCCCCGGCTGGCGGCCCATTATCGCAGGAGACGGGAGGCAGCCCCGGGCTGCTCTCAAGTGGTCCCGGCTGATTAGTGACTTCAAGTGCCTATGGAGTTATTCTAAGTCAAGTAGGCGTGAAGGGAGCCGACCCTGTGCCTGGCCAGCCCAGCACCTGTGATACTAGTGCTGGGCTTTGCTGGGGCATCCTCTGTCACCTCTGCTCCCGCTCAAGCCCTCAGAGACAGGGAGGTGTCCTCCTGCTCTAGCCACTTTCCCCATCCCTTACTCCTCTTGCAAAAAGCTGTTCGCTCCAGCCCAAAGCAAACCTGATTTTATCTCCCAACTCCAGTTCCCTTGGCTGTGGGCCATGGTCGATGCCTCCCACGCAGAACTTGTGAAGCCCATTCGGGGACCCGTGCACAGAGCGGGCTGTGTACGCTGCCACATGACATCATGTTTACGGCCCGCAGGGGCCCAAGGACACCCCCTCCCAGCTGCATCGCTCCCAGCCCAAGCAATGTGTGTCCTTCCCGCGGCCGGGCAGATGGACGTGTGGGGAGCTGGAAGCAGGAGGACTGGCTGCAGCACTGTGCCTGCCGGGGAGGGGTAGTTTCAGCTCCACTGTACTGCAGGCCGGTCCCCCCTGGCCTCAGTTTACCCTCTGGGCAGTGGAGAGAGCGGATACTGCACTAGCAGCAAGGGTGCACTGCTGCAGCGGCACAAGGTCAGGCCCTCAAATTGTTGCTCAGCGAGAAAGACGAATTTTCTCCCCTTGGGACGTGGATGTTCCTTTCTCTTCCAGGACGGAGCTGGGCTTTTTCTGTCAGTGCATGAAACTGAGATTTTTGGGAAAGAGAAACAACATCCAGAACTGCAGCAGCTCACTAAGGAGTGTTAGGGCTAGCCTTCCTCTCATCTGTCCACCTGTCCATTCATCCATTCACCCATTCATCCACCCATCCATCAACACTTGCATGCAGCTTTCTATCTCACAGCCATGTCTCCATCCATCTACTGAGCTGCCTGCACACTCACCCACCTATCCCATCAAAAAACACATGCATCCCTCTTCCTGCCCATCCTCACACATACCTGCTCTTCCATCCAGCTAGCCACACACCCATCCATCTGTCCGTCCTCTCATCCATCCATCCATCCATCCATCCATCCATCCATCCATCCATCATCTGCCTGTCAGTGTCCAAGTGATGCCCAGCTACCAAACAGCCCTTCCCAGGGGTACAGTGTGTGCCCACACGTGTGTGGACATGTGCATGGGACCTGCTGGCCGCGCAGAGCACCACAGGCAGGGATGTCCCGGGCTGTGTCCAGCCATGGGGCAGGGGCTGGGAGCACCAACTAGGAAGAGGCGGGGGACACGTCTAATTTAAGAACAGGCCCCATGATCGCTGTCAGCACCGGGCAGCTCTGATCTGGGGACAGGTCCTCATCAGCTTTGCTCGCCGCCCACCGGCCCAACATGAAAGGGCTCTGTGCCTCGATAAGGTCCCAGACGCTCAGCCTTGGCGATGGGTAGTGCTGCAGTTGAGTCTGTGAGACCCCCAAGCAGTGAGCCGGTGTATTTACATCAGTCAAAGAGCTCAGCCCTGAGGGCTGCCCTCTGCTTTGGGCACCGGATTGTGCCCTGTGTCCCTGCCAGCTCCCCCTGGTGACATGACCCCAGGGAGGCCTCTGTCCCCCACATCTCCCCAGCTGCCACCAGCTCCTCTGCCAGCCGTTACTCCACAATGGAGTCCCCTGGCCACGAGTGGCCGCGGATGGGGACCATGTTGTTTTAATAAGATCATTCTCCTCCTGCTGTGAGGTCGCAACCCCAGGCTTATGACATCACAGTGCGCTGCCATGGAGACGCTGAGATGTCACAAACACAGCTCGATGACCTCACTGCAGGAGTGGGAGATGGGGCCAACCTGGGTTTGATCACCAGTGTCCTCAGGAATAAAGGAGGGGAGGGACGCTGGGAAAGTATGCGGCTGCTGAGCGCTGGGGTGTTTGGGTTGGAAATCGCCACACTTTCCCCGCAGCAGGAAGGGCCCGTTCTTTCCTCCCCCCTTCACTCCCTTCCAGTGGCCATAGCCCCCCTGAGTCTTGTGGCTGGGGGAGTTGGGGGAATGGGGCACCCCCACCCCTGCTCTTGGGGCCGCATGGTGAGGAGAAAGAGCCAGAGCTGAGTGCAGTGCTGGGGCATCAGCTTAGGGACAGAGTGGGGGTTGGTGGGGGGAGGCTGTATCTCCGAGAAGGAGGGGGCACTTTGGGGGGCGATTTGTCCCAGCATTAGGATGGGAACCATTGGGGACGCTCTCACATGGGGCAGGGTGGGTTGGTGTCGGAGCAGGGGGGTCTCCTCTTCCCCAGGGGAAGCCCAAAACCATGCTGCTACATGGGGTCATGATTCCCCATCACAGCACCCCACAGCTGGACCTCAAACCATCCCTTGCCCCTGCCCAGCAGCCCAACAGCCACC
Source organism: Pampusana beccarii (assembly GCA_013399365.1). NCBI lineage: Eukaryota > Metazoa > Chordata > Aves > Columbiformes > Columbidae > Pampusana > Pampusana beccarii. Next base: position 610,568 of record VWYH01072609.1, on the reverse strand, counting down.
TCCTCTGCAGCCCATAACCAGCAGCATCTCCTGCGGACCAGCTCTGTGCCAGCCCCTCCTGCCCCATCACCCTTCCCCACCACAGCACAATTCTCCGTTCTCCACACCCAGACCTTGCCACTGGGGAAACAGCTGCTGGTTGGGAGAACACCAGTCACCCTGTCTCTCTGCTGCAGGGTTGCAGGGGTGCCTGCTCCCCTGCTACATCCTCCATCATTAATTTCCATCAGTGGCCAAGCGGGGCTGGGGCTGCCCGGGGGTGGCCAAGGAACACGGCGCTTTCCCCTGATAGCAAAAATAAATACATTAAAATTCTTGCAGGAGGCAGAAGAATGCAGGACGGCAGGAAAAAATTGTTTTATAATTTGTAATAACATAAAAGCCGGGGGGGGGCGGGGGCGAGCTGTGAGAGGCGAAGGAAGGCAGAGACAAAGGATCAGCCGTGGTGGAGAAGGTTGCTTCAGGGTTGCAATGGTATCCCTGTCGCTCATAGCCCTGGCTCGATGTTACCACTGGGACCTTGTCCCCTAAAGGATGGGGTACTTTGGGTCTTGTTGCAGAATGGGGAGTGAGCCAGGCTGGTCCTGGGGCTGGGGGATCGGGCAATCACCCCCCGGCTGCTTAGGCAGGTCTTAGTACCTTTGTACCTCAGTTTCCCCCTTGCTTAAGTGAGATTTTTATGCAACTGGGAGAAAAGTTGGGAGGCAAGGGTGGACCCTGGGCATTCCCCTGATCCCAGCCCTCCCGCTGCAGGCAGAAGGCAAGGAGCCCTCCTGTGCCCATTCCTCTGCACCAGCTCATCTCAAGGGGTTTTGCCACAGGACACAGGTGATGGGGCCAGTTCCCGTATGCATGCTGGGGATATCACAACCCTCCCCAGTCCCCTCCAGCCTCACTCAGGGCTGGGACACGATAAAGCGAGTTGCTGTGCACCAACCGCACCTGCTCACCGGGACCAAGCTCCCCCTCCTCCCGCTCCCCTCTTCAGGGCAAAATCAAAGGGATTTTTCTGCCCTTAGGAAATCAGATAAAGGCTTCTCACCTGCCCCGCTCTGCCTTTGTGAGGAGGCCTGGCACTTGGGGCGAGGGGACAACAGGCACTTTCAACACGCAGGCAGATGAGCCGTGTGTTGCAGTAAGCTGCCACGGAGCTCTGCCCGCAGGGGCTGGGGCCCCAGGCATGGTGTCAGCCTGTCCTCGACCTCGGCAGGGGTGTCCCTTCCTGATGCTGCCCGTTGCTGACTTCTGACTGTTGCGATGGAGTTTCCATGGGGCAAGTATGATGGAGGCTGATAGGTGAAAACAAGAGACCCTGGAGACCAGATGTGATGCAGTAGCCCAGATGCGGTGACCAGTTAAGGAAGTGTCCCCATGTCCCCATGCTGGGGCCAGAAGAGCTCAATTCTGGCCACCATGCCAAAGGTGTAGACAGGTAGCCCAGTCCCGTGTGGGAGGGCAGGGAAGGAGCAGGTGGGAAATCTCCACAGGTAGTGGGAGTCTCCTACCTCCTGCACCCAAGAGGGAGAGGAAAACCATGCCAAGCCACAGGTAAAACCTGAGTAATTCACCACCAAATACTGCTGGCAAGGAGTGAATGTACCCGGGTGAAGGGGAGAAGCTGCCGTTGATGGGGGCAAAGGGAACACTAATGGACAAGCCACGGGCTAGAGATGGGCAGGGGATGGGGAGTGCTACCCTCCTAGGAAGGTGTTTGACAGAGCTCTGAGTTCTTTCCTGGAGGGAGGAGAGCCCATCAGCAGTGAGGGTGCTCTGCTTTGCCCTTCACTGGTGGCAGACACCGCATTTTAACTGACTGGGCTGGATGGATGCTCAGTGGAGGTGGGGGCAGAGGTGGATCAGGGTCCCGCAGATCAGCTGTCCTAGTGTTAAGATCTGTGGCCCTGATGCTGCAGAGCTGACAGCTGCATCCCCAAGCTCTGCTGTGGGTCACAGATGGTGCAAGAGGAAGCATAGACCCTGGGCTGAGCCCTGGGAAGCCATTCCCAAGGATGCTCAAGGAGAAGAAAATGGGGGTGGCAGCCTGCAGGGACCAGCTCCTCCTGTCCCCAGCCACCTAGCCCTGGTGTGGCCCTCTGCTACCTCCTAGGCCGCTCAGCTTCCTCCTGCCCCAGACAGCTCCTGCTACCTGCTGTGATCTGGTGCTGGGGACTGCCTCCCTCCTGGGTCCCAGCTGCACCTGAGATGAGATTACCATAAACAAGCTCATCCTCCCTGAACTCTTCTCCCAGCCTCTTTACCCCTGGGGCTTGCTCCTGTTACCCACCTGTGTGTCCCCCTGCCCCAAGGTATCTCCCCAGAGGAACTGGAGCCAAGTGCTGGGAGATGGTTTTGGGGAGGAATCACTCCTTCAGTGTCTCCAGGCAAGACAGACAGGTCCAAGGGCAGGTAGCACCACAGGGCCAGGCTTGTAGCAGGCAGACCCAGAACAAGGACAGGGGCCAGGAAAGGCTCTGCTGGAGGGCAATGAAGGGGCACCAGGTTTGGCCAGTGGTGTCAAGGTTGGGCAGAAGAGCAATTGGCAGGTGCCAGGTGGGACCTTGAGGCTGGGTCAGGTTTGGAGGGCTGTGCCAGGACCTCGAGCAGAGCCAGGCAGGGCTGTGCCAGGCAGGCTCCCCCAGGGGCTGCAAGGCTGAGCCGGGCTGTGCCAGGTGGGGCTGTGCCAGGCAGGGCCGTGCCAGGTCCCTGGGGCTGCGAGGGACAGGGCTGTGCCGGCCAGACCCCACGAAAAGGGGTACACATCCAAGCGCGGCAGTGGGACACGGGGCCGGGCAGGCTGTGGCCACAGTCCCACTGCCAGAGGGTGCCCGTGGCCGTGGCTGTGCCCACGCCGTGGCCATGGCTGCGCGCCGGGAGCCGAGCTTGGCACCCAGGAGTCCCCCCCGCCCGGCCCGCCCTGTCCGTCCCCCCGGGCTCCGGTTTCCTTGTCGAAGGCAGATGCTTTCGCAGCCCCGTCCCTCCTCCTCCTTCTCCGGAGCAGCCTCCGCGCCGCACTCCAGCCGCCCGGAGGTGCCTGCCCAGCCCAGCCCCAGCCCAGCCCAGCC